>WEIT01002484.1:323264-374912 GCA_013389985.1 Dryoscopus gambensis | reverse complement strand
GGAGCCGGTGCCGGGCGGCGCCTTTAGGGTGTCCCGTGAAGCGGCGGCTGTGGGGCCGGCAGGTGCCTGGGCTGCCGGCGCGGTAACGGGCTCTGGCCGGGCTGGCAGCTCCCCTGCGGGGTTTGACGTGATTAGCGGCCTTTCAGAGCTCGTGTTTTGCGTGTGCAACGTCGCATTCAGGTGTGCTTTGCTCCTTGGGTGCCGGACAGATTCTTTGTCTCTTCGGCAATTTAGGGGTTATTTACAGCAGATACTTATTAAAGGTTACAGATGCCTTATTGCAGGCCTTAATACGCAGCAAGTCTTGATTTCATTAGGTATCTGTACAAAGAACTTAAGGTCCATTACAACGTGAAATATGTCTTAAGCATTCCCTTCAGCATCCTTTTAATGGGATGTCCCCTTTTTTATTGCTGCGGCTGCGATGACTTTGATATCTCCAGCAGACGTTGGCTCTCACACCGCGGGAGCCCTTTGGAAACTGCAGAGAGCATTTTTATTCGGTTTGCTGGTGACGTGCTTAGATAGCAGCTGTCAGGTAATAGAATTTAGTTGTCACATAAAAGCAGTGTTCAGTAACTCAGCTGGCACTGGCTTCGGAGTTTTCCGTAAAAATACATAGTTCAAAGTTATTTCAAGATAACCTAGATTTCTTTTTCTTCACGATGATATGTTACATTTTTAATCAAGGTAGCATGATGATGACAAAAATTTCTTAAGCCATTACAAGATACAGTGTAAAACTAGGTTGTTACATAGCATGAAACATTTGTGTTTAAAGACAGTATTAATTGAGGAGTATGCTTGTTGCTTCAGCAGTGTTTTAATTGACTTTTCAGTATTAAAGAAAACCCTACTTGCGGGAGGACAGCTGGGCTAGTGTTGAAATTTTATTGCCTCTATAAGACATTGGCACAAGATTTTCAGAAGCAACATTTGTTCCGCACTTTAGCATTCAGTTCCCATCCATCCTTCCTTTTGTTTTAATGCTTGGTTGTTTCCATCCCTTCTAGAATTGGAGAATTTTGATGATCAGGTGAGCAGTTTAGATGTTACCCCAGAACAGTATCTGAAAAGGCAGAAATGGGGTGCCAGGTGTGTATGGGAAACAGGGCATTGTTTAAGTTTGGAGAAGGCAGCTGTAGATGGAGAAAGGAGGCTCCTTGCTTTGAAGGGAGCTTTGTTCTCTTAGACAGAACAATCTGTGGGAGAAGGTGACTGGAACAAGAGTAAGAACATCATAAACCCCTGGAAATCAGGAGACCTCTTGTACACCTTTAGTTCAGCCTCTGTCTTTATACTTGCAGTTTCTCAGTCAACAAAATGATTAATATCTTAAAACCCACGTTGTTTTAATCATATATCTGATGTATGTAAAGTACAACACTTATTTCTGAAATATGGATTCATTCATAATGGTGTTTTAATTCAATTTTTATTGATTTTTAAAGAATAAATCTTAATATTTCAAAAAGCACACTTGAACTTTTATGCTTTTATGGTTTTAATGCATGTTTATTTTTTTTCTAGATAAGAAGCCCAGCATAAGCCTCAGACTGCTGTAGTACAATCTCCACACTTTGATATCTTTCCTAGTGAATGTTGTTATCCTCTAGAAAAGTGAGTGTACTTAATAAAAACTTGCCTAATGGTGCATTGTCTTAAACTTTATCACTTCTTGTCAGCAGAAAATGAATAGAGAACCCTCCTTGTGTTTACTGATCTCTGTAAATGGGTTGTCTGAAAGTGTGGTTTTATTAGATGTGTTTGTACAATAATTTCTGTAACATGGTTTGTGATCATTTGCTCAGTCAGTGTTCAAAGTAATGAGTTGTCCCTGATTATTTTCTGATTTAAAGTACCTAGATTGCTTATAATGAGCTTTTTTTTTGTGCTGCAGAGATGTTCATACCTCTGTCTATAAGCTGATTGTTAGCTCTTGGCTTTTTGGCTCAGCTGAGGTTGAGCCATGGCGAGATTCTCAATGTCTTCTTTGTCTTTTAAGTCAGTCTGTTTAAAATTCTGGTTTGTAACTTGGAAAAAAAAAATAACCAGTAGTGATGGTTGCATATTAATTCTTAACAGTATTTTTTTTCCCCCCTGCTTCTGATGCAATAAACCTCCAGCCTTGCTGCGAGCGCGGTTGGATCTGTGCCCTGTGGTTGCTGCGCGCTGCTGTGCCCGTGCAGCGCCGCGGTCGGGAGAATGGGCCCACAGTGACTCTGTGATGTACGCGGGGAGTCTGTGATCCCTGAGCAGCCTCCACAGCCCGCTCACAGGCACAGCCCGCTCACAGGCACAGCCCGAGCCCCAGCCCGCTCGGATCTGTTCTGTCACACGGCCCCGGCAGCTGCGCCGGTCTCCAAAGCCTCCGCCGTTATCGCTCGTTCGGGAACATGCGGCTCCTTAGTCCTCGGGTCAGTCAGTCCTTGTTTGATAGGCCTACAGAGGCTATAAAATTGTTAGTTCATCTTGATATGAAACTGATGTGAGGTCACACAGCAATAATTTTGTCCATTTACCTAAAGTAAACCATGGATATGTTGAAATCATAGACGTCTAGATCCTGCTGTCCTAATGCCCACAGAACTGTTTGCAGTTCCTGGTGTTTTTTCTTTAAAGAGAAAAAAAGGGGGGAAAGCACTTTAAATGTGTTTGAAAATAAATCTCAGTGTTAGTTATGAGTTAGTTTTCTGGAAAGGTTGAATTAGATCCTGGTCATTGCAAAGAGAGCCCCTTGATGCCCCTTGCTGGCTTGTGGGAGATAAAAGCCTTAAGGCTGAATTCTTTAATCATTTCCATTGTCTCTGTGATCAATCACTGAGAAATGATGCAGCCTCATCAGTGCTTCAAGGTAGACCGGTGAAAACTCTCCTACGAGTTGAGCAGAGAGTAACTCACCATGCTGAGGCTGGTTATTACCTTTCTAAGAAATACACCCAGGCCGTGTTCATGTGCTCCTTGGCAGCCCCTGATTTCCCCTCCAAATGCTGTGCACCAGGTTGTGGGATTCTCAATTATAATAGTATGATAAGGATAATTTGGATTTCTTAGTGGAGGGAATGATTTGTCATGAATACAGAAGTGGTGGAATTGGTCTGTAGCATGTTTCTTCATGTGGGTTCAAGCCTTGAGCTGGCAGTTTTTTGGTATTCTGGGTTCCATTTAGGCAAGCGTTTTGGAACTTCAGCCGTAGCTGGAAGAACTGTCTTCAAGCCTTTGCCTTTGTTGCTGATTTATAGTTAATATTTACAAACCTGAGTAAATCACAAGGCTCAGGCCTTGCACCATTACTTGTAATTCTCTATACTGAGTGAAGCTCAAGGCTGTAGTAGCTACTTCTGGTGTAAGTACTCAGGAGCACTAAAGTGATAGGTGAGAGAACCCTTTGGTTCTGTAGCATCATCTATTACAACCTTCATAACCAGTTTTCTCCTGTTGGGGAGCTCCTGTCTTAAACACCCTTATTCCTCAGAGCTTTGTTTAGTTCTTGCTGTGGCATTTTATTGAAATCTGACCCCTTTCTATCTCACAGCAGGTCTGGAACCAGGCAGCTCTGTTGTGTGTTCCTAATTATGTTGAGAATTCCTCTTCCCTGTGTTGCTCGTACAGCAAGGAAGTAGCCTGTTGTGGCTTAGTTTTAATGTGCTTATAAAACACCTGTTCATCTTTGCAGTGTTTTTCAACTGTGTTTTCTGCAGTCTGGCTGCTTTTGGGGGCATCTGAGAATGCTGGCATAGCCTGATGGAAAATGCTCTTTTAAACATCTAAACGGTGTGAATAAATGCACAGTGAAAAGGAGCCCCTTCCTCAGTAGTTTGAAGTGAAGCTCTCTGGTACAAACTGGTGCTGAAGGGTCAGTCTGAACTTGGAAACTCTTCCTAAACCTGTAACCAAAAAATAATTTGCCCTTTGACTGTTTTCTCGAGGAAACAGAAATAAAAACATAATAAAAAAGGGAACAATTGAATGAATGGAGAATCCTTTTCCTGTTCCAAAACTTTGGTGCCAGTCAGTCAAAATTAGGCCTTATTTAGAATAGAGTGCTTGCTTCCCTGCCTGCAATGAATCAGGCTCTTTGGAACACCAAGCTTTGGATTGGTGATATGGATTTGTAAGATATGAGTTGTATTTGTGGAGTTACCTTTTGTCAGTTCTGTTCACTATGTGTATTTTTCTCTTCTTGATCCTTGCTGGGAAAGAATGGTTCAACAAGTTCCAGAAAACATAAATTTTCCAAATGAGGAAGAGAAGATACTGACGCTCTGGAAAAATCTTAATTGTTTCAAGGAATGCCTAAAGCAATCAAAGAACAGGCCTAGGTAAGAATCTGTTAAAAGCTGCAGCAAGTGTGTGTGGCAGTGCAGGGTTGGCTTGGCTGTAATTACTCTTTGTTTTTCCTTGGTTCTGTAAACAGCAGCTGCTCCCTTTGCCAACAGCAGGCCTGGCTCATGCTGCTGTCCCTTTATATTTCACTTGCCGAAGAATCAGCAGAGTTCAAACAGTTGTAATAAACCTGTAATTGCCTGCCTGGTGAGTTTGTGAGTGAAATGGGGAGGTGAGCAAAGAGCTGTTCCCATTGTGCCAGCTGTGCAGCACCGTGCTGGGCTGTTCCATGGGAATCCTGGGAGAACTGGCAGTGGCAGGAACTGAACGAGCTGGAATGTTCCCTTTAGACCCACTGCCAGCGTGGCACCTGTGCTGGCTGATCATGGAAGAGGAAGGAATGGATATATTCCCAGTAAAACATAAGTAATATAAGCATACAGATAGAGTCACCCTGTCTGAAGCCCTGCTGCTCTGTTTTTGCTTTAATGAGGAATGTTTTGTGTTGTAGGTTTAACTTCTACGATGGCCCCCCGTTTGCCACGGGGCTCCCCCACTACGGCCATATTCTTGCAGGAACCATCAAAGACGTAGTAACCAGGTTTGCTCATCAGAGTGGCTTTCATGTTGACAGAAGGTTTGGCTGGGATTGCCACGGCTTACCTGTGGTACGTGTCATGCATTCACCTACAGATACTTCTGTTGGTTCCTCCTTCCCTATCCTTCCCTATTGTTCCCTGCTATCACTCATGTTTCAGTTGCTTTTATACCTGGCATTGATGCTAAAAGAGAAATGGAAGTTCCTTGTCCAGTGTGTTGCTCTGGATTTTGTGTGTGATGAGTTGAGGAGCTTCTCACTGGTCACCTGCACTCTGTTCATTGCTATGAACCTGTATTTATTTGGTACGTATTTCAGAAACTGGTGTTTTGTTTATTTTTCTAAAGATACTAAAGAAACAGTCACGTGGGGGTGAGCCTTTGGAATCCCTGCCTAGTTCAGGTGCAGCTCTCATGAAATCTCAAAAGCTTAAAGGAGGCTCCTGAGCCTCATTACAATGTATAGGACATAAATAAACTCTGCAGGGAAATCCTGAAAGCTTTTGATCACAGGATGTTTTGTTTGGTTGTTTTCCATGCTCCCAGGAATATGAGATTGACAAGACTTTAGGCATTAAAGGGCCAGAGGATGTGGCAAAGATGGGGATTGAAGCTTACAACAAAGAGTGCAGAGGGATTGTGATGAGATACGCCAAGGAGTGGGAGGTAAGTGAAGGCTCCGTCCATGTTCTGCTGAGCATTTCTAAATGTGTTTGTGCAGAAGTGTTTCAGGTAGGGTGAACTTCATCCTTTTTGTCTGATTACGTGCATAAATCTCATGCCTTTAAGCTGCTGTGTTTCTCCCCTGTGATCCTGAAAGGGGAACAAAAAGAGCACCATTGTGGCTCAGAACAGAGACTGCTGTGCTGTCAAGAGAAGGTTACTTGCAGGTTACCTGGAGCTCAAAGTGTCTAATCAAATACACTGAACAAATAATAGATATGTTGAGCATTGTCTCTTTCTTTGTGTCTTCTCTTGTAGAGAAAATTGAAAGATCTGTCTTTGGTTTTCAAATAGAGCCATTAAAGAAAATTAACATTAACCTCACTGCTTTTCTGCTCCTCCTTCCCCACAATCTTTTCATTGCCAGAGCGCAGGGCAGTAGCATGTATTTTTGGAAGAACAGAAGTTCTCACATCTGCTTTTGTCACAAGAGGTGTGGGTAAACCCCCAGTCTTCCCAGAGAATATTGGTGTCAGGCTTTGCATCCCAGGAATACAGGGAGAGTGTTGGTGTGTGCAAGTTTGAAGAATGTTGGTTCTATAAAATTATAGCCAATAAAGCTTTATCGTAACAATCTTTTTTTTCCTAGACAGAACAGTCCTAATTATTTTAATTTTTCCTTGTGCAAAAGCTGTTCTACTTAATCACACTCCTCTGCATATTCTCTAGGCCTGCTGTATTGCTTTTCAAGGAAATAGCAATTTCTTGTTTGAGTATCACTTGCCTCTTGCCCTTGGGAGAATTTTGAAGTTATGGCCAGTGTCTGAAGAAACCAGAGCTGCCTTGGGTAGAGAAGCTGTGGCCTAAACCTCAGCGAGTGGCTGGGTGAAAAGCAGTTAGTTTGGTTTTTTTCCAAATGTCCACTCACTCCTCTACACTCTGAATGTTGTGTTTCAAACCCGTAATCAATAATTCTTTGTGGCTTTTAGGAATAAAAATAGCAAGATTCATTCTGGTTTGTTGTGGTGGTTTAAGTACCAAGCCAAGTACCAGTGAGTGGAGCTAAGAACAGTTTAATTGAAACAAAATAAAATATTATAATGATGCTAATGATAATAATAATAGTAAAAGAGGAGACAGAGGGAGGAATAAAAGCTCCTTGCTTAGGGGAAGCACTACTCAGCAGCACCTAAGCCAGCAGTGGGTTAACAACACCATTCCCATACTAAATCCAGAACGCAGCACTGCACTGGCTACGAAGAAGAAAATTAACTCTATCCCAGCCAAACCGAGAACATCTGTGTTTCATTTTTCATACCTTTTCACTTGCTGTGCTTCAGGAACTGGTGTTCTTGCAGTGCTGGTTAGCCCAAGCACTTGATCTTACGGGTGCTGAATGGATTTTGTATTTTGATTCGTTCATAAACTTGTGCATGTATGTGTGTGTTTTAGATGATAAATAAAACTAATGGAATTTGTTTAAATATCTTTTGACTTGTAATAAATTCAAATATTTTGGAATAGTGCTAGGAGGGGAATTACCAACATTCCTGTTAGATAGAGTGTTTTCTGCCTGGAGTGGTTAGCAAATATTTGAGCCTTATGAAAAAATAGAAAAGATTCCTTGGCTGTGTGAGGTCCTACAATGCCGAGACCAAACATAATGCTCCAACCTTGTGGATCCTTGTGCTAATCAGTCCTAGGCTATGGATCTTTTTAGTGGAATGCCAGAGTCAGGATGAAACCTGATACGTGTGAGGAGCTCAGGTCTTGTACGAAAACGCAGAGGTGAGAGAATGAATGTGCTTTGTGTTCACTTTGCTGCTCTGCCGTTCGGTGAGGGCTCTGTCTCAGTGTCGGGACAGGTGTCCCTGGCTCGGCGGGCTGCAGAGCTGGGGTCAGCATGGCTGTGAAATCCCACGGCTGGCTCATTCCTCATTAGTGTCTGCCTGCTGGGCCCTGGATGTGCCCGGGATGTGCCCTGAGACAGGGACTAGCACCTGTCACTCCCGGGGCTTTGGCAGCCCTCTCCTGGCTTTGGGAAGTCAGAGAAGGCAGTTGGCCCTGGAATAGTTCGATAACTTCTCATGTATCAATTTCTTCCAGCATTTCTTTGTCTTCAAGTTACATCATGTTTTCATGAAACTGAAAGCTGATAGACTACGTCTTCTGGGTTTTCACTGTCTCTGCAACAAGTAGTCTTAAAAATAGAAGTAAGACCACTGTAATGAAAAGCAATTTTCAGGCATTTGAACCTTGGCTGAACCTTGAGTGATTCACCATTTCTATTTGATGAATGATCCAAGTGGTCTACCATTTCTGCTGTGTTGAACACATTTGCCTGTTGTGTGACCTTGGTTCTAAATAACCATGCTCATGGTTTCATTCCTTCCTTATTTTTGCCTTTTCAAATACACTGTTTGGAACTATCATCAGGCTAAAATATTTTGTGGATGTATTTCATTGATACGGGACAAACACTGCACTTAAAAACCCATCTGGATTTTATTTTACAGAATAAATATTAATCATTTATCATGGTGATACACTGTTAAGATGCCTTTCAATCTCTGTGTTTGTGTTTTAACAGTTCAGTGTTACCAGATTAGGACGCTGGATTGACTTTGAAAATGACTATAAAACTCTTTACCCCGAGTTCATGGAGTCTGTGTGGTAAGTGAACACACATTGCTTTATGGATATGAAATGTGAAAAAGGTTTCAGTCATTGCAAATCTGTGTTGGTCCACGTATCACTAGCACTGTTCTGAAAATGCCAAATGCAGATAAAACATCAGGCAGAGTAATTAAAGTGATGTGAAATCTCTTGATGTCCCAGTGATGGAATTAATGGTCCCATTTTTTCCTTCTTCAGGACAGCAGGGCTTTGCAAAATCAAGTGCACCAATACTGCCTTTAGTGAGCCCTGAAATCTTACTGCTCTATGTCAACTTCAAAGCAGTTCTGAAGATCTATTAATATGTTCTTGGTGTAGGAAATTACATTATATCTCTGCATTCTGAATGTTCTTCACACTGTCAGCTGTAAATGGGCAAACTGTCCAAGCTCAGTTTAGCTCCAAACCTCTTCTTCTAGCCTGAATTTAGAGGCTGTGAATCTGCTGTTATCTTTTTCTTGGCAGCACAGTTTGACAACTGTCTTGGACTCCTGGTGCAGAGCTAAGTAAAGTTTGGGTGTTTTGGCAATGTATTCAGGGTGCCTGTTGGGATGTCAAAAGACAAGACAACCTTACAGGTTAAGGATAATCAGATTGGTTTAACACAGTGAAGAAATGGCAGCTGTGAGTCCTTTGGGTGATAGAATGACAAGGTGAATTGCAGAGAGAGGTTCAGCAGAGTATATGCTGACCAAAAGCCACTGAAAAGCAAATTATGTGCATATTAAAGTATTACTGAATGTTTGTTAGTATTAGTTTTACTAATCAGCTTTAATTGCATAGTTAGTTTCAGAAAGGTATGATAATGGATTGACAGACATTTCAGATGTCCCTGGAGCCACTGCAGAGGGCTGAAGTGCCAGTGAGATTTCAGTGAGCATTGGAAATGGTGGGAAGGCAGCAGATGTTTAACTAACTCAGCTGAAGAAACCCTGCATAATCATAAAGCCAAAACTGACAAAACCCCTTCATTTTGTAAATTACAAAAATACTTAGTGGCACCTCAAATCCTGTTTAACTGGCAGCTGAAAAACCAAACCTGACTTGAGCTAGCTGCAGGGTTTTGCTCAGCAGCCCAAACCTTTTTTTGGTGGTTTGTTTCTCCCACCACCTCTTTAAAAGGCAGTTTCTGCTCTTGCACCTGTGTCACAAAGATCACCTCCTGTAATGCTTGCTTTGATAATGACTCCAAAATACACACTTTGGATCTGAAAACTCAGTGGGATTTCAGGAAGTATGTAGGCAGACAGCTTCTTAATTGTACTGGGTTTTGCTGCCTGATACTGTTAAATTTTTGTTAAATCATGTACTGAAATACATTTTTAATTTTTTTTTTTGGGAAAGTCTCCTAGGACTGTCTCAGGGCTGAGGGAGATGATGCTTAAAGAGAGCCCTGTCACTGCAGTTAGAGTGGTGCTTTTGACATGGTAATGCACGATTTCCTAAAAATTAAATAAATTGGATGGCTACCCAGGCAATCATCAGACCCAAAAGGTGTTACTGAAGTTACTTTTCATGTCCATCAGGAGTGTTAATTTGAGCTGTAGGTTCAATGCTTCTCTCACAATTGATTTTATTTTTTATGAGCTCCTTTTGAAATTCTTTAAAAATGTTTTAAAATTTAGTCTCCAGCTGTGTGTGAAAGAGAAACTGCAGATTAATTTCTGCATTGGCCTGTCCAGTGGTTTTTACCTTGTTATTGTTCTGTCTGTGGGAGAACAATGCTGCTTTTAGGCCCAGAAAAAACCTGATTATGAAAATGGTAGTGGGCATGGCAACTGTAGGTTTTGTGGTTAAAATACGGTAAGGAGTTTGTCTTGGTCTTATAATCAGCTAAACCAGGGTGTTTAGGTTATTTTTTTCTGGTCTGTAGCTATTCCTGAGGGTTTCAGCTCTGGAGTGGCCTCACCTGGAATTTCTTGGTGATGTGTGGTGTTTTCTTCCATGTTTCTGTTGAGTTCAGTGAGATAATCTAATACTTGTGATAATTGTTGTTTTCAGTGGAGGCTGATTTGATCCAAATTATTTAGATTGGAAATAATTCAGGATTTAGACACCAAATACATCTTTTGTCTAGTACCTCTACAAAACAATGTTAATAAGCTCAGAATGCTAGAGAGCATTTCTTTTTCATCTTTTATAATTGTTTTGGTGGCAATGACTACTTTGTTGGCACTTTGGTGCTATGTCATATGATGACTGACTAAACTGAATTTTCAGCCTGCTAAATTTTGACTTAAAACAAAACATTCATTGGTAGAATTGTGGTATCCCGGCAGAATTTTCCAGGAGAGGATTGAAAGTTGGTGTCAGTAAGAGGTGATACTGCACTGGTTTTGCATGTTAAGATACAGTCAACTGTGCACATATTAGATAACGTAAACAGAACTTTTAAGTTCTGATTCTGTAGAATTTGTCCTGCAGCCAGCTTGGATCTGAATTTAAAAGTGCCCTTCACTGGAGCAGTGCAGTGAGGGTGATGTTCTTGAGCTGGCACGGCACAAACACGCGATGTGTTCTTGCCTTTGTTTTGTACGGTCACGAGATGCATCCAGTGAGGTGGAGAGGAGTCCAGTGGGAGCTTAAACTTCTTACTGAGCTGGTCTGAAAGGAACCTTTGGGAGCTGGAGTAACTATAAATGATTATCTTCGCTGCTGGCTTATTGCACCGCTGTGGGGCTGGGTGCGAGCTTGCCCCAGGGCGCAGCTCTCCCTGGGCCGCGGGGAAGCGGCCTGTGAGGGGGCAGCTCTGCTGCTGCCGGGGTGAGGCCCGGGCCTCGGCCTCTCCTCCTGCTCCTCTCAGGGGTTGCTCGAGCAGATTCCTGTCACCATCTAGTGCCCGAATGAGCAACTGCGGGCCGAGCCTGGTTCCGTGTCAGGGCCTGTCCTGCGCTCCCCCTGGTGACAGAGCTCTGGCGGGACGTGCCGGGGAGGGCCGGGCTCACACCCGCCCTGCCCTGAGGCGGGACCAGCGCTCGGCACTGAACCAAACAAATCTACAACAAATCCCTATTGCATTCTGTGTATTCCATGACTCTAATCATTCTCTAGAGAGATACTGGTCATAAGAAACCTGATTTGTCCATTTTTCTATGAGCAACCTCTATTTTTCCCTCATTCTTGTACTTCTTTTGCGCACGAAGTTCTCTAGTCCCCGTATTGTTACCCTCTCACCATTCCAGTCCTTGTTGTATCTCCTTACCTGTTTTTTTTTTAAGGAGGCACACACTGCACTCCCATGGCCTTTGAGATAAGTCTAGCATCCATTTTAGATATTCAGATTTTCTGTTATACAGGTAGTTTGCATTTCTGGCTTGATCCAGAATCTCTCAACAAATACACTGTTCCAAAGATTACAGCTTGGAGGGTAGACCTGGAGCTGGATGATCTCTGTATGCCAGGATTTTAAAGGTCTCAGTGGTAGTTGAACATAAATTTTGACAACTTCTGTACTTAACAGTTCCTAGACCCTGGAACAAATAAATACTTTTCTTGAGTTTCTTAAGGAGGTGTCTTTCCAAGATACTATTCTAAAGACAAGCTGTGTTTGTTATTGAAATTCATGTTCTACTTAAGTTTATGCCTTTTTGATTCATGTCCAGTGTTTTTTGAGTACTTTTTTCTGGTTTTTTTTGTCCCTAAGCATCTGTTTTTGATTGTTGCTTTCTTTTTGATTTTATCTTGTCTTTCAAGTGTTATGAGTCGCAGGAAAACCTTTTCCTCAAAGCTCTGCTTCCCATGGTGCTGTTAGGATGTAGTGTTTGCTGAACTTTTAAATGACAGGGCTTCTTCCATAGCATGGTGTTTGTGCCTGGATTTGTTTGATAGGCCTACAGAGGCTATAAAATTGTTAGTTCATCTTGATATGAACTGATGTGAGGTCACACAGCAATAATTTTGTCCATTTACCTAAAGTAAACCATGGATATGTTGAAATCATAGACGTCTAGATCCTGCTGTCCTAATGCCCACAGAACTGTTTGCAGTTCCTGGTGTTTTTTCTTTAAAGAGAAAAAAAGGGGGGAAAGCACTTTAAATGTGTTTGAAAATAAATCTCAGTGTTAGTTATGAGTTAGTTTTCTGGAAAGGTTGAATTAGATCCTGGTCATTGCAAAGAGAGCCCCTTGATGCCCCAAAGGAATGGGATTCAGAACTTGGGAAGCTCCGAGATCAAATCCTGCTCTTTGATGTGAGCTGGATGTACGTGTTTGAGCAGTGCAACTTGCTTTTTCATCTGCTGAGGATAGCAAGAGATGTGGATTTTGTGTGGGATGCCAGGGGTGTTTGGAGTGCTGCACTGACTGATTCAGTATCTTTTGGAAGTAAAATCTGCCTTAGCAGGAGTTTGATTATATCCATGTGGTGTTTGTGTGCTGTGTGTGGGGCTTGGATGAACAAATATTGCAGCAAAGTTCTGGTTTCTTGGGAGTTGTGGAGAGAGCAAGGCTTTGTTATTGACTGGGCTTGAACCAGCTGTGTTACCCCTCATGACACTTGAGGAACAACAAACTGGGATCACTTTGGAAGTTAAACATTCCTTGCACCTTTAGGGAGCAGAGTCTCTCTTAACAAGAAGCTGAAATATGCATCTTGAATTTCACCTTTTCCCAAACTGCATTTTTCTTCAGTAAAGGTCTGAGTTCTGCACCCACAGCCAAGAGGATGCAACTACATTTATTTATGTTTGAGGAGAAATGTAGCAGAATTAGAGGAACAGTTGATATGTTCTCACTTCTGTGAAAATGGTAGTGAGTAAATGTTTTGTTTGTCACTAGAAAGGAGTTCTGTGGTTTCCTTAGGTTATTTTTTTTTCAGATAGCACTGCAGTTTCAATTTTAGCTTTCAAACCTGAGGCCCCTTTTCTTGCAAAGTGTCAGCATTTTTTAAACAGAAGGGTTAAACCATGTTTTGTGAGGTTATTGTCTAAAATACTGTGATGACTTTTTAAGCAAAACATGACCTCCACCATGATCTCTCACTGTTAGGACCAGGCTCATCTTTGGCAGGTGCTGTGTTTCAGGTGGGCACTGCTGCAGGAAGCTCTTTGGGAATCATCTCTGCGGGTCTGGTGGTCACACACCAGCACCTCTCAGCAGCTTTTTTTGCTAAGGAAGCCTTTTAGGTGTTTTTTGGGATAACAAAAGAGCTTTTGTAGCGGTAATGAGGGCTATGGCATCAAACAGCAGTCTCGACTCAATTATAATTCTATTTATTCCGTTACGGCGGTGTGAGGGGACAGGTTGTGATGAACTCCGAGGGAGTGCTCGCTGTGAGGAGCTCAGCAGAGGGAGGCGGTCGGGAAGCCCATCCCTGCTCCGCAGGGCGCGGCCGGAGCCCGGCTGTGCAGTGGGGTGGGACTGCCACAGGAGGGAGATGCCGGCCTGCATTGGGAGCTTGGCAGCTCCGCGGAGCGCTCACCTTTCCTGAGCAGCTCCCCGAGTTTACAGTTATATTTACAGCTGAATTAAATATTCAGTGTTTCTCGGAGTAGTTTTTGTGCGCTGTTAGTAGGCAGTGTTCTATAGAAAGTAAAGTGGAGCCTTTTTCTATAGGTATTTTAGTTACTGGTTTTGAAAGGCAAATAGAACACCTTCAGTAGGAACGCTGTCACTTGTCACAGGCTGCATTCATTATGCTCTGAGGGGGTAAGCATACATTTAAAGTTCTTTTAACTCCCACAAAAACTTGTGCAGTTAGCCAGCTCCAATTTATATGCTGAAAGCTGGTGAAAGCATATTTGGGGATCAATTTTATAAAAGACTGATCTAGATTTATACAAGTCTAAATTGATAAACTTAAATCTCCATTGTAAAATAGTCATTCACTGCTTTGTTTCATATCTAGGTTGGGGGTCAGGCAGTCACATCTTGCCTTGTGGGGGACATTTCTTTGTTGAGCAAGGTTTCTTTGGAGTTGTGTGTAAGGTGAGTCACCTTTGTAGGTGTGCACAGCCCTGAGAGATTTCTGGGTTTGGCTCTGTGGCAGAATTTGAAGCTGCTGAGGGTCTCTGAGGCTTTTTCCATCTCAGACTTCAGATTACGTAATTTTTCTGATGTTAGTGACCACTTATAGGAGAATTGTTGACTTTTACTGGAGGCCCATGGAAGAATCTGAGTGCACTACCCATCTTTTCCATGTGACATTCTATATTCTCTCCAGCTGCCTAATCTGCAGTGTAATAATTATTCTGACTAAGGCACCATAGGATTTCCATGTCAGCAAGCCAGGGCATGTCTCTTGATATTCTTATTTTGGGCTACAGATAAAATCAGTGCAATAGTCTACTTGTGGTGTTTGTTGAAGATGCTAATTTCAAGCATAGAAGACAAGACACTGACTGAAATACAGGTCCAGATTCTCAAGCACAAAATGACAGCCTGCAGAAAAAAGTGCTGCTTGCCAGGATGGGGTTGGTTGCTTAGCAATGAGCTATTTATCTGCAAAGGGACCCAGAAAAGGGATCAGGATGGTTTGAAAACATAGTTTGGATAAAGGAGCTTTTAAAGTCAGCAGAGTTGAACAGTTTCTATGTGAAATTCAAAATGATGAGGCTGTGCAGCAGCTCTGATGTGTGAGTTGAAGTTGGCAGGGTTATTTAAGGCTTGCCCTCTCCTCCTTACAGCCTGCAGGCTGTGCCACTGAGCGTGCAAGTCAGTGAGAAGCTGATCAATGTGCAGGATCCTTTAGGAAACCCTGGAGAATTCAGGGTTTGTCCATCACACGGACACTTTGAGTTGCTGTGTGAAGCCTTTCTCTTCCAGCCTCCATTCATCTTGAGCATTGACTCCATTTGTCAGTGTAATATTAAGTGTAATATTTGTAATATTAAATGCTGTCTTGATTATTTCAAGCAAACAAAGATCCAGCTGTGCTACAGGCTGTACTGATGATTTCCTAAGAGGAGTTAAAGCTCGGTGTGAGACTGTGATCTTGGAGAGGATCTGAGTTCAAAGGAGACCATTAAATTGCGGCACCATAAAATTGAGTTCATCATTTTTCCTGGTTAACTGTGCCCTCCTGTGAAAAATGCTCTTAGATTATCAGGATTTACTCGGGGTGGGTTGCAGGTGGCTCTGACCTGTACCTGTGTCTCTTTGTAGCACTGGTTGCTGCAGCAGAAACTTAAAATCATGTGAGAAGTGAGCAGCCGTGTCACTGCATGTTTCTTCTCTAAATTATGGCTGATTTCAGCCTTGTTGATTGTTCAGATTTCAGGTGATCTTTGTATTCAGGAAATCTGAGAAGGTATTTAGATGGAACAGAAATCCATATTGCTGATTAATTTATGTGCTGTGCAGCCAGTGCATGGAATACCAAGCTGCTAGAACTAGCTAAAGCTGAAAATCTGCCAGAAATGCAGTTGCAATCAGTTATCTCTTTGCCTTTTGACTTACAAATATTGTCTTTACTTGACAATGGATTTTTTAAAAAAAGGTGTAATTCAGAAAGAAACTCCAGCTAGAGCAGAAACCCCATTTTGCAGTTTATTTACTAAAATTGAAACACCAAGTTATTCCTTGTTCCTTGTGTACTTCCAGGTGGGTTTTCAAGCAGCTCTACGACAAAGGACTGGTGTATAGAGGGGTTAAGGTCATGCCTTTTTCAACTGCATGCAACACCCCACTGTCCAACTTTGAGTCCCATCAGAACTACAAGGTAAGTTGCAATCAGATTTCCCTATTCTGTTCTGTTTGGATTTGAAAAGCTTTAGTACTTTCTGCTTGGTGGTACCTAAGCATGTCATTACACCCCAAACTGGTAGTAAAAGTCTAGGTAAATGGGTTAATTTTTATCATATTTTGCTGTATTTGTTTGGATCACTTGACCTGGGACTTCTTCCTTGTTTACTACTTACAGATATTTAAAGTACACACTGTTTTATTGGGGTGAATTCCTCCCTCTCTGGGCTCTGTGATATTGCAGTGGGGGATTTTTATGCGCAATTTTCAGAGGAGAGCTGCAGTTGTCCCTGTCTGTGCACATCTGACAAGAAGAGGGTCTTTGGCAGGATTTGAATCTTCTGTGAGGGGATTCATAAGGAATGTCAAAGACTCTGTAGCAATAGGATAATGGCTCTTGTAAGAATCATTAATTTAGATTGGGAGACACCAGAAAATGTTTCACCTTATATAATGCATGATTTACTGTGGTTTATAAACTGCTCCTTTAAAAGTGAACGACAGGATGAGGCAAGTGCAGCTTCTCGCTTGCAACAAACTCATGTTCATGGATGTAAAGGCAGAACTTGTGTCCCAATTTTCCAAATTCCGTGTTAGTTTGTGGATAGAGGTTTTGTATCCTTTCCAATCCCGACCCAGGCCTCCGTATCATTATATTGTAAATCTTTCCCTTGCATTGTGAGAGCAGAGCGCCAGCACAGATTGTACATCTGCTCTCTACATCTTGCCTAAAAAAGGCCAGTTTTCTGGCCAGAAATAGTGGTTTTAAAACAAATGTTTAAATAGACTTGTAGTACAATGCAGCCCACAGATACCAGAGCTTTCTGTATTGCTGAGGGGTATTTATACTGAAGGAAGAATGGTTTGTGATTTATGAAAGAGAGATTTGCAAAGCTATCTTGATATTTGTGACTGTCTGACAACTGAAATAATTTACTTTTCTTGTCCTTATTAACTGACATTTCACACAGGCTCAGCTTAATGAGCTTTCTTTAGAACAAAGACTCTTTTGGAGGGTTTGTGTGTGTTCTCTTTTTCCATAAAGCCAAAGCTCCTTTTTTTTCCCTCTTCTTGAGTCTTGATGAAATATTTAGGTGCTGTTTCTTACTCTAGAACCAGAGGTGTGTGTGGGTGGGATGCTGCTCTGCCACTCCATGTAAAAATTATCTTTCTTATCTGCTAGAAGTGGTGTTTGGAAGTTGTGGGTCTGTGAGCTGACAGGATTTATTCTTGGAGAGCACAGTCACTGCTGGGTGTGAGGCAGCGTTTGCCTTTCTCACAGTGGAAAGCTGTTGTTTATTGATCCTCTGAGAGTTGGGACACAGATCAGGAGCAACAGGACACAAGAAGCATGTTCAGAACCAGAGCTGGGTGTCTGATGCACACTTGGGTTAACGATACCAGCAGCTGGTGTTGCATTAAACTGAAGAAGTGGCGTCTGCAGGTGAGATTTGAACAGCTAAAACACTTCCAGTGCCATTACCTGTCAGCCTGGATGGTATTTTTTATGCTTTGCCGCTTGTTTTTATCTACCTGGTGAGCTGAGTGCTTCAGAAGGCAAAGTGAGTAGCCTGCAGTGCTGCCTTGCACTCGGTACGGACAGAACTGAGAGCTCCATCCCTGCCTGGTATTGAGCGCAGGCCACGGGTTATGTAATATTTATGTTTTACTGTTGACTGCACCAGATGTTCACAGAAAATTCCCTCTGGAGCAGCCCTCAGCTCAGACATAAATAGCTGCCTGTCCCATGATGCCATTAAGTGTTCCATGATGCTGGATGGAAACCAGAGCGCCTCGCACGAGACGTGCCGAGGCCGCAGGAATATTTCTGTGCTCGGGGTCGGCGTGCACGGCACCCTCTGCGTTGGCATTTGGAATTTCATGGGGAAAATTTCACGTTTGCAGGATTAGACTTGCTTTTACAAGCAGCTTTTCATCAATATGTGAAATGTGAAGTGACTGAATAGGGTTGTACTTGGCTGAAAGAAAAGCTTGTTTGCAGGGGATTTTTTGGACTCATTTGAAGGTGAAGTTTCACAGAGTAGCTGACAAAGGTCTCCTTCCCTGAGGTTTCTTTTACTCTTAAATATTGACGTGCTCTTAAGTGCCCCAAATGTTTTTCCTCCCTTGTTAGCAACAGCTTTTTAATTAGAGATGAATCATTTTATGTGATGGCTGTTCTTCCTGATCCCTGGCTGCAGAAGAGAATGTGGAAGAGGCTTTGTTTAGCAGGATCTGATAAACTGCTGGTTTTCCTAGCCCTTGAGGTTGGTTCTAAACTTTGAAGATGGGGTTGTAAGAGGTACCTAGAGGATTTGCACTTGTCTTTCTTTGGTGTTTTGGCAGCTAATCCCCAAATCTCCCTGCTAGTGGGAGATTTTAACCCTGTGGCCTTGTTGGACTGACAGGCTGCACTGGTGTAATGAGGAACGCTGTGACTGGTGCTCTGTTCTGACTTGAATGCTGCCACTTCACCTTTTACATTACAGATGACAGTGATGAGCTAGGCCAGTTGCAAGAGAGCTTTGGTGCATGGCAGTGAGAGTTACTGCATCCTAGATTCCCATTTTCTCACTGACACAGGCAGTGAAGCCTTTTTGCCGCCCTCTCTTCTTACCCTTGGACTTTCTGTTGTTTTTCAGGATGTTCAGGATCCTTCAGTGACTGTGAGCTTCCCACTGGAAGAAGATCCCAGCGTGTCTCTTGTTGCCTGGACCACGACTCCCTGGACCTTGCCCAGCAATCTGGCCCTTTGTGTTAACCCAGAACTGCAATATGTCCAACTGAGAGGCAAGTGTTAACTGCAGGGGACACACAGTGAGCACCTCTTCCTTCAATATCCATTTATGTTTTGTATTTCAGACTGGCTTATGTTAAATTTACAGAACTTTTCTAGGGTTGAACCAGTGGTAGTTTGAAGGGTGAGATCCACTTTGGATGTGGCTGATGATTTCCAGTTGCTCTGCTCTTGTTATTTCACATGAATTGTGAGGACTCTTCCTTAAAACATACTAACAGATGAAATAAAGAATAAAAAAAAGGGGTGTGTGTGTGTGTGTTTGTAGTCTTTAATTATACCTTCATCTACAAACACCCTCCCCTTTTTTAAAATAAAATAGTGAGTAGGAATTTCCAGTTCCAACAACCACACGAAGCTAATGTGTGCCTAAGGTGATGTTAAATGTGAAGTTGTGCAGGCCTTTGCAGTGAACTCCACGTGCTTGGGTTTTCTTTCTTTTAAGAGAGCTAAGTATGTTTCAGTTTTCAAAAGTTTTAACATAAATTTGGTTGTCTTAAAAAGAAATACTGGGTACTTTCAGAAATTACACCTCACTTGCCTGAGGGGCTGAGTTGGGTTTGGATGTCTTTGGCTTGCTGCTGTGGGACAGTGACCCTGACTGAGTTGGCAGGGTAGCAGCCTGAATAAAACTTGTCATTGAAGTTAGGAAATCAGGGTGGTTTGAGGTAGAAAATGAGTTTTTCCTCATAACATTCCACTTTTTTTTTTTTTTTGGTATGTACTTCTTTTATAAAGAAAGCCTAGCATGTAACTGAAATAGCAAATCTCAGGAAGGCTGCATCAAGTGCAGTCATTACCTAACAACTTAATAATATTGATTTTATGTAGTAATTGTCCATTTTCCAATTGTTTCCCTCTGTTTCAGTTGCGTTTGCTGAAACTTCTCAATTGCTTTTTTATTTGACTCAGCAGTAACAGACAAGATAAGGTATTTCTGCCTCTGCAACAACAAAACACACACAAAAGTCCACAAAAAATCAGTGGACTGGGTTTCATCCTGTGCTTTCTGTTTAAACTTAGCCTTTGGAAAGTGTTCCTTAACGGGTTGTGTGGGGAAGAAGCAGCTGGAAAGTAAAGGATTATTCTGGGCAGTTTTATTGTTGCAGTGATACCACCTTGCACATACTGAAAGATTTCATAATGGTGCAAATGAGGGGATTAAACTGAGATTTGTGAAACTCGTCTTTTATTTTATATTCTAGATAAGGCCACAGGGAAGATATACATTTTGATGGAGTCCAGGCTGGTGGCACTGTACAAATCTGACAGTGAATATCAGATACTTGACAGGCAAGTACATAAATTACTATACCTGCTAACTTTCAGTGTTTTTCTGGATCAGAAGTTAAATGTTTTCAAGAAGATGGATTTCCCTGCATGTGTGTTTATATTGCAGGAATCTGTAAAAGGAATTGAAATTTGCTGGAACAAATTGGTCTTGTATGTGAAACTACAAGTAGAAAAAAGTTTGATTGGGTCCTTGTATTGTTGGTGAGGAAAAAGGTTCCCCAGCCCACCCCTTTCCTGTGGGTTTACATTAATGTAAAAGTTTGAGAAAATGCTGGAGCTGGTCCAAGTGCTGCCTTCTACACATTCTGTAAATATTTAAAGGGAAATGGGCAAAACAATCGCACTGTTTTTAGCAAATAAATATTCTGCAGTTAGTGGCAGTCACTGCTTTCTGCAGGGTGCTTATTCATCTTGGTGAGGTGGAAAAACAGGAATTATTTAAGAAGTCACACTGGGCAGGGGGTGCTGGTATTAAATTCTGTTGCTCTTTTAGACCAAATATGTGTCTTGGCTTCTCTTAAACCTCTTGTGTAAACCAGCAGCTTGTTAAAGAGGTCAAATACAACAAATGCTAATTTGCTCACTTTATTCAAACAAACCAAAAAACCCAATAAAACCCCACGTAACACAACCACAATTAAAAAAATAAAGACTAGAAATTTTTTTGGGAATAACACCCTTTCTTCACTGGCATCAGTAATTTCTGTTTTTGTCTTTTTATCAAGCAGTTGAAAGCTTTAAATTGAAAAAGTGGAGGATGTTTCAGCTAAGCAATTGCATGTAGTCATTAAATTAGGGAAATACAGAGCTGGAATGTTTGTTTAAGGTGTTTCCTGTTCTGATGGCTCAAACTGTGACAGTTGAATAATTTTATATTTCTGCATTGATTTCCCTCCTTCCCCCCCTCTATGAGAATGCTCTTAATCTGTCACTTGGTCTGCACCAATTTAAGCTGGTGTTCAGTTTCTAAAGATGATGTTCAGTGCTCTCATTCTTCAGGGTTGGCTGAACTTCTGATCTCTGTAGTTTCTTCCTTCCCTCTGAGTCATCAGTGGAACCACTGAACAGTGTCAGGGTTAGGATGGTCCTGCCAGGGTACCACTGGGAATTTTCTTTTGCTCTGAGACTGAGCTGACAACAACTTTTTCTCTTGAGATGGTGGTGTGTCCACCAGGTCAGGTATTTGTGTGGGTTGGAATGATAAAATGTCAAAACTCTCACTAACATTAAGACCTAAATTTGACCTGCTTGCTTGCTATCCAAGCTGGTTAGTCTGCCCCAAAAAATGTGGCTGTGTGTGGCGTATTCTTGACAAATTCACATTGTATGTTCTTCAGCACCTCACTTACTAAAAACTCTCAATCACTTAAAGTTGAATCAGGTTGTTAGACCTGTCTCAGTGGTTTTGGGTCCATCAGTGCTTCTGTTCTCTCAGGAAATACAGACACTCTGTTCCTTTTTGGTCTTTTGAAACCTGCTCAGAGTGTCTAAAAACGAAGCCTTCTATCAAAGCACTTTATTTCCTTAAGTATTTTTTAATACATTTCCTTTAGGCTTAAAAAAGAAGCAAGTTAGCCCATACATTACATTTGTTGATCTGCTGTCTTTCACTTCCAAAGTTTTCTTTTAATGCAGTACTACAAATTTAGCTTCAGTGTGATTGCAGTCATTTGATATCCAGAAGTGCACAGAATGCTTTGGCCTTTTTTTGACGTGGTGTCTTCATCAGAAATGTGAAGAGCCTGCTCTTCATAGTTCAGTCATACACATTTCAGAGGTTGTATTTATATCCCTGACTAATGGTATTTCTAACACCACAGCTCCTCCCTGCAATCTTTATTACCCCTGTTTATCCATAAGGCTGCTACCAATTTTTATTCTCTTTGCAGAGCAGTATATTTCAATTCTTTCTGTATTAGTGCTAGAGTCTCTTTTCAAGCCGATTTCTGGTTTTGGTCCTGCTCCAGTTTTTCTGTTATGTAATAATTAATTTTCTCCAATGTGAAATGTGAGACAATTAAAAGCTGGTAGCTGAATGGATCTTTGAAAGATTTAGATCTGTGAGTATGTAAGTTCATGGAAATGAACTTTCCCACTTCTGCTCTTAACTTTTTTCTTCCTGTAGCTCACTTCTAAATTCTCCAGCAGTCAGGCCCTTGAGGGAGAAATTGATGCAGTTTAATCTATACCAGATATCAGGCTGAGATCAGGGAATGGTCTGATTGAAAATGTTCAGTGTCTGAAGTCCCCTGAGCTGGCTGCTTTGCACTTAGGAATTGGTCTGGGTGTATTACCCCAATTTTGGCCACTGAGTGGCTTCTTGTTTTATTTAGCAGTGGTTGGTAGGATGTGATGGTTGAGCATTTTCCTCCCCTTGTGTTACATTTCAGTCCTGTGGCATATTAAGCATTTAATTTCTTTGCACTGTTTTCCATTGTCGTCTCTTTTTGCATTCTAAAGAATTTAAGATTTTAAAGAGTTTAAAGATTTTAAATGAGTCTTACTGCAATAACTTAGATCACAAGAAGGCACGTTGTATAAATTTTCAACCTGAAGTTCAGGGCTGTGACGAACAAAGTATTTCAGATCCCAAAATGAAAATCAGGAATGTGATCCACAACTTCTACCTCTCTCTGACTTGTGTTAAATAAGATTATAAATAATTTTTTTCTAAAGCCAGTTCTGGTGCTTCACATTCTGTATCTGAGCATTCCCACATCTGTGTGGCTGAGCACTGGGATGCTCTCTTCTCTCATCTGATCCTGATTAAGCACCTCAAACATTCCTAAGGCTGTTTGTAATATAAAAACATACAAACCATCTGCAAAGCTGTGGCTTAAAATAGAAGTCTCCCCTTTTCCTAGAGGATATTGTGTGTGCTGAGCTGAGGAGTCGTGCTCTTGAACTTGGCACTAAATACTGCTCCAGGTCCTTTCTGTGCAGTGAAACAGCTTTGAAGAGTCCCCCACTTTGAAGGAGTCAAGTGTTTTATGATTTGACCATTGTTTGGGAGTTGTAGATCAAGAGGAGTGGAGGGAGAGACCACAGCTGTGACACAGTCAGAGAGCCAGCCCATCTATTAGATTAAGTTATGTTTTAGCTGGATTTTTTCCCCCTGAAATTGGATGATTTAAGCACTTTCAGGGGAGTTCTGAGCTGCAAATCCCAACCTAATCACTGTCGTTGTCAGCTGCTGTCAGAAGCCTGAAGGGAGCCAGACCTGCAGGCTCCATCTCTGCCTTACATTGCTTGTCTGGCCCAGCTGGTTCCTCAGCCAGCCCTGTCTGTGCTGGAGCACTCCCTGAGATGTCTGTGGAGAGTTTGGATGCCCAGTTTTAGAATAAGGAATGAGGCATCTGAGCTTTCAAGGCTGCTGCAGGGCTCTGTGTCACAATCTCTGTACATACAGCTTCAGGTGTTTTGGATCATTATTGGGTTCTCTTGGACATGCTGAGCTTTAGGGCTTTGATGTTATGAATATTGTGTTTTATCCAGAAGATTCTTGTCCAGCTTTACTATAAAGAGCTTGTCATTAATGCTTAATTCCTCTATTAATTTGCATTGATTGATTGAAGGTCCATCAGGTACAAGTTGTTGACTGGTAGCAGAGATGCATTAAGAGACATTATTTTTTCTCCAAGTCCAAATTAGCCACAGAGGTGGGAAACAAACTTAAGGAAACACTTTTCATCTTCTGAAATCAAATTCTGTCAGGGAGGTGAAGAAGCAAATAGGAAAAAGACCAATTTTCAAGTTGTTAATTTATGTTCTTGTAAATCTTACTCCTCAGGTTTCCTGGCATTGCTCTTAAAGGCAAGAAATACAAACCACTCTTTGACTATTTTATTCAGGTAAGATGAACAAGTTTGGTGTTTGATACAGGATATAAAGACAAAAGTAAAACCCATTCTGAGTATTCCTTGTTTATATTATAAAAAGATCTTAGGTTCTAATAACAAACTCCAGTTTGTTATGGTAGTAAAGTACCTTAAAATCCTAGTGAAAGGTTGAAAAACAGTGTTGGCTTTTATCTCTGATTTTTTTCCTTTAAGTTTTAAATATACTCAGAGTAAAAACTGGATGATAAATAGAAGTTTGATTTCAGATTAACTTCAATACACATGAATAAATAGGCAGTAGTCTCTCATTTTCTCATCTGGTGAGTGTCTCTTGTCTGCCTCCTAAGTCCAGAAGCTTTGTCTTCACAAGGGACTCTGACTTTGGATAACAGTCACAGACATGTCATGTTTTGCACTGAGGAGCTAAAAGCCTTTGTTAAGAACCTACTGATACATCAGATTTATCTGGATGTCCTGTGCAGCTTTTAAGCACTGCATTAGGCCTGGCATCACAGATGATAAAAGAATGTGTAGCAATAGGAGAGGGCGTAGAGAATTCTTCTATTAAAAAAAAAAAAAGGTGATTAAAAATGGATTAAAATTTTCAAAGAAGGGAAGTACAGCACTGCTGGCCAGGCAGCTGTGAACTCCTGTAAGGGATTTGGTCACCTGTGACACCTTCTGGTCTGAAATACCTGCAGGAGTCAGCAAAGGTGGGAAAACCTCTGGAGGGAGCAGGGTCTGGTATTTCTAGAGGAAAGTCAAACACAGCTGAATCTGGAAAATTGGACTGTGCATCTGAGGTTTGGAATGGATAAATTTTTTGAGTCTTGCTGTATTTGTAAGGAGCAGATGGGGCATCTACAATTTTTTGGTTTTTATATAGAATGGAGGTCTTATCTCGAAATATCTCCCTTCAGAACAAGCCAAACCTAATATTTTGTAACATATTTGGTTCAGCTGTGACTACAATAATTTTTTTTACTATTTTTGTTTTAAGGAATAAAAAAATAACCCTTCATTTTTCATTATCTGTGTAGTGAACACACTGAAAATTGTCATAGCTTTTCTTAGCAATTTTTTTCTGGATTTTCTCTTCTCTCTGTTTTTAGTTGGTGTTTACCATGCTCTAATTCTCCGGAGGAAATAAGGAAAAAAAGCAAACTTTTTTTTTAAAGGAGGAGGTAAAGAGGACATACAAACATGCAGGGAAACTTCTGTCCCTTTCTTGGTTTGTCCTCACGTTCAGGAGTGTATTGATTTGCAGTCTTTTAAGCACAGAACTGTGTGAAGATCTGTGGCTTGAAGAGTAATTGACTTGGAGGCCTTCTGGAGAGGTGCGAGATTTAATCACACTTGACACTCTTTAAATGAAGTGCACAGGTGTCTGGGCTATGGGAAGTCATTAAGTCATGTTAGGGATGTCACATTTTACTGTGTCACTGATTTTCCATGCAGTTCTTTCCTCTTTTGTGTGGCTCGTGGCTCTGCCAGGTTCTTAACAAATCTGTTTTGCTGTATGTGAGTAAATATATATCTATACCTAAAACCTCCATATTTTTTGTGTTGCAGTGCAGAGAAAAAGGTGCCTTTACTGTGGTAGTGGATGGTTATGTGAAGGAGGAGGAAGGCACAGGAGTTGTCCATCAGGCTCCCTACTTTGGTGCTGTAAGTGTGAACTACACATTTATAATGTTAATTTTGTCCAGCACACTTTGTTTGGCTTTCCAGCTCCTGAGGGTGATTGATGTTAAACAATCTTCCCATTTGCTGCATAAACATGTAAGAATATCATGTAGCTTTGTATTCTAATGAGCTCTTCCACTGAGTGCGTGTGCTAGGCTGGAGATTTTTGTGTCCCTCGCTTTGGTTTGTGTTGTGGTGTGTGAGCTGAACTCACCACTGCATTTTCTGAGTGTCATTGATCTCAGCTTTTCTCAAAGTCTGAAGTTAGAGCTTCGAGCTGATCCGTGGCACTGGCAGTGAAAACTGGCTGTGCTAAGTGATAATTTTGGTTGGGAAGAGCAGTTCTGCTCAGCACACTGCCCCTCTTCAGCGTTTCAATTTCATTACTCACTGGGCTTTTAGAGAATGAGAAAATGCTTTCACTTGCTTTTGTCCTGAGACTTTATCCCTTGGTGTTGAAGGATTTTGTTGCACTCTATTCTTTTTGTTCTGTCTTTATTGTCCCTTCCCTCAGTCTGTTCTTTTTTAAGGTTAAGAGGAATAATTTGTCATGGATTTAATCATTTCAGTTTTTAGACACTTGAATTAAATGCACTAGTTTAGGCTCATTGTCCTTTTCGTAGAGTGTCCTGTCTTCAGCCATTATCCAAAGATGCCCTCAAAAAACTTGCAGTGCCTAGCAATTAGCAATTCCTGGACCACGAGCTCTGTCATAATTTCCAGAAACTTGGCATTAGCAACAGGCCTCTTTGTATTCATGTGAGAGAGCCCATCCTCTTCCATCCTTTTTTTCCCTGCATTTTTCCGAAGGGTACATCCATTGTGGTGGTGTTTCCCTTGTCAGGATGAACGTTGATTTGAAAAGATGTTCCAGCTTAATATAGCTCTGAATAAAGAAAATTAGAGTGGGCTGTGTTAGCAGTTAATGAAGAAAATGGTGGCGGCTGGTCAAGTGTCCTCAGGAGGATAAATCCTGTCACACTTCTGCTCCTCAGACTCTGCCCTGGAGCTCAGTCTTGGATGTGCCAGAGGGGTGAGAATTGGTTTAGAGTCAGGAGCTCTTGCTGTGGGAGATGGAGGGAAGGAAAGGGAGAGGCTGCCAGTGGGGAAGGAGCTCTGGAAGCAGCTTTCCCTTGGCTGCCCTAAGAGTGGTTTGTGAATTTGCACAGTCCAGTTCAACTTGTTGGAAGCAGCTTGTTGGAAAGGTTGTCTGGCCACTTAGAGCAAGGATTATCTGCCCTCCTTTATTTGATTTTTTTTTTAATAAGCCCACTGAGTTTTGTAAATGCAGAGGAAAAATATTTTTCTCTCTCTCTCCTGGGAAATCAGCAATTACTTGTACAATGTTTTTTTTTTAGGGGAAAACCTGAGAGGAACAGTTAAATGCTTCACAAAGAAAAAAATACAGAAAACATTGTGTGAGGAAAAAGTGCACAGATATCATAAACAAACTTTGCACTCATCAGCTAAGGAGAGGTTTGAGTGGATAATGCTTGGTACAGGGGCCTGAGTCAAGGGGCTGTGCTGCCTTCAGAAGGAAAGTGCCCAGTGTTTGTTGCACTTAATGCTGCTGCCTTCCTCTTGGGGTGCCTGTAGTTCAGTTTTGACAGCCCATAGATTATTTCTGTTCAGAGAAGCTCACAGATGTCCTGGTTTAGGTTCAGGATTTCATCATTATACTCTGTGTAAATACTGTTGGTATTGCATACTGGCCTTTAGACAGGCTTAGAGGAAAGAAGGGAGATAGTTCATGGTGTCAGACAGGATTGTCTTCGTGGTTAATTGGCTCCTCTGCACCTTCCTGTTGTGTTGAAGGTGCATAGAAAAGGGATAAGGGGACCAGGAGGGTCAGAGGAGAAGAAATAGAGCACAGTCCTTCACAGCAAGCCTTGAGTCTTGTTTCTGTTCCTTCCCGTCGATATAAGTGAGTCCCTTTGATAGATAAAGTTGGAAAGTCAGGGGTTTATTTATTTATTTTTTAAAAATCCTACTTACTGATACATGTTCTGTATTGCTAATAGCTTAGAAATGTATCCTTCTCCAACCAAATTGAAAGGAAAAATTCACCTTCATTTAGTTCCAGGATACGTAGTTTCGTTGTCTTGTGTGATGCATTTGCCAAATACAAGCTGCCACACCATATCAGAGCACTCTATTATTTCAGTTCAAAAGACATCAAAATCAGAGCTCAAAGAACAAGACAAACCTGTATTAAAAACGCTGTAAACTCTTTGTACCTCCAGATTAACATGACACTAAAATTCAGCTGCTCAGGCATTTCGTCATATGGAGATGTACCTGCAGTCAACTTAAAAAGCTTCAGTAACCCTTGAATTTGCATACAAATTTTTAATTTGCAGTACTTCTAGTGCCTGCTCAGACTGTGACACACAAGTTTCATAGATCTGTTACTGATGCACTTTTTTTTCAGTACTTTGCAGAAGTGTTGTTGGTTTTTGCTAAGAGGTGCTGAAGGTGAACCTTTGACTTCATGTTTGTTGTTTTGTTAAAATTTCAGATAAACCTTTTGATTTCTCATAAATGAGCTGTTTAATAGTTTCTGCTTATTACTTTTGTGTATTACAACTTCTGTGTATAATCTTTTGAGGGATTTTGAGGTACAAAAGTGACTACTGTAACTCCTATCCTGGAAAAAATTGATGTTTGTCTTAGCTTTTATTTTTGCTTAGCACTTGTG
Source organism: Dryoscopus gambensis (assembly GCA_013389985.1). Classification (NCBI taxonomy): domain Eukaryota; kingdom Metazoa; phylum Chordata; class Aves; order Passeriformes; family Malaconotidae; genus Dryoscopus; species Dryoscopus gambensis. The sequence continues at coordinate 346,658 of WEIT01002484.1, read as the reverse complement.
GATTCCTTGCACGAACCTGAATATATTCTTGCCTTGTGGTTACTGAAGGAAACCCCCATTAAATCAAATGGCGGGTCAGTCTGGAGAGCTTCCATTCGAGTGCAAGTTGTTCAAAGCAGGGAGCTGCCTGCAGAAAGGCAGAGCAGCAAAGCCCTTTGTGCATCCCTGGCTGCAGCAGTGCTGCGAGCAGAGCTGGAGCACCTCTTGAGCGAGGTGCTGCCAGGAGGAGGTTTGCTGGGATGTCTTAGCAGGCCTGGGAGTGTGCCAGGCTTTGTAGGCCGTGCTGGCTGCTGCTTCAAAGCCTTCAACAACTCGCTGCCAAATCAGGGCTGACATGGGGTCTGTCATCTGGCCCGTGTTTGAAAGCCCACAGCCTGCTCCCAGTCCCTCAGCGGTAACAGCTGAGGAAAGGCCAGCACGGAAGGGGCTCATCTCAGTCCTCTCCTGACTGAAGGAGCTGGGTGACCAAGTGCAGGGTGAATAATTGTGTGATGGCTTTCTGCTGCTGCTGGACAGGGTGTGCTCTGAAGGGAGTGCTGGAGCTGGAGGGGTTTGTTGTTCCTGTGTGTAAACTTTGGTCCACGAAGCAGCCAACCTCCCTGTCTGTGGATGAGTTTCATCCTTGTAAAGCACAACAGTTCTGGCTCGGGGGGAGCTGGGAGCCCCGGGGATGGTGGGGAGAGCTGAAGGTGCGGGATGAGGACACAAAGGACCTGGAAGCCCTGCCCTGGCACTCAGAGCTGGCTCAGCTGCGTTGGTTGGGGCCAGGGAAGGAGAATTCAGGGAGCTGTGGAGCACTGGCCTGTGGAAGGTGTATTGGCACACTGGCTCTGGTGTGGTGGCCTTGGTCAGGCTGAGGGGGTGTTTAGATGCAGCTCCAGTGAAACAGCTGCTGTGTACCCTGGGAGCAGTTGCTGTAACTGGATAAGATGCAGATTTACTGTGACTTCAGACTTGAAGTTAAAATCTGAACTTTTCTATCCCCCTACTAATTTTGTTTTAATCTCTTCTATGATGCCATTATTGTTCAGTCATGTGCAGGAAAGTCTGAAGCAGCTCTCTTTTTTTTTTTCCCCTCTTTTTTTTTCTTCTTCTTACTGCTACAGGAAATTAAAAATTTAAGTGGAGACTAGCCAGGAAGAAAACCTATGATGTTGTCCATGTGTGATTCTTGGTCAGTAGCATTGCCTATGGGCCAAAAAAGATTGAGAACTGCAGGTTTAAAGGCTTTGGATCGTTAAGACATTCAGAAAATGGGATTGCTTATGTGAAATGCCAGAGTTAGATTGATTAAAACAACCTGGCTTCTGAAAAATGCTGTGTTGGCCGCAGAGCTGGGCAGATCCAGGCTCTGGCTGGGACAGGAGCAGGATGGAGTGGTTGGCAGCTCCTTTGCCATGCAGTGGGAGCCTGAAGCTGTTCACTATGTGTATGTGTGTAGTCAGACACATAAAATACATGTGTGTGTGTATATGTGCATAGCAAAACATGCACATATCCTCTGTACTAGGTGAGAGTCTGAAGAAATCATAATTTTCTTCATTAATAAAACTACAATCCTATAGAACAGGACTTTCTCGTAAGTATTTGGGATTGGTGAAGCCTGAGTATATTGCTGTTCTTGTCCAGTCATCACATTTTCTATTTAATATTTAATTTCTGTTTCGAGGGATGGATATTTCCCCCAGTATTTTGTATTCTTACAGCTTGGTGCTTGTCTCTTTTGCAGGATGATTACAGAGTCTGCATGGATTTTAATATCATCCAGAAGGACTCTGTGCCTGTGTGTCCTGTTGATGCATCAGGCTGCTTCACAGCAGAAGTGGCTGACTTTGCTGGCCAGTATGTGAAGGTCAGTGGGAGTAGAGACAGTAAATTACTACTTTATTCAAGATACATTTAATGTATGGTAGAAGCTTTCTTTTCTTTCTCTGAGTTTGTCTTCAATGTGTGTCTGTTATCCAGGTTAATTAAAATGTGTTTCAACATTTGCGACAAGGTTGGGATTGTTTATTACAGCAGCTGCGAAAGGAAGAAGTTGAAATGCAAGCAATGTTGTGTATCTGTAGTGAAAGGGCAGAGGAGTATCCTGTTTGCAGCTACTCCAGAGCCTCACTCTGTGCTTTTCCCTGGCAGAAATGTCATGTCCAGAGTCTCCAGGTGCATGTGCAGGCCCTCTGCAGGACTCTGAATTCCCAGATGTCATCATTAAGTTTCTCCCAGCCAGTTAATGTAACATGCCCCATGAGAAGGCAGAAATCCTGTCATTTTCCCCCCTTGTGGGCTGTGTTGCAGGGGGAATTTACTTGCCAGTAGATGCAAGAGAATCCCTGGAAAAGGAACCCGCAGGAACTCCAGATTGCTGCAGATGCAAATCCCTAGCAGGGAGTGCCTCTTCAGTTCTGTGTCCTGAGAAAACAAATTGGTTTTAGCCCTGCTGCTACAGTTTGATAGCAAAGCATGTTCCTGTAAACAAATGCAAGACAAGATTAAGTCTTTTTCAATTAAGCTGCGAATTCAATCAGCTATCTTTGCTCCCTGCTTTATGCATTGAGACAAGTAAGAGGACACTGGAGGCTCCATGTTTAGCTTCTTGCTGGTAGAAACTTGAATTTAAGGTTCTTGGAAAGTTTTCTTACGTTGCTGAATTTTTCACTCATAGGTATTTGCATATTTTTTTTCTTAATGTCGTATTGACACTTACATGTTCAGTAGATTGTCTTAAATTATCAATAAAGAGCTTTCACTTCCAGCTTAGCATGTAAATCCCAGTTAGTTAGTGAGGTATTGTGAAATATGCTTCAAATTCTGAAATGTAGTCACTTTAGAGGACTGTGGTGTCAGGAAGTTTCAATATTAGGTAAAAAGCACTATGTGATTTCCTACCACAAAATTAGAAGACTCAATCATTAAGATATTAAATAATGTGGTTTCTGGCTTTTATTGGTGCTTCAGAAAATTTGAATTTTACACACAGCTGTGTAAAAGAGAGTTAAGGGTAAAAAAAAAAAAGCTTTAATTTATACATTTACATTTATCCAGATAGCAGAGACACATTGAAGACACTGTAAATAAACAGGGCTTGGAGAGCAAATAACTTTGCAAATTCAGTGTTTTACAGTGCCCTGCAGGAAATGTATAAATTTGATAGAAGCTTTTTGTGTGTGTGTAAATACTGGGTTATTCATAGGGTTTTTTTTAAAATTAATTGGAGTATCTGAGACAAATCCTGTAGTAGCTGACTCAGTGCAATGTGTATTCCAAGGAAAATCTGCTGTGTTTTTAGGATGCAGATAAGCACATCATCAGGTGGCTGAAGGAGAAGGGCCGGCTGATCCACAGCACCACCTTCCAGCACAGCTACCCCTTCTGCTGGAGGTAAGCACACACCTGCACCTGCCTCAGACTGAGCTTTCTACCAGGGAAATCCTTCAGCTTCCTCCCATTTTTTCCCCCCTCCCTCGCTTAATTTCCCTGACAAAACTAAAAGTAACACAAACCGAGATTTTTAATTTAGGAGAGCTCCGGTTTTGGTTTAGTCATCAAGTAATTTTTTTTTTTTGCCATGAATCTGATGAATTTAAGTGTAGTGCTGAAATTTATTTTCTATTTATGATTTTAAGTGTGTGTTTCTCATTTTTTGATGCAGAACTCCTAACTAATCACCACTAAAAAAGGTTATTTTCTAAGCAGCTGAGGGGTGGGAAGGGACTTCTTGGATACCCTTTGAATTGTATCCAAATAAGTATATCATCTTTAGATGTTTGTTAAAATGATAAGTGATAATTAAATGATAAATGATAGTTCTTTTTAACCTTGTAAAATTACTTATTTGAAATAAGACCAGCTGCTTATTATGTGGAAATGTCCCTAAGTGGATGTCTCTGTGGGAATTCTCCACGTGGAATTCTCCATGGGGCTTCAGTATCAGTGAACAAACAAGTTTTGGTTATGAGGAATACAGGCTAGACAGATTTAATCTAGAAATGAAGCTGGTTTTTATTAGTGTCCTCCCTGGTTTGAAATTTCCACAATTGCTGTTGTAAAAAATCACTGAACAATGTCAAATTAAAAAAAAAAAAAAGATTCTTCAGTAACCTTTTGGTAGAGTATTAAATTTTTATTATGAGCAAAGACACACTTAAAATAAAATATCTAATTTAATTATCTGAAACGGCTTGAAGATTTCAAGTCGTATCTGATGTACACAGCACCTGTACTGAAATAACTGTGATAAAAGCTCATCCCTCTGCCTGGCTCTGACTCTGCCAGGTGAAGTGTTCTAGCAGGGTACATCTATCTTTAATTTATAGCAAAAATAACCTTTGCTTGCTCTCGAACAGCAGGATTGGTTTGTTTCTAGCTGCTGCCTAGAGGAAGAGGGGGAATTGCTCTTCAAGTGTTACGTCCTTGATGATTTGGGACCGTTTTTGAAAAATGGCAGCCCCAAAATCAAGCAACGCTTGTGTTTTTCTTGTGGAGCAACTCAAATATCCAGTCATGGCCTTCTGAGACAAAGCAGGGATGTAGAAGTGCTGATTCTGTAGAAGATCCTTAATCCTGCCACTCTGTTGACTTTTTTGTTGATTGATGATAAGTTGCAGGCAGCACCTTGCCGCAAATTATCTGGTGGGAAGAACCGAACAATGGATTCTACTTGAAAAGCTCATTTCACTGCCATCACAAATCAAACCATAATTGGAGTATGCTAAAAGTAGAAGAGTAGTTCTTCACTTTGAACATAGTTATAAGTTATTTTGATTAATGTAAGAAAACTTTGAAATCAGACTCTTCTTAATGTACTACTGCTTTTCCCTGAAACCAGGCAGTTGTTGAATCCTTGGTATGTTGAGAAATTTGCCTTCTTTTTTTACATATAATGAAGTTAGGGTCCTTCTCTGTGTCATAACTTTTTTTGTCAACTAAACTTCAAATCATGAAAAGCACTACAGCTTGGTAAGGACTCAGTAGATCGTTTTCAGTTAGAATTTGTCTTCATTGGAACTGCTGAAAATGGAGGACATTGGTCAAAACTGCTTTGTGCACGTGTGAGATCTTGAGAGTCTGTGTGGTCTGGGCAGCAGTTGAGCAGTTGCTGACGTGGCAGCTGGAGTGTCCCTCACAGCTCCTCCTGCCATTGCTTTGGGAATGGGCTTGGGAAGCTCTTCCACTGGCAGATGGGGAGCTCTGACTTTTCCAAGCCAGTGAAAGCAAAGCCAAGAAGCATCTTCGTAGCACGGGCTCAATCATTGATCATTTGAGGAATAAGATCACAATTAATGTGATTTGATTCTTCTGATGTGTTTCTAAAGGATCTGTCTGTACGGGGAACAAAACTTTGTTCAGTTGAGACAGAGAGGAATGGTTAGGCAGGAACTTTATAAGCATCAGACACTTTGATTTAAGGTCTGTCTGGGTGGTTTTCCCCTTGTGTTGGTGGAAAACAAAACCCAGCAATGGGTATTTCTCGTTTGATTCTACAGTAAAATCCAGTTGAATGCGGGTTCCTCAACCTTCTCACCAGCCATGAGGGGCAGAAATGTGTGAGGTGTCCCTGCTTGGGCAGGTTTTCCTGTTTGTTCTCTGCACTCTCCTGCTGAGGCACTGCTTGGCAGTACAGCCAGAAGAAAAATCTTCAGGGAAACTGTGCCCTCTCCCCTTTCTTACTGCTTTCATGTGGGTGGAACAGAGCCCTGTGGGTGCTTGGAGTGGTTATCAAGTGTCACAACCTCAGTGTTAGGCTGAAAGCCTGGGAAATGGCTCCCTGCTTGGCCCTCTGCCGTGGATCCTTCCTGCCCGGAGCCGCTCGGTGCCCCAGGGCCTGGCTGCAGCCACCCCCCGTCAGCTGCTCTCTCCCCACAGAGCTGGGGTGCCACTGCTGTCCCAGCATGCCTTCTCCAATATGTTAAGACCATGTGAGAAATTTTTACTATCAGTTTTTACTCAACTTGTTTTCAGTTACTCAAGGTTTTGTGATGGCAACTCATCATTCTCTAGCACATCTGAAACAAGATACTCAGGGAAATCAAAACACCTTGTAGCTTGGGAATGCTTTCTTTCTCACTTGGAATGCTTTCTTTCTTACTGGGAATGCCTTCTTTCTTACTGGGATCTTGCTGCTGTGTGAGGAGTGAATTGAACTGTTCCCTTTTTACTTGTTCGGACTTAAATTTGAATAGCAAACCATCAGTGGGTTTGCATTTAATAGCTAGGACACAACTACGTTATTATTACTTTGAGCTGTCACCATTTTCTTTAAGGTTATAGGTGCTTTAACACTGAAGCACATTGAAGCGTACAGGTTATAGTTAAAATGAAATATCTTTTGAAATACAGTGTTCAAAGAAGCAACGTGTTTTTTATTATTGGGCTTTGTGCACTGTGAGTTCAGCTTTTAAGGTCTGAGCAACCTTTGCTGTGGGTTTTCTTTCTTTTGTGGGTCAGGCAGGCGCACCTTTAGCAAGTGCTGGCACAGTAGCAATTTTAATTTACATCATAATCTGCAGTAGTTTGTGGATTTCAAATGTGTTCTCGCCGTGGGTATAAGTAAAGTGAATTAAACTTTGGTTGTTTGTAGTAATGACTGCACATGGGAGATAACAGTAGTTTCTCAGGGTCTTTGCTAGTGAATTTTTCTCTATTGCCAAGTTCTGAACCAAAGTGACTTAACAAAAGTAATATTTTCAAGGAACATTTTGTGGTGTGGGTTGATGCCGAAGGAGAACGAGCTTCTTGTCTCAATGTTGCTGCTGTTCCTCTGCACCCACAGACAAACCCAACCCCCCTCGGGCTCTTCTCCCTCTTCAAGCTGGAATTATGGAATGGATGTGAAGGATTAAAAATGTCTGAACTCCTTATGGTGACCTGTGCCCACTGTTGGATCCCAGGGTCCTTTAGAAGGATGTGTGATACCTGAACGGACAATCAAAACCTTAAGCAGTTGTTATGGAACTGATAAATCAGAGACTGGATTGGGACACTGCAGTCAGATGCTTGGAGATACTGATTTTACCTAGTAATTTAGGGAATTGCTCAGTCTGTGTGCTCTGGCCAACAGTGTTTCCATTTCCAAGCAATCCCAAGTTGTGAAACTGCTCTCCTCCCATATGTATTTTCTTTTATTGCTTACTGAAGTAAGGAATATGTTACGATAGATTTAAAACTTTTTATATGCTTACCTGGAGCTCTTGCTTTTCTTCTCCTCCTGGAATGGAACTTGTAGTTAACGCTGGGTGCTGTTACTTCTTTATGATTTGTGATTATTATTTTAAATGCAAATAGTAAAAACACAGCATAATGTTTCTTGGCTTTTCAGGCTTATGTACGCTTACAAAAAGATGCAGAATGAGCTCATGTGGAAGACTGAAATATGACTCATTTTAATAGTTACTGAATTTCATAATGTTGTACTATGTAGGAGCACAAATTTCAAATTCGAGTATCATTTGAACATTCTCATGATTGCTCTTGCTATACAAATTCCTTGAATTATGGGATTTGAAGGCTGTAAAAGTTTTTTTTTCAGGACTTGATTTCAAAATAGTAGCTCACACAAGTGTAACAGTTTATGTAATTTAACCAACCAAACAGACCCCAACCTTTAACTGTGATAATACTTCAGCAACACTGAACGCAGTCTGTGGAAAGGGGACTGGCATGTGCAAAAATAAATATTAAAGAGCACTTTATAAATAATGTAGCACTTAAAAATGTTTCTGTTTGTTTTATTCCCTTCCCTGTGCAGGTCAGATACTCCGCTGATCTACAAAGCTGTGCCCAGCTGGTTTGTCAGGGTGGAGCACATGGTGGAGAAGCTGCTGGAGAATAATGCCCAGTGCTACTGGTAATGTCTCCTGCATCAATCTGTTCTATTCCTTTTCCTGGAGCTGGGGGTGCAGGGGGTGTGTGCTGGAGCTCTCCAAAGCCATTCCACTCTTCATATGCTCACTCTACTTCATATTTCCACTCTTATTGAGCCAATGCTACTGGAATGGGGCTGGGACCAGTTCTAAACAGTGTTTTATCTCAGTTTTACCAAGGTGGAATATTTCCTAGTAACTTACAAACAATAATACAAGCCTAAACAATTCAGCATGAGAGAATCTGCAGAGGAGAATCACCCTGCAGAAGCATGGAAATGCTTCCCAAAGGGGTCCACTTGAGAGAAGAATATAGGCAGCTTAGTGCTGCGTATGTATTGTTCCAAATGAAAGTAATTTTTAGACAAGTTGTGTGTTTTTTCATCAAGTTGTTACAGACAAGGTTGATTACTTCATCATAGGTGCATTTGAAGAAAAACCCACACCCACTCTCCCCCCAACCACCCACAAAAAGCTCAACCCAGCTGCCCTAATTGTTGTAGGTAAACTCAGTCACACAGGTTTAAATAAAAAACTTCTGCTAATGGCAAAAATTAAGTTTTTACGTGTATGTAGGGAATGTGAAAAATACTTGTGTGAAACTTGTGTAGAAAACAGCAGGTAAGTTTTAAATAGCTTAAATACATTATGAAGTGCAGTGAAAGGGAACTGTCGGTGCTGGTGGCCTTTTAGGGAGTCAGCCCTGGGTTTGTGGTGTGTCAGTAACAAAAGGATGTTATCTTGTGCACCTTCATCAGCTGTATTTTTATTTCCCTTCCTCTCCTCAATCACTTGTGCCTGGGAGGCCGAGACCTCCCAGTGAGCGGGGAAAACTTGGAGATCACAACCTCCTTCAGTCTTTCCATACGAGGACCGTAGGGAGAGCTGGGATTCCATCCCTCTTCCAGCACAGTTGCCTCTTGTCAGCAGCTCAGACGATGTCAAAGAAGGTGACTCAACCTTCAGTGAGCAATTACAGCTTGTGCTGCCTTTTTTCATGGACAGTAGCTGGCAATTAAACTCTCTGTGAGCGGCTTTTGCGTAACTGCGTACGTGAAGTGGTGGGATCTGTGGGCAAAGTCAGTGATCCATAACAGAGCCTGCCCAGAAGTGCTGCAGCCTGGCTGTGCCAAGCAGCACATGCCCAGTCTGGCTGTGTCAGGAGAGTTGAGAGATTAGTAAGTGTTGCTTTCTGTTTTCCATAGCAGAACATGCTGTGATCCTCCTTTGGGGGAAAAATAAGCTGGAGAGGGGGTGAAAGTGTTTGTTCTTAGCTTTAATTAGCTTTCTCAAGATGCTTTCGCTGTTGGGATGACAGTAGACCTGCATACTTAATTTTCACATGAACAGGAGAAAAAATGTAATGATCCTGTTAAGGAAGTGCTTGAATGGATGGGATGGATTTGCTTTTCCAGGAGCAGAGCTTCAAGAAGAAGCTGCTAAGTGACCTCCATTCATCCAGGAAACACTAATTAGTAAGAATTACTGATCAGTTTGAACCCTGCCTCATGCACGTATTTTGGATTTCAGTGGTGCTTTTTGTAAGTGCTCAGTAGTGGGGATGCAAGTGGAAGCAAATTTTGGAGCTGCTGTTGCAAAGGTTGGGTGAGAAGAGCAGGCAATGACATCATTTGGCAATATTCAAAATGCTTGGGATTAAAGGAGCCATTTGTCCTTCAGGCAATTCCTGAGTCTGAGCACAATTCCATAACTGAACATAAAACTGATTCCTCAGGACTCCTCTTAAAACTGTGTGGTCTTAGGGATTGTGAGAAGCTTTTTGTTGGGAATATGGCTACAAGTGGAGATGTATTATCACAGAATTATTAATCAATAATATATGTTTCCAGTATGTGATTTCATAGTCATTTGAATACTTGGTAATCTTTGTTACTCAAAGTTGGCTTTTAAAATCCAGCTTTTTAAACATATAAGGGAGTGTTTTTGAGGTTTTCTTCCTGTGTTCTGCATTGATGCCAGTTTTGTTTGGCATTGAGACTGCTGGCCTTCTGCAGTATTCATTTATTTAAATTTTGGGAACTCCATCCTTCCCAAAACCTACTTTTTCTGCTTTTGAAGAGACTTGATCTCTGAAAGTGTCACAGGAATAATATGTAGCTTTTTAAAAATTTATTTTTGGACTCTCTGGGGCTTCAGCATGTCCTGAAAATGAGAAAATTTGGGATAAATGCTTTTCAGACTATATTAACCTTTACAAAATGGGTTTGATTGCATTGCTTTTTTTATTCCTATAAATGAGTGATAGGTATATTGTCCCTTAAGAATAGCTGCCCTCTTGATAGATATCCTTTCTGATGAAATAGATTAAACATACTTGGACAAACTTTGCAACCTGATTGCATTTCTAATTAGTTTTTTAGTGAATTACCCAGCTTACAAGGCCACAGTCATTCAAAATTTATTAAAACCAGCAACTCTATTTTCATTTTTCAAAATGAATTTAACTATCACTTCCAATAATGGTTCCATGAGTAATGTGCCAGCATTTTTGTAAAACCAGAAGCCAAAGAACCCTCTCTACTCTGTCCCATCCTTATTTCAGTCAGACTGGGAATTAACTTGCGTTGGATGTTGATGAAAACGCACAACTGGAACAGTATTTGGAGGGCTGTGGTTCAGCCTTTAATTCAAGTTCCCTCACTGAGTGTTCTCTACTCTGTAACTGAGATTATTTAATAGAAAATTTAAATTTAAAAAGGTTCTGTTCGAAGGTTCTGAAACAATCTTCTGTTTGGCATTCAGGCACCCACTACTGCCATATTTGAGATGAAGAGGGGCAGATTTGGCTGCTGTAGAATCCAGGCCTGTCAGACCTTGGCTTTCTGTGCTCTTGATGAGGAGAGTTGGATGCAGCACCAAGGTGCTGTCTGGATTTCAGCCTTAATTGTTGTCCCATCATTTTCTCCAATGGTTTGTTGAAAGAGCATTTTCAATGTACCCACAGACTGAACCAGGCCACCTTGGATTATAATTACAATCTATAGGACTAATTCCTGTCATCAGTGTTCAAAGTTGGTATAAACTAAAAATTTATAAGTTGCTGTAACCAATAAATCAGTACAATTTATAATGAGGATTCCAAACTGTTGTAGCTCATCCTTCTGGCAGTGGATGTAATATTTCTATTCTTGCAGACTGATAGAAAAGACCCTGTATTTAAATATCAGCTTTGAACTCTTTTTTTTTTTTTCTTTTTCTTTTAAACCTCGCTCACTTGAAGTTCTCCTTCAGTAACTCCTGAAACATTTACCTCTAACTGTTGCCAAGTTTGTAAAGTTAAAGACATTGTGCAGCTCTGACATTGTTTGCATAAGACGTGCAGCACTTGGAGTAGTGGAAAATGAGCGTCAGTGGAAGGAAAGCAGTGATGGGAGACAGTCAGGGACTTCAAAGAAGCCAAACCTTTTGTTCTGGCATCTTCTCACCGTTGAAGAATTCAGGTGTTGTAATAAAGAGCTTGATGTATGGTTGAAGGTATTATTTTCCTGCCTTTAATCACTTAGGCTGTTAGTTCTTGCTGGTAATGCCACCACAAGACATTTCTGTGAGTGAAGTGAAAGTGTGAGTTGTGCACACGCTCCCTGCAGCTCCCGTGTGAGCCCAGATGTCTCCTCCTGTGCCAGCTGAGCACAGCAATCTTTGAAAAGCTTTGGATCCTGGTCATTTTAGTCTTTGACCACAAAACTCTGTCTCACCTGTGGAAAGGTGAGATGTGATCAGAATGATGCCTGTTTGTGTCAGAAACCCTGAGGCTGTGCAGGGGATGGGCTGTGGAGCCCATCTGCAATAGAAAGCAAATGTTTATTTTATTAAACGTGTCATTTTTGCCCAGATGAGGAATCTGACTGTGTAGCAGAGCAACAGAATTTTAAATCATAACAGAATTGTAGAGCAGTGGAAGAAAATCAGTGAGTCCTTTTTCCTTCTTCTGCTGTTTATTTATTTTAGAAAGTCTCATAGGACATTTTCTTTCTTTGTTTGTTAATATTAATACTTTTCATCTGAACAGTTTTAAATCCATGGTGTGTGTAGATTTTTTCATTTTTTTTTTGTTTTCTTTAGTATCACCATGCAGTTGTAACTCTTCTTTTTGAGTCATCAGTCACACTTTTCTTACTGGGGAATCATGAATACAAATGAGATCCTCTCTCTAGTAGCAATTGTGATGTGAACAGCAACGTGGAGTCACTAGATGGCAACATTTCCCGAGGAAAAATCCCAATTAGTGGCATTGCCTACAGCTGGAGGTGAAAAAAATTGCTGCAGGGTTAGCCTTGTGTTTGTCTAATTTAGAGGAGGTTTTATTACTGTCTGTTATGAGACATGGTTGAGGATTAGAAGTGAATTTGGAGGCTTGCTCACTGGATTTTGATGGCTTGTGTTCTGCTGCACGTTAATTTTGCTCTTTTCTCTCTGAGCCTCTCGTGCAGAGATTGCTGACGATGCCATGAATGCAGAGGTACCTTTTCCGTCCCACTGAAGGGTCACCAAAAGCTTCTTTTTTGCTTCAAGGAAAAGCTTAGGAAATAAACCCCCCAAAGGCCAGTTCACTGAGCAACTCCAGCACAATTTTCTTGGGCAGCTGATAAATCTGTGACGTGAGCGGTGTGTTGAATGTCTGCCACTGTCACAGGAATGCAAATGTATTTATATATGGGGATGGAAATGGATCCTGAGTGCTGATGCCCTACAAAAGTACTTCGTGACAGTAAATGTTAGAATATTCCCAAGGAAACCGTGCTGAGAAAAGAAAAGTGGAAGCTTCACTTCTCCCTGGCTTCGGGCTGCAGGGATTGTTGATAAGATAAGGAATTTTAACAGCCATTAGCAGGGTGCCTGGGTCCTCCAAGGGAGATAGAGCAGGGTTTTTAGGGGGAGCGTGTGCCAGAATTGGAGGTCAGGGCTGCGCCCATGTCCGCGAGCGGCGGTGACGGGGATGCGTCTGCAGCGGCATTGCAGTCACACCACAACGTGCTGGTTGCCATGGGAACCAGGAGGCAAGAGGGAAGAGAAACATTGGGAGATGGAAATAATTGAAAGCACAGTTCGTATAGCCCCTGTAAGCTGCACATAACCAGAGAATGCAGCGGTGGAGGTAAGCCAGGCTCGTGTGGGGTGTGTGGGGTTGCACCATGGCGGCAGCTTTCCCCGGCTGAGGGGCAGAGGCTGCTGCAGTGGAAATTCTGCCTGGCACACACTGACCTTTCCTCCCTTCCCCTCTCCTCCCTCCCGCCTCCCCCCATGTTTAATTAGGTCCATGATATAGATTGGCGCTAATTAAAGTGTCAAAAGGGCATGAATAGTTGCTTATTTTATCTCCTTGAATTAAAAACCATTAAAAATCAATTTGAGGGCATGTTGAAGGAGGCTTGTTATTAGAGTAAATTAACATAATGGAATTGAAGCCTTTGTCTTCTAAGGGTTGGTTAATGTTTAAAAAGAAAGCCAAATTCTACACCTAAAATAAACCCCCCAGTTGGTATGCTAGGAATTTAAGTAAATCTGTACATATTTAGTTAGATGACAGAGAATAACTACTTCATCACTTTTGGTGTTGCTGTTAACAGCTCAGCTGTCTTCTGGAAGAGTAACTTTCTCTTTTCCAGACTTAAAACTGATTCCTGATTTCAGGTGGCACTTAAAAAGTTACCAGCCTGCCAAAGGACACGACAGATCTGGGACCATCCTCTCAGAACCAAAGCTGTATTAAGAGTTCTTAATCTGGTATTAAGTCCCCTACATCACACTGCTTAAGGTAGTGTTTTGTTTATCAACTTTATAGTCTTAACTCCTTTAATCAGCAATTATGAAGTAAATCTTACCCAATACATAAAGGTGCTGTGGTTTTGCAGAGAATATCATGAATAAAATTAGCTGACGAGAAGAACGATGAAGAGTGAGAAAGGATTAGTCTGTGTAATATCTTAAACAGCATCTAATGTTGAACTGATGATAAAACACAAGGCTTGTGCAGGGGCAGTGGTTTATTTTGGCAGTGCTGTTTGTGTTTGCAGACAAGAGGGAGGGTGGTGCTTTGAGACAGCTCCTGCACCCTGTGACTGGGGCACCGTGAGCCAGCTCAGAGCACATCTGAGCTCTCAGATGGAATAGTGAGCTGAGTTCAGTATTTGCAATTGCGTTATGAGCACAAGAAATATGCTTCAAAATATATATACAGGAAAGGAACAGATGTCTTAATCCTTTTAATAAGTTTCCTTCTGGATTATGTAATAATTTAGAATATTTTTTTATTTGCATCCTGTACATTTTTCCTCTGGAGACAAGAGTCAGAAAGCCAATTTATTTATTTTAATTCATGCTGTTCCTTGAGTATTTATTGGTGCTGGGCTCAGCCCATGGTAGCTCGCTGTCAGCAGAGCCCATCCTGCTCTGGGATTTGAGGTGGTCACTAATTGCTGTTTTCAGATCCATGCCCACATTGCTTGTGTGACTTGGGTGCTGAGTGGGGCCTAGACTTAGAAGGCAAAGAAGATGGTTCCTGTTGTAATCAGTTAATAAATGTTAAAAGACTGGGTTTTGCTTTGCTCTTCATGGGGTTTTTTGGCTTGTCAAATGGAATTTTTATTTTAGACACTAAGAAAATGAGTAGCTACCAAGAAAGGATGTGGGAGTTGACTGTGCAGAGGACTTAGCAATGCATGAATTTAGCAAAACCCCACATCTGCTTCAAAAATAGGAACAAACAGTCAAAAATGGACACGGAAATTTGCAGCAGATGAATAATTTTCATTATCTCTAACTTGTATGATAGAGTTGTGATGTTGGGAAAGTAAGATAGATGTGAGCATTCAGACAGGTTGGAGCTGATGTACTTTGATTCAAAATCTTCCTAATTTATGATTTGGCAAAATGATATTTATTCCTTTGTGTTGTGAAGCTCGGTTCCCTGAACTTGCCAACTGCTGCAGTGTCTGCATCCTGAAGTTTATTTAGTGCCCTGTCCTGGGTGCCAAGAGGAGAAATTGTAATTGTCCCCCACTGTTCCACACCCATGAATCAAGAGCTCCCTGACCTGCTGAGACAGCAGTCTCCTTAACCTTGCTAAATGTCTGAGAAAGAAGTATGAAATCCTATCTGTGTCATTTTGCAGAGAAATTTGAAGGTCAAACACATTGTAGGCCAGTTAGGAAATAAAAAAACCCTGTTTCTCCCAGCTCAGTGTGAGGAGCTGCAGCACGATGGCTCCAGGAGAGACGTGGCTGCTTTGATTTTTCTCTTGCAGCCTCCTGGGACTGTGGTGAGCTGGGGCCTGATCCTGTCTGAGATGTGAGGGTGTCCAGTGCCAGTCCAGGGGGCTCCGAACTGGTGGAACTGGGCACCTTCTGGTCACACCCAGCTGCAAACTCACTGGTCAGCAGCAGGAGCCTGAGATTTGTGCTTTCAAGCTGAGGGGGGCTCATGATGGATGTGGGATTAAACATGAAAAACATTCCATTGGCGTATTGGAAGAGGGCTTTTCATTTACCTTCCAGCTGCTTTGTGTAGATGGAAGAGTAAAAAACACTTCCTCAGCTAATATATGTCTGTGGCAATATGGTTTCGTTATGAAAATTTAACAGGAGAACTATACCAGGAAAATATCTAAGAGCAGGATTAAAAGAACCTGAAAATGTTCTATAAGAACACTAACCTGGAACTGCTGTGAATAAAGATCAGGTGTTAGTAACAACATCATTGAGGATACTCTTTTTTCACAGCCTAATCAAATATTTAAGTAGAAGGTGCCTCTGATGTATTTCTTTTTGTTATGATATGTAGGTAAGCGTTAAACCGAGATACCTGGAGCTACATCTAGTGAGAATAAGTAGAAGAAATGGGCTCCAGACTGGAAGGGCTGTGCCTGGCATGGCTGTTCCTGCTGTAGATCCCTCTTGCAGCTTGATCCCAGCTGGAGGCTGTGCCTGCCCTTGGGCAGCACCCCTGGGCAGCATCTCTGCCGTGGCAAAACCCAGCTGCTTTAAGTAACGCTTCCTTTGAGTGATGGGCTCAGAACGTGTGTGAGACACAGGCTCTTTCTGTTTGATTTGATGCCTGTGCCAGTGTTATTGCTGCGTTGGACCTCTGAAAAGCCGTAGATCATTGTTGCAAATGTGGCTCGTAGGAGATGAAGTGGTTTGTGTTCTATGTTCCACTGAAAACTGGCAGCAGGGTCAGGCAATTTTACCAGAAGAGGTAAATTATATGCTTTCATAGCTCAGGGAGAGAGATCACACCACATACATTTTTGTGGTTAATGTCCACTTTGGGGATAAAATTAATTTTTCATGCATGTTTTGAGGAGGCAGAGTTGAAACTCTTAGCATTTTAATGTCATTGGGGGATTGTCTCAGCCTCTAGCTATGTTAAATGGGACTAATAATTTCAGCTAATCAGTGTCTAACAACTTCTGAAAAATGGAAACTAGTTTAGGAGTGATGTAAAGAGAAGTTTTCCACATTAGTGGAATGTTGGGCAAATGCTAATGAACTTTGTACAGTTTCCACTTGTGTTTGGAGAGGGGGTCTCCTAAGGTCACCACAGAAAGTTCAGAGTAATGAGTCCCACGCTGAACCAAATTGGGAAAGCCTCTATACATTTCTAAATTTCAAAGCAGGGCTACAGATGTCATGTGAAACATGAGTCACTGAGTTTGTTTAAAAATTTTTTATATTAGATTTTTGTTCAAGAAGTGTTACAGGAGACAACTTTGCAGCTGAAAGTAACTCCAGAAATAGCGAGGGAAGCTGTGGAACTTCAGGCTGATATTTAGTGAGGCTTTCAAGGGTAGTTTTTATCCACTGGAGACAACATTGGCATGAAGAAGCCTTTAGATCTCCACATGGCTTCATCATGGGTAAAACTTTTAGAAGTGAGTAGCTTTTATTTTCATCCATAGTTTGAATTTTTTTTTTTTTTGTTCACACTTATTTCATAAATCTCCTGCTGCTGGGCCAAATCCTGCCTCAACGTGTCAAGTGAATCCATTCTTTTAATTTTTCCTCTAAAGGAACCTTTCATCTTTGTTACTCTTGGGACTGATCTGTGATTAAATATCTTCAAAAAGAAATACTTGACAAGAGCACCAAGAGCTGCAGAAAGAAGGGTGGAAGGGACCCCTGTGTGCTTTGCAGCTTGGCTGCTCCTCCTTGAGAAACTGTGGCTCTCCTAATCCAGCTCAGACTTTGGGAAGGGGCTTCCTAGTTAGACTGGAAAAACAAACCCAGCAAAACTTGCCTTGGTTTGCTCAAAGCTCAGTTCCAGAGCTACTTTATTGTAGTGAGCTGCTCATTCACAGCTTCTGTGTGTCTGACACTGTGTTAAGGTTGCTCTTTCTGTGAGTTTCATTTGAGTTTGGTCTTTTTAAATGCACCTTTAGGCACGAAGGGAGCATATTGCTGACCATAAAATGCATTGCTTTCCTTCATCTGCACATAATCATTGGATAAATAGTTAATTGTTTGTTTACATCCTGAGAGAAAACAAATGGCTCTGATCAAACCACCAGGCCACTTAGCACAACCATCGGGTTCTGGCGTTAACCTTTGAGCTCCAAGACACTTTCATACAATGAAAATTTGTCTTTAACATCCCTCAGTGCCCATTAGAGCTCAAAATGAGGTTTTAGCAAGCACTGATAGGGTTCTGTGGTTGGGGGGGTGTGTTTTGTTTCTTAATTGGGTAATTCAAAGTGAGATGATAAACAGCTTGGAAAGGATTTTTTGTGTGATCTATCAACCTGAGTAATGTGCATGTACCTGGATGCCCACACATAATCCAAGGTGCCTTTTAATGCTATTGCTCCACGCTTTTCAATGTTGGGAACTTCATTCAACCCTTAAATCAGTGGTGGCTCCTTTTTCTAGATGTAATTTAAGCAGTAGTGTTGTGATCACCCTTAGCCATAATCCTCCACTGTTGGACTGTCCTGAGGACTTCAGGCCATTGTTTCATCCGTAATGAATCTATTTTATGTTGCACGAGTTTTCCTGAGTTACTTTATAGTAAAATAAGCGTGGTGTTTTTCACTTCTGTGGCTTACCTGGGATCAGAAGAAGGCACTGTTGTGTTTTTTGGCAGCACCTCCATAGGCCTTGCAGCAGCCAGTGCTGTAACGCTGCTCCAAGTTGTAGCAATGCTGAAAGGAACTTTTTTGATGGATGAAATCGAATATAACCAATTCTTACCAGCTTTCTTTGAAGTGGAACGTAGCGATACACGAATCCTTTCGTTATTTTTGGCACAGGGTTCCAGATTTCGTGAGGGAGAAGCGCTTTGGGAACTGGCTGAAGGATGCCCGGGACTGGGCCATCTCTCGGAACCGCTACTGGGGGACGCCCATCCCTCTGTGGGTCAGCGAGGATTTGGAAGAGGTGAGTGAGGAAATGAAAGGTTCCAGTTGCCAGAAAAGCCTGTCTGTACTTGTTGTTTGCTTATTATGGTGTATCTGCGACAGTCTGAAGTTCTATTAACGTGTTTGAGCAGCATATCTGTATAACCCATCTATATGTGTCTAATAGGTGATAGATCTGTGCATATTTATTCGGTGCATTTGTGTGCCTGTACAGGATTGCTTTGCTTTTGCTTGAGAACTGCTAGCAATTTTTCTTGGTTTTTACATTAAAATTCATCTTGTCCTTCCCAGAAGAATTTGCAGTGATGGCAAATCTAAAGGAAATAATAAATGCAGTGAGAAGATGGCAAGGAGGAGATTTTTTTTTTTCTGTAACTCCTTTAAGTCTGCTTTTGAAATTCTGGTGGTTGGTTACTCCAAGCCAAATGAGTTGCTGAAGGCATAAAAGCAAGTCCACCACCGCAGAACAGTGAAGATACATATTTGTAGTGCCACAAATGTGAATGTAGCAGACTGTAAAAATACGAATCTAGTGGAATGATGAAAATGTATAATGGGAGTGCTAGAAATGAGCTTTGTCAAGTTGTAAGGTACCCTGCATTGGTAGCATAATGCAGAGGGCACAAGTGAACACTTTACGCAATTTTGATGGTTTTAAAGCTCTTTTTGAAGGTAAAATGGGTTTGGGGTTTTTTGTGTGATGTTTTCCTTTGTTATTTCTATTTTTTTTGCGTTGGGTTAGTTCCATTAGACACGTGTGATAAGCCTTCCTCCTGCTGGAAGTGGGAAATGGTAATCAGTGTCAGGATGTCCACGGAAGGTAAATACTGCTGGCAGCATCCCAAGCCTTTATTTTTATCTCTCTCAATTTGAAAAAGTTTTACTCTTCGTTTTAGACCTGAAAGACCTTGAGTGGGAAAACATCTGCTGGAGAAGTATTTTATTATCTTAAACTTGCTAGTG
This sequence comes from Dryoscopus gambensis, assembly GCA_013389985.1. Lineage (NCBI taxonomy): Eukaryota > Metazoa > Chordata > Aves > Passeriformes > Malaconotidae > Dryoscopus > Dryoscopus gambensis. Next base: position 327,464 of record WEIT01002484.1, on the reverse strand, counting down.
CTTAGATGTGCACCATAAAGCATTTTTTATTTCCTTTTCACTGGGAATCTTGGTAGGCAGGGAGATATTGGGAGAGGGAGGGAGATACTCCTGCAATTAGGATTTAAGTACCTAAGAAAGCCTTGGCATTTGGATTCTATTTATGCTGTGTGTTTGTAAATTACTGACAAACCAAGTGCTTCTGTCTCTCACAGAACAGTTAAAGTTTCGTTTGAAGACTGACAATTTATACACACTTTTTTCACATTCATCCAACATTTCTAAGTCCCTTGTTTGATATAACAATTTTTTTTTAGGTAATAAAAAGGCTTTCAGTTTTGTGCCTGGGTATTTCATTGTACAGCTGAAAAAGATTGTGTAAAGGTTTCATTACTTCCACTCCTTGCCTCTAATAATATTTCATTTTCTGTCCAGTCTCCCCATATCTGTATTCCTGTGTGTACAGATTTTTTTTTTTTTGCTTTTCTAGGTTTGATTTGTTAGTTTTTAATAACAAAATGATGTCTAACTTGGAAGATTGACCTTTCCTTTGAAACGAGCTGCAAATATTCCTCAGGGCTCGGTGTTCTGAATAATGATGGAAGTACCAACAGGTCTATTATTTCTATCCATAGATATTACATGTTTCTGTTTGCTGCAGAGTGTGAATATTGTCCTTTAATAGCTGAGTACAGCTTCTGAACCAAGCTAAATTTCAAGTTAGGGTTTGTTTTTTTTTTTTTTAATATTCACTCTCTTATTATGCTTGTGAGATAGGGCTTGAAAAACAAATACCACTGGAACTGATGTGGAACTTAAAGCCTAGGTGACATCTGCTCTCCCAGTAATGATATTCCCTCAGAATTCCCTGACTCCAGTTTTACTGCAGCCTGGTGCCATGTGGGATTGCGGAGCAGCCTCTTCGTGTCTTGCTCTCAGAAGAAAAGAACACTTTGTTGCACGCAATTATGCTTTGCATATTAAATCCTGGAGAAGTAATAACAATTCCTTATTTAATATACAGTAAGGTGAATTAATTGGTATTAAAGTGAATTTTATTACAAATCAATAACCGGTTTCGCACAGTTTTATTTTAGTTTTCTTTTAGCATAATTATCAGGTAGAGACACATAATGGAAGTTAAGTTTTGAAGCTTGTGTTTATTGCCACATTTTTGCAGGCAGTTTATCATTTTAAGCTTTCAAATTCCAACGATTTCCTCAGTGGAGGAACACATCTCATTTGGATTAGATAATAAAATTTTTTAATATAACTCCCAAGTTGGTAAAGCAGACGTGGGCTCATTTTATAGGACTTGCATGCAAATGATAGTATTCAGTTGTGGAAGTTCTGTGGTTGTTTCCTGGCTTGTCCCTCACGGTAGCCCTGCCCTAGGCTGAGTGCCCTCAGTCTTGCCCAGCAGAACGAGGGGGCTCCGGCTCTGCTCTCCTGAGGATGAGGGAACCTCTCCAGGTGCATTTCTGGGCTGCTTTGAGGCTGCATTAAGGCCACTTCTGGCTGACTGTAGCAGTCATTTCTCCTCCTATTTAATATTCATGAGATGCTTTCTGGAGATCCCAGACTGTCTTGCTGACACACTGTGCGGGCTCCTTCCTTTCTGTGGGCACTCCTTACTCCTCAGTTGTGGTACTGAACAGAGCTGAAATGGCAGACCCACAAGCATTTTCATTTAATAGGGACTGCAGGGCTGTGCTTCTTAGGGTTTGTGTTCCAGGAATGCTGCTGGGTGGCTTTATCCTCCTCTTGACACGGATAATCCTGGAGCTAATGTTCATTTTGTTGGCAGTGGTTAACTTTGACCTCTGCTTTCACATTAGGTCTGGGAGGTGCTGAAACAGCCCCCAGTCCCAGCCTATTTATTGCAGGCTGTGCTGCTGTGAAATGTTGGTAAGGCTGGTTTTGTAGCTGGTTTTGGGAACCATAACATAGAAGAGGAGCTAATGCCTGGTAGGGAGCGGGCCCAGGCTGTTGGAGCAGCCGTGGCTCCTGAAGGGATGGCTCCAGAGCAGAAGCTTTAATTGGAGAGCACAGGCCTGCGTGTTCCTTGCAGAAACGAGTGGGTGCGGCCTAAGGAGGGATGGAATTTGATTAGCATCTGTTTGCTGCAGTCTCCCCTTGCCTTTCAGTATCTAATGAGCTCCCCTTGGGACAGAGGAGCTCCTTCCTTCTGCCTTGGACAGAGGCAGCCTTAGTGAGGGCAGATCTGTGTTCCTCTGGGGGTTGATGGATTTTTCATGTGAACTTGGGTGTATTTCTTCCACGAGTGATTTCTGGGTGCAGTTCTGCATCAATATTCAGGATATTACTTCAGCATTGAAGTGCTTGTTCAAAAAGCACCAAAAAATGAGCAGCTTTTCTCCCAGAGCTTAGTGTGAAGGTATATTCAACTATAAAGGTTTGTGAAGGTGAAGGAATTGGTTTATCCAAGGGCGTTTTTTACCCATTTCTCTATTAATACCTTTTCTTCCTCCAGCAGTGCTGAACTAAGCACCTGCTGCTGCTCACTTGAGCCTGTGTGTTTGCTTATGGGGCCACATGAATGAAGAACAGATCTGGGTTAAAAATAGTTTGTTGATGAAGATGTATTTCTACCTGGGATCAATCCCCTGGTGTAGTTTGTGTGCATTCTGCAGGCTGTTGTACCTGGCTGGTGGAATCATTGTCGTGCCTCACTTGCTACAGAAAAAAAACCAACAACCCAGGCATATAAGTAATGAAAAAATTACATTTCCAAAGTACTTTAACAAAAATTACATTTCCAAAGTACTTTTACAATCGTAGTGCAGATCAGCAGTTGAATCAGACTGGGAAAATCTTGTCTTAAAACCCAGACCTGACTGAGTTTCTGTCTTCTCTGTAATTCATGACAGGTTTTTGGAATTAAATACACCAAAACCTTTTAGTTAGTCACAATCTCCATGTGTATACATATGCATATGTTTAAGACTAGCTATAGGAATTGAGCACTGCTCTGATTTTTTTTGTATCTTAAGAGCAACTTACAAAGTTATTTCATGTGAAAAATGTCTGGCCTATTTACAGCTTCGTTATGGTGCTACATTTAACTCCTTCCCTGTCAGATCTGTCAAACCCTGGGGGTTTTCCATGGCAGTTCTAAATGGGGCTGGTGGCATGTGGGACAGCATCTCTGAATGCAGGCCTGTCCTGCAGTGTGTGCCTCGTGAGTCCTGCCGGATGAGAGGGGCCACAGGGCTCTGGGAGGGCTCGACTTGACTAAAACCTAAAGCAAAGAAAGCTTTGCTTTTCTGCTTCTCTCATACAACTTTTCAGAATCATTGTTTCATGATGTCAGTGCAAGTCTGGTGTGGAAATCTGTGTTTTCCTTTGTTGATGCAACAAAACCAAGAAAAGCCTTTCTTAGCTGTGACACTTTCTTCACCTTAAATAAAAAGCCTTTAACATGTATAGTTCAGTGTACCTGAGGTGGAACACTTATGGATAATGAGCTGCTTTCTTTAGGGGAGGAGCCTGGGATCTGAAACTCCTATTTGTGTAAAAGTCAGTCATTGAATTTTCAGGGGTTGTTGGTTGTGGCTTGTTTGGGGAAGCCCACCCCAAAATCCCACATTTTTTGATAACCTGCCAAGATGCTGTTGTTTCCAAGTCCCCAGTTCTTGTAACATGAGTTGTATTAACTCAGGGCAGTGGTCTCTAACATCCTTTGATGCTATGTTAGATTGAGGAAGGAGTACAAAATTTTGTACAAATCTTGTACAAAACTTTTATTGTTTTTTCAGCTCTATCAGCTACTACTGGAGATTCTGACTGACCTCTAGGTCTTCTGTCTGATGTTAGAAAAAAAAATTGCTACTGGGTGCAAATAACTGGCTAAAATTCCTGACTTTTTCCTACAGGTGGTTTGTGTTGGTTCAGTGGCAGAACTGGAAGAGCTGTCTGGAGTGAAAGTCACAGATCTGCATCGAGAAAGGTGGGTCAGAGACTCTTCACTGGGTATCAGAAATAGATTAGCAGACATAAAAGAAACCTGAGGGGTTTTTCTGTCCAAACGCTGGGAAACAGATTTAGGGAAAATAGAGAAGTTGTAACAGGACTTGTAATTAAGACATTTTCTTGGTTTGGAAGACAGGTGACTGCCAGGGGAAACCACAGCTTCCCTTGGAACAGAGAATGTAAACCCCCCACCTCCAAATTGCTATAATTTTGAAATTATGGGGCTTT
>WEIT01002484.1:268888-322965 GCA_013389985.1 Dryoscopus gambensis | reverse complement strand
CCTGGAGTTACAAGAGATAAAAATATCTTCCAACTGGTTTCAACAGATGAAAATAGAATTACACATTTTTGGTTACCTATTGCAACCCAAGACAGACATATAAACTTCATTTTCTTCCATCTCGAACACTGTTAATATAAAAATTACAGAGATTGTCAAAGGAAATGCTGTCCTTTTTGAAGAGTCATTAAAATGAGCGCTGTTGCGGTGGCGCTTGCAACTTTCCCTGGGAGACAACCCGAGCCCGTGGAAGAATCAGGGACACGATATTGCGTGGATGTTCATGGATGTTCTTTATTCTTCTCTCCCAACCTCACAGCATGGTGGCCTGGCCCAGAGTTCCTCCCCTCCCCCCAAGGCCCAATCTATTCAGGCCCCGGGGAACCTGAACAAGCCAATGGGGACAGGACTTGGATGCATGTGACCAGGGAGCAGGGGGAGGGGAACCAGGGGGGAGACTCCAACAGAGCGCCAAAACTGCTGTCATCCTAATACACCAGCACAACGTGGACCTCTCCTAACTGTAGGTTTTGTCTGGGGTCGCTGGGTGTTTTCCCCGCAGCGTGGACCCGCTGAGCATCCCGTCGCGCTGCGGGAAGGGCTCCCTGCGCCGCGTGCCCGAGGTGTTCGACTGCTGGTTCGAGAGTGGCAGCATGCCCTACGCCCAGGGCCACTACCCCTTCGAGAACAAAAGGGAGCTCGAGGACGCCTTCCCTGCTGACTTCATCGCTGAGGGCATCGACCAGACGCGAGGATGGTAATGTTCTGCCCAGTTATGATGTCAGGGTACTGCCCTGTGTCTAACGCTTCAGTGCTTTGCTATTTACTTTATTAATTAATACACTTATTTAGCAGCGTTTTATAATAGTTAATGCCTTTACTTCAATACTTTTATATCTTTAATGCTATACAGATAAGTGTATAATTAGTTTTTTAAGCTAAAACACAAGGTAGTCTAAAGCTTGGTGACAAAAATGTTGCTGTAGAAATACAGTATTAGCAAGAAATCTTCCCAGCTCTTGTGGAAGACATCGTTAGGTGGTAGAGCACATCTTTGGCCTGGTAACGAAAAATCTCAGCAGCTGAATTATCACAGAACTTGAGTTATCTACTAGAGACAGAGCTGCAGTTGAGTCAGTTGAAATGGAAGTCATTCCATTTCAGTCATTCTAGTTGAAATGTTTTGAGGATTTCAAGCCAATGTATAGCCTGGTAATTTTTACCCCAAGATTAAATCTGAGTTTTGGGTTCATATGAGTGCAGAAAAAAATTCTATCAAACATTACATTGTTAAGATCATATAGTTTACAAAAAAAGAAAGTCAGATTTCTTAGCTGTAAACTTCATCTGCTTATTTCACTCTGGATAAATCCTTTTCAGTCATTGGTGAAAATTTTTCTATGATTTTCTGTGGTAATGTTCTCATGCATACTTGTGAGCCTACATACAGTTTTAGTTTTGCACTGCAGAGTGTTTAGTCCATGTTTGAAGTTTGAGGTTGACTGTGAAAATGGACAGATTAAAATGAATTTTTGTGTTTTCTGGATTAATGAGTTTGACTGTGTCCAAGCAGAACTTTTCCATCCAGTAACTTGAGGTATTAGAGCTAAATAAATTCCTCTGGAATACAGTTGGCACTTCCCTTTGCCCACTCCTCTATTCCCCCAACAAACCACGAAACCAGAGCAGGCAGGATGCCAAATACAACTAAATTTATGATTGTAGAGAAATGTCTTCACTTTTCAACCCCTTCATTGTGTTGCAAAAAATTATCTAATACCTTAGTATACAATTAGATACTGTTAGGTAGCGAAAGGAGAATTAAAACCTTAGTTCTCCCTCTTTATTATTTTTATCTGGAAAAAATATTAGAAAATAGTGCTTTTTTTGTTGTTTAATGGAAGAACTCAGGATAAAGACATTTTGAGGGTGGGAGCCCTCAGACTTGTGTGCCATAGTCAGGGTGCAGGAGGAGACTTTGCTTTGCAGTCTGGGGTAGATTCCTTTTTGTTCTTAACATCAGCATAAGAGCTCCTGGGAGTCTGACCCAGAGCCAGGTGGGAAATCCAAACACCTGCCTCAATTCCTGCTGCTCCCACCTTTCCCAGCTGCTCCTGGCTGCTCATGAGCTGGGGCTTTGCTGGCAGCAAGTGTTGGCTGGTTTGGAGTAGAGCACTTCTGATTTGTGAGAGACAGAAGGAATTAAGATGTGAGGTCTGAGACGACAACGAGCAGGTGAGCTCTGAAGTGGTGAGAGCACAGGATGTGATTTGTATTTTTCAGGTCCTGTACGAAGTGTGAAGATTGAGAGTGGAGATTGGTTTTGTGTCAGGTCAGAGACTGCAGCTGCTGTGAAGTGAGGACTGGGAGGTGGGGAGAGGCTCAGGAGCTGGAGCTCTGGTGGCTTCTGGTTCACTCCACAGAGAAGGAGAAAAAATCGAGGGAGACAAGGGGAAAATTAATGTGACAAAGGTGATTGTCCAGGAAGGTGATATTTTTGATGACTTTCTGCATGGAAACAGCTGAATTATATTTGTTAAAGCCACAGGACAAATCCTTCGAGTAGCTGGGTTGCAAGACTGGCAGTCCAGGCAGAGTGGTAGGAAAGGCTCTGCCTCTGTACAGGGAAATGCAGCAAGATTTATGGTCATGGTCAGAATGCAGTGGCCCACAGGGAATTCACAGCTGGAGGGTTTTGGTATGAACCACAGGATCATGAATTTACCCACAGCTGTTCAAGAAAAAAGGGAGAAAAGATTCCCTCCCTGTTTTCTCCTAAGTGGAAAGTAGAGCAAAGGAGTGAACTTCTGTCCCTTTTATGGCTTTTTTAGTGTTGTTTGACTGACAGCTATTTATCTGCAAGGACATACCTAGAAACAGACTGAGATTTGGTGAATGGAAGGTGAAGCAGCAGAGAAATTGAGGAAGTTTTCAGGAAACAAATGTCTGTGGACAAGGTATTTCTAAAATAAGGTGCAGAAAGACACTCGTTTAAAATATTCAGAGTGAATGAGGTGAGTTTTAAAAGCACAACCTGAGCAAGAATCAGAAGAGTTCCATCAGAATTTGTGGATCACAGGTTCTCAGAGACAGTCTTGTAGCTGTCATCAGCTAAGGCACCTCATGCTGAGGCTCTTTGGGTTTGACAGTTTGAACATAAAATTTGTGGTGTATCCTTGGATGCATTTTTTCAGTGCCCACAGTCTGCCCCTACAATTTTCCTAATACAGGGGATTAGGAATTCCTAAACAATATTGAAATCTCTCCTAGTTTGTTCTGCTTTGTTCTTTTTACCTGCAAATTTGGGTGCTCTAATATGAGAATTTGTGACCAGTGTGCAGAAAGTGCTGGGCATTTGTCAGTGAGGAACTTTTTAGTAAGTACTAAGGAAGAACTGCTGTGTTTGTAATGAGCTGTCAGCCCTGTAGGCTTGAGGTGTCAGTCATCTGAGGAAATACTCAGATATTTGTGTTTAAGGGTTTTCTTAAGGAAGTTAAAAATCAAGACAGGGATTTTGAGTAAAAGAGTTTGTGTGCAGGTGGAGGAGTATTGGTTAAAATTCATGAAATTAAACTGCAGTTTAATAAAGAGAATTTGTATCCTGCAGTGTGAGCTGAGGTGATTTTAAGAGTTAAGGGCTGAGATAAGCATCAGAGTTGTCATGAAAGTCACTGAATAAATGCGCAGAGCAACCTCTGCACAGGACCCTCAAGTGTCAGAATAATGTTTTTGCAATTATAGGCTGCTTTTTGATAAAAACAAATTTGGAACATACAGATGGATTCTTTTTCTTATCCCCGCTGAAGTGTTTCTCCACTAAATCTTCATGCAGATGCACAGTTCTGAGACATAACCTCCTGTGCCTTATTACAGCTTTTTTATAATCACCTTCTCTTTGAAGGTTGCTAAGCAGTTGTCAGTGTGATGCCTGTTTCGAACCAGGAAAGCTGTGGCCCACCCTCCAGTTACTTTCTTAAAAGTAATTACCAACAGTGCAGCTCCAGCAGCTCACACATCCCTCCTTTGGTGAAGGCTCTGGCTCCTGAGTGTGAAATTATCACATCATCCTGCACTTCCACTTAATTTCCCAGGTATAATCATATATCAGCCTTGTGAACAATAGGTGCCTGTGCTTGCTCCAGCACGGATTTCCAAAGCATACCAGTTTATGGAGTGATTGTAACCCATCAGATAGAATGGGCAGGAACCACTGCTGCCCTTTGGTGTGGGAGCATTCTCCTGTTTCCTGGTGATGGCTGATGGAAGCAGGTAACCACAGCCTCCTGCAGATCCAACCTTTGGCTGGGCTGGAAGGAGGCACCTCCCTTTTTGATAACTTGCTTTTATACTTTTATACTGTGTTCCATGGTCTGTCAGGCTGGAGAATACACAATTAACACACACACACACAAAAAAGCGTGCTGGTCCTGTGTGCCATGTTTGGTCCTGGCCTATCCCGTGCTCAGAGGTTTGCAGTGAGCAAAAGGAAACTTGTTCAGGGGCAGAATTCCCTTTTTTGTACTAAAGAGGGAAAATGCTGCAATTTTCTTCCTCGTGACCTTCCTAATGCTTCCTATTAGAATTTTTCTGCCTTCCTAGACTAGTGGATCCCAGCTGAGCAAACAGCATGATATGCTACAAATAGGAAGATCTACTTTCAATAAGCTCCTCTTCTGACTCTTTGCCACAAAGATGTTCCCCAGACTTCAAATTTATCTTTCCTGGAGGAAAGCAGCATAATGAAACATTTATTTTTTAGTGAAGACATGCAGGCCTTAGCTTGGTGTATTTATAAAGTCACGTTTATGTTGTCTCTTGTTTCAGGTTCTACACTTTGCTGGTGCTGTCCACTGCTCTTTTTGGGAAGCCTCCTTTCAAGAATGTCATTGTGAATGGCCTCGTCCTTGCCAGGTTGGTGTCAATCAGCTCCTTCCTGAGCAGGTTTTTAGTCAAAGAATGTTTCAGACAAGTCCCGCAAATTGTAAATGGAATGTGAAATGGACTTTGGAGCTGTTAAGCCTTGCCAGGGTGATATCAGTGCTGCAGGAGATAAGAGGCACCTGAGAGTGAGAGGCTCACACATCCCAGCTGCCTGCTGCACTGGGTTCTTCCCAGCAGGATTAGTCCTGCCTTGAGAGAGAAAATGAATAACAACAACAGGAAAGAAATTATACCTGTTGTGCAGAGTAAAGGGGATGATAAATGTAGCTTTAGATGTAATTTTAAGTTAATTATATTTGTTTCCCTTTATTTTCAAATGAAGCTTTGCTGGTGGGCTGGAGGGATTGATTTCAAAACACATGCATCTTCCCTCAGCTTTGGTAGGAAGGACAGATTTCCTGCTTAGATTTGAAACTTGGGAGCCTCTTGGGTTGGGTTTTGGTTTTTTTCAGTTTCTTTTGTGGGTTCAGCAGTCCTACAGAGACGATGTGCCAATACATAGATACATACAATTATGTCTGTGCCACCAGGAACATACTAGGACAGGAAAATGGAGCTGATTTGAAGGGCCTTTTTTATTCATCCATGTTTTACAAGAGTTCTGGGAATTGATGCCTACGTTCTGATATTTTCTAGTGATGGCCAAAAAATGAGCAAAAGGAAGAAGAATTACCCTGATCCGATGCACATTGTGAACACTTACGGAGCTGATGCACTCAGGTAGGATTCCTTTGGTGGATGCTCAGTGGGATGTGCTGGCTCCTTGCTCATGGCAGATCCATACCAAGAGGCTGCCTGTGGGGGTTTGACAATTAGCAGCAGGAAGAAAGTTAATTTTAGAAGCTTCTAGGCCACTGTGACAGAAGTAGCTGCAAGAGTGGATGACTCCAAAGAACTGGCAATGGATGCAGTGCCTGGATTTTCTTTACCCTTGTCATGCCTCCCTCAAGCCCAAGGGATGTGCTTCTTCTAGCACTGATAGTCTGAGTTGAGCCAGTAAAAATGTGAATAAAATATTTGGTAACAATACTACAAGGTCGCTGTTAAATCATTGTCTTAGAGAGGGTCTCTGCATAACGCACAAAACATTTGTTGGCTGTTTGCACGATATAGTTCTAGAGAGAAAGTGCTTTGTTTTTGTTGATGTCAGTATATGATTTGCACCCAATCCTGGTGGCACCAGAAGAGCAGAAGTGGAGCAGCCTAATGTGTGTAGATAAATTGTCCTGGTCAAACAGAGATGAAACACAGTTCAAGTGGTTCATTAAAATTACAAGAACATATAAAGTAATTACACAGTCGCTTGGTGCTCTGGCTTGGTGCACTGACTACATGCATCAAGTGGTACCTTGAGGTAAAGGTACAATAAAGACATTTTAATAACTGCAGGAATGCACTACTTGGGCGTTTCTCTAGAGCCCTGTAATTCTTGTGTATATAGGAAAACCTTAAACTACCACACATTGTGTGTGTTACAGCTGCACACAGAACTGATGGGCTGAATGGAGGCTGAGTGTTTATTTGGGGAAGATGGTTGTTGCTTCTAGATAATTTTAAAAAAATCAATGTGAAGTTCCTTAATTGTTTCAAGCTTTAGCATTTGAAGGATCTAGTACATGTTGGGTGGAGTTCTTAAATTTAATCAAGGTTGCTCTTTACAAATAAACAAGGTGTGTTAGCAGGGTAGCAGTGAGTTGGTAGCTGCAATAATATGAGTGAAAAGGGTTGGAGTTACTCATAGTGGAGATTTTTAAGTCACAGGTGATGTTTCTGTTGAAAAAAAAAAACCCTTGCCTTTTTTATAAACAAACCAAAAAAACTCCAATACCAGAAGTTACACTTCCATTATTCATGTCTCTTTTTTTTTAATTTCTAAGAAGCTAATTCATTTTTCTGCCAGTGTACTCATTCTTTAATGTCACATTTATTTATACCTACACCCACACAGAGAGTAAAAAGCATTGCAGCCTGGGCTCATTTCTGGAAGGAGCTCTGCAATTCAGTTCTCTGCTTTTTTTGAGGTGCTTGATGTTCTCTGTTTATAGCAAAAGCTACAACTGAGGTTTTTTCCTTGGCACTGTTTCCCTGCAGAGTTACTTTAGCTTTTGCAGTACACAAATATATATGTATATTTTAACTCCAGCTTTGAAGTATTCTCAGCAGTAGCTTGATAAATAGATCAGCAGAAAATATAGCTGTAAGTTGGTGAAATGAGTATGGAATTGAGTAGAAAGGGCAAACAGCAGAATAGCAACACAGTAAATTTAACAACCCAACTTTGGACTTAATGAAATTTGAATCCTGAGTGAAATCTCTAAGAAGGGCCAAACCAGTCACATTTCATATTGCTGAGACCTGGCCTGGAGACCTGTCCAAGCTGAGCTATGTCAGAAAGAATTTGCTGGTCATGGGGTTTCCAGGGCTTTGCTTTCCTCTGTCCTGGGCTAAGGATTGCTGTGAGGAGTTCCCTCCTCCTCTCAGCCTGCTCTTAACGTGCAGAAGAAATAATGCAGCAAGCTGCTGCTTTGGAGGGGTGAAGAGGAGATTATTGGTTAGCAAACTTCATAACACTGTCTTGTTTCGAGGAGGGTTTTATTTTCTGCCCAGTGGCTAACAGAATGGGTGTAACTAAACTGATGGAACTCTTGTTTTCTTGTGTGCCTTATTTCTCTTTCCGTAGAATAAATGAGGCTTTGCATTGCAGTAATTGAGGAAATTGCTTTTCTTTTAACATTTACATGTTGTAAGGCAGGGTAGGGTTTTATTAAAACAAACAAAAAACTCAACAAACCAAAAATACCACTACAGCACCAAAACTGTGGCGCATAAATAATTGTGGTAGAAGGAAAGTGTGGCTTAAGGATAGACCTAAATTCTAGTTTCATTTAAGGACTTCCTAGTTCATTGCCATTAATTGTTCTGTACTTCTGTAAATTTATAATTTGAATTCAAGTTCAAATTCTCTTGGGTGATCTTTGGGGTCCATTCCCACCCAAGCCAGTCTAAGAATCTGTGTTTAGAAATGAAAAATGCTTTGTTTTGTTGGTTTTTTTTTAAAATCCAGTACTGAAAAAGCCCATGTCTGTGCTGCATTGCTGTCTGTTTATTCTGGCAGCTCTATTTTCATCTATTAGTTTTAATGCAAGAAGCCCTCTCTCCTGAAGAATTTATGGTCTGGTGTTCTTGAATGTGCTGTGTCAAACCCCATTAAGATTTTAAAGCCTCCTAAGGGAAGTGCCTGTAAAGTTATATTAGTTTAGAATTGTGATTTTAAAAGTTCAAAAATGTGAGAAAATGGGTTAATAAATTTGGATTGAAAAATGCCACAATCCTAAAAATGAAAACATACTTGGTTTGGTTTTCATATTTGGAAAATTAAATGAAATGTTTCTAAATCAAGTTTGAATCCAAGTTTTTTTGATAGCTGAGTAAGGCCTGGTTTCTCTTTGAGTTAACTTGATAGAATCCAGTTTATTTCTGTAGACAGAATGTTTATTTGGGGAAGAAGATGGGATAAAGTATAAAGATGATTTTTTGTGAACTCAGAGACAGCAAAGAAGCTGAGGGACATTTCTGTCCCTTGTATGAAGTAGTTGGTGTCACCTGGATCCCCTGCTTTGCTCCCTCAGAGCTGTCTCTGGAGCTGAGGCACGTTTGTATTGTAGGAGGTACATCCTTCGTCCCCTTTTGGGGCTGTCTTTCTCAAAAATGTTAATTTCTACTCTTTTCCCTGGGTTTGTGTGTTTTGTTTTGCTCCTTAGTTCTGTCAAAGCTTTCCATAACTGAGGAGATGAGCTAGATTGAGTAGAAAGGTACTGTGTTGTGCTTAAAGAATTGAAAATATTACCAACACAACAGGTGCCATCCTAAAGATGAATGCTAATTCCATACAACCATGTTTTATACTGTGATGACGTTTGAACATGAGTTAGCACGTCAGTTAACTTCTAGAGTAAAAAAGAAAATTTAAATTCAAATTCTGTATGCAGCATCTTAGAAAAACTCCCGTAGCAGTAACTAGTGAATGGTTTTATGCTCAGTTTGTTACATGCCTCCAATACAGTCATCGTTGGGGTTTTTAGTGTGAAACCCTATCAGTATGTGCAGTTTTAAGCTTTGAGGTGCTGTGCTCTTATTTTGCAGGTTGTACCTGATCAATTCTCCTGTGGTAAGAGCAGAAAACCTGAGGTTTAAGGAGGAGGGAGTGAGGGATATCCTGAAGGATGTGTTCCTGCCCTGGTACAACGCCTACCGCTTCCTGGTGCAGAACGTTCAGGTCCTGCAGCACAAGGTACACACCTGGGGGGCTGAGGGCAAGGGATTTTCTGCTTCTGCAGGGTTAAAGTGAATTAAAATTGTAGGGAGACTGAGATTGAAGGGGAAGGTCTGGACTCTGGAGCTCATCTGATCTTTACCTCCTCGTTCTAAGTTAGATGAGGTTGTAGGTAATATGTTATTTGCAGTTTGTACCATGCTTTATGAAGCTGTAATCACCTGCATCTTTCTCTTCTTGGCCAAGCTTATTAAACAGAGAAGGGAGGAGAGGAAGGTGGGGGACTGCCAAGACATGACAGCTCTCTTTTCTCACATTAGAGTGCTGTTAAGTCCCTCGTATTTCACATCAGTGGGATGCGACTGCATTCAGACTTGTGAAATTGGGGTCCAGACCTGGCGTTGGTGGGGTCAGGACACACTGAGCAATCACCTGCTGCTCATCCCTCCCTGGCAGCACCAGTTAAAGCCACGTGTGCTGGAGGGGATCCTTCTGAGATATGCCTGCTCAGCCTGGGTGGGTTTTGCTGTGGGTGTTTCCAGAGCAGCTGGAGGCAGCAGCTCCCACCGATCCTGCCTTGGTGCTGCTGCTTTGCCTTTGCTGTCCCTGTGTGGTGTGGCCAGCGCAGCTCCAGCCCGGGAGGAGCTGTCCAGGAGGATCTGTCACTTGGGCTGCAGGTTCCTAAACTCAGCACCACCCATACTGAACACGAGCAGAGCTGCAGATCAGTCAGGGAAGTTATTTTCAGTAGTGGCTGCTGTGACAGTTTCTTGAGCTAACTCATTTACTGGAGCTTTAATTATGAATCTGCATTAAAATGCTTAACTTGGGAATACTCGGTCCTGAATACATTAGCCACAGCAAGAAGATTGTCTTCTGTAACATGACAGTAATTTTTTTAAAAGTTACATTTAAATGCAACTTAGAAAAAAGATTCAGAAATGGAGTGGAAAGAAAGGCAAATCACAAAAGCAATAATGCTTTAGACTTGTAGATTACATTTGAAGTCTACTAAAAATGCTGGATGAGTGACAGGAGTTTCTACACTTTCAGCGTGAAAGCAAGATTAAAATTTTGTTCTTATAGTAATTTTTCATGAAAATTGAAGATTTGATGTGTATATTGTATAGTTTCTATTGAAACCAATTTTAATCTTTCAGCTGAAATTAATGACAGCAGGTTAGTGCAGGCTTTTATGGGAGAGTAGGAGCTAAATGAGAAGTCCAAAGCTTGCACTACACGTGCAGTTGCAGAGGCAGCCTGGCCACTGTGGAGAGCTGCCATTTGAATCAACAAAGGCAGCTGACTTCAGAAATCAGTACAGTAAACAGCTGGCTTAAACAGTTGGTTTTATCTGTTTTAGCAACCTCTTTGGGGAAGAAAGTTTGCTAACTCCAGATCCTAATATTTAACAAGTCTTTTTTTAGGATCCCTAGGCAGCATTCATCAGACAAATGTAGATGTTACCCCCAAAATATGCTTGTTTATGCTGTGTGACCTTTGAATTGTCTGAAGTGAACTTTACAGCTGCTTGCTGTGATCCCATTAAATCTTGCCATGTCAGCTCAAGTGGGGATGGAAGACCCCAGTGGAAAATCCAGGTGCTTAAGGAGATAGTTTTGGTAATTCAGCAGATAGATTTTTTTCTTTCTAGATAGTGAAATCCTTCCTATGCACCATATTAGGCAAAAGAATGTGCTACTGGAGGTGATAATACTTAAATTAGATTTCATGCACTGGTTTAAGCAACTTCTTCATTGTGTTCTGCTTCCTGCAAGATAGAAAGCAAAATCCCAGTGTCCTGGATCAGGTATAATAATGATTTAATGCTTCTTGTAATTCCCCCTTTAGCTGTAGTTGGTTAATGACTGCTGACCTCACAGTGGGACTGCTCCTCTTCTGCATTTCTTTCCTATGAATCTTCTCTGTACTGTGAAAGTGGATCCATAGTTGCTGGGTTGAATAATCCAAACAGATTTTTTCATCTGAACTCTGAGGGAAGAGAAAGTCTGAAGGCTTTTAAAACCAGCTGTTACATACTGTTTATAAATCTGAGGGGAAAAACCAGAACCTGTTTCCAACCTGTTGTAAGAATGTTCGGTGGGAAAGAGACCAGGCATGGACATGGTTTTGCTTGCAGGGCCCTGCAGAACCAGCAACATGATCACATTTCTCAGATGGCTGCAAACATCAGTGCTCTGGAAAGCAGCAAAAATGCGCTGTGTGCATGTTGGATGCTAAAAATTCCACCTGTTTTTTTCAGGTTGCTACATTCATCTGTGTTTTAATGTGTTGAAATTGTCACATGTTCTTAAAAAATTTAACGGTCTTGCTTCTAGGCCTGCTCCCCAGACAGGATCCATCTGCATGGTAAATTCCTTAGAGATGCCTCAGATCCTCCGGGATGAAGGAGTTGTGTAGATTCAAGGATCCTACCCTGGATCTGGAGGCTGGGGCTCACCCTGCACCCAGGGAAAGGAGGACTGGCCCTGCTTTTTGTCTGCTGTAACAGGCCCGAGTCACCGGCCTCCTCTGCAGCTCAAAGTTGTGGTGAGGCAGCAGCGGGAGGCAGGTTTTCCATAGCTCCTTCTCTTACATACCTGTGTCTGGAATTCAGTGTTTGCTGGTAGGAAACCAGGCTAACTCAGGGAAGAAGCCAAAACAGTGGTGGCTGACAGGTTATTGGATATAGAGGTTTGATTATATACCCTGGTGACTTGGAAATGTGCTTTGTGTTTTTATGATAGGATGAGGGAAGAGAATTCCTTTACAATGAGAACACAGTTAAGGAGAGCAATAACATCATGGATAAATGGATTCTTTCTTTCACCCAATCCCTCATCCAGTTCTTCAAAGCTGAAATGGCAGGTATGCATTTTTGCTCAGGGGGTCTGGGGGTGTTGCATGTCTGATTGCAGAACTTGTCTTTCCATACAGAGATTCCCAAATTCAATGAAAGGCTTTGATAAAAGGAAGGAACTCTTTAACCAGCTCCCATAATCCATGGAATGCTGCTTTCATGGGTGTTAAGTCAGATTTTGCTATGCTTGTTCATGAGATTTCAAAAAGTGATGAGGCTTTTTTTGTCACAGCTAATCCTGTGAGCTCAGTGATGGAGCTTGTTGCTGTAACAACGTCTGCTGCAGTGCTTGGAGCAATTAATAATATTATAATAGCCACTGAAAGACAGCAGTGAAAAGGAAGCCAAATAGAATTTGGAGAAGCTGTAAAAAAAGGGATAAAATGGGCAGTGCTCAAGTCAGCTGAATAAAATAATTTTTGAGAGGTACATGAGCACTGACAATAATTTTTTTCCTGGTATAGTTCCATGAAGAGGGTTTCTTTGGGATCATACTGTGGGAGTGTGTGCAGCAGGGTGGATGGTATTAGGATGTGGCATAGATGTAGGAAGGTATTGTCCAGGTTTTTCTTCCTGCTTGTTGTTTTTTTTGTCATCCTGTACTTCTTGATGCTCACATTACATTGGGACATTTAATTGCGAAGAGGAGATGCTGCAAGAACCCCCTGAAGTAGTTGATGAATTTGTAAAGTCACTGTGGGATCTGAAGAGGTTTTGGTGCATTTGAGGGCACTGGAACACCAGATATTGGAAAGAAGGTGGATTTGGCCATTGTCATTCCTGCTGATGAATAAACAAATAACTCCCCTCGTGCCTGTGGTCTGAAGTTGTCCTCAGAAGAATTTTTAGAAGCCTTGGGCTTGGGCAGTAAGGTGTGAGGGATAACAAATAATAATGAAGGAAGGAGCTAAATGCCAGATGTGAGTTCATGAGGACACAGGACAATCCTGCACTGCACTCATCTCTTGCTTTCCCCCCTCTGACTGATGTGATGATCAGTCTCACCCAGGCCAGTCTGATGAGTTTATCCTGCTGTGGTAGATAAATCAGGTCATTGGGTACGAGCAAAATTCATGTGAGCTCATCTAAGAACATTTCATTAAAGGAAGAAAGAATCCTCAAGCTACCCAACCTAGAGATATGATGAGCGCTGGCTCTCATTGATGAAAATGTGACTTCTTCCTGCAAGTTGTTATCCCTGAAATTTGATGGTGGTTTGTGTTGAGTTTCATGTGTTGCCAAGCAGAAATAAGCAGAGCCTGGGCAAGTTTATGTGCTTCATGTAAAGAGGAAAATACTCTGAGGGACAGCAGAAAATTCCTTTGTGAGTTTGTGAACCTGGGATCTTGGATGAGTGAATGGTTTAAACAGAAGTATTTGTAGGAAGGTGAATATGGGGGTAGCAACTTGAATTCTCTGCTCTGAATTTGTGAGAGGAAGATGAAGCTGACAAAAAGGGATGTGTCAGTGACCATCTCTACAAAGTAAGAAGATCCTTCCAAGCAGGTGAAGAGAGTTCCTGTTGGAAAATGACAGTGTCAAGACTTCCAAGGCAGCAGTGTTGGTATGAAATGCTGTTGTCTTGTGGTAGATGAAGATAACATCATGTGCTCATCAAATGAGTGGCAGTCCCATTTGGAGGGGATTAATAAACAGAATTGTTCAGTTTATTTTTCTGCATAAACTCTGGATTCAGTCAGGCAGATCTTAATGAGATGCAGTGAATTTGTGTACTGTGACATGATACTCTGGTGCTAATCTCTTTTACAAACCTGTTTGGAGTTTTTTTTCTAAAAGATTTTCTACTTCATATCACTTCAAGTAGGAAAAATGTCAGGAAGAGACAAGGGAGGATTATAATGGTGACTGATAACATCAAATGCTTGATAAAGGAGATAAATATAAATACCAATTCCTGCAGCTGGGTGTGATGGGGTGTAAGAACACACAGGTTTGAAACTGGCTGACCAGGAAAATGCTGCACCTGGGCTCTGCTTCTTCCATTTCATCCAGCCTGTGTTAGAGTGGAGCTGAATTATACACCCATCTCCTGCCTCTGGAAAAATGTTTCCATTAAGTCCAACTTATGTTAATTCTGCCCCAGTTTCTCCTGGCACTTGGAGAGGCAGCAGTGTCAGCCCGAGTGGGGTCAGGGTGGCACTGACCTCACCTGAATGGGCTGAGGGGGAAGGAAGGGGAGATGAACCTGAGCCCCCTGCAGCTCTGGGGTGCTTGAGAGAGCCTGGAGAAACTCCAGAGGGGGGAAGAACCTTCTGCTGGTCCTGGATGGGGAGAGCTTTGCCTCCCAGGAGTGTGTGCAGCTGGAGAAGAGCAGGCCCAGCCCCATTCCCAGTATTCATGGAAAATAGCACAAGTTACAGGTGTTGAAACCTGACGTCTTTCAGGGGTGTTAAAATTCTGTATTAAAAATCAATAAGCCTTATTAGGCTTTTATTTTCTACCAAAGTGCTCCATACAAGCACTTATTCCAGTAAAACACCTTTTCTCCTGATGACTGAAATTTAAAGAAGTGTGTAGTGTCTCCACGTACATCCATGGCCTTTTCCTGAGTCACAAAAAAGCAGATTTCACAATTTGGTTACAGCTATTGGGAACAGAAATGCATTTTTCCAGGCTAATACTGTATTTCTTGTTAAAGATACACTGTTCCTGAAGGGTGGGATTTTTGATTATTTAAAAATTTGTTTATAACTGGTCTCCTAACTAAATAAGGCACAGCTAGAGGAAAGATTTGGATTTTTTAGGAATACAAATTCCCCCATAAAAAACGTCTTCCCCACCGTGGTATGAATCTTTGGGGCATTTCCTTTTTAGGTTTAAATCCCAATTCTCTGCCTTTAAAACCACTTCTGTTTTACAAAACACAGTGAAAATTGTGGCGGAGCTTTTAAAGCCAAGATCCATTTTACTCAGTAGCTGCTTGATTAATGAAACTGATTCAGAATGGAGATCAGGAAGTTCTTGGCTTTTAGGGGAGTTAAATACAAGTTTTTCCTTAAAAAATGGAGTCCTGTGTAAGGTCCATCCTCCCCTGCCCCCCCAGTTTTCTCAGGAACAGCTGAAATTTGTTCCCCTGTTGCGTAGTGATGACCTTGGTGCTGGCAGCTTTCCATGATTTCAGTTACACAGAGCTTGAAAATACAGCTCTGTTTATCTCTTACCTCATCAGCCTTGCTGCTACTTCACATTTTAACTTGCCCTGTTCCTGAGGAAAATAGTGGAGAGCTGTAATTAATTCGGGGAGACTTGGTTGAAGTAGGTGTCTCATTTTAAATCTGCTGAGCAGAAGGAGGACGCGTTGGCAGTAATTAAGAAAATTTTATTTTCTGGTTCCGCAATAATTTCTGTGCGAGTTGCAGCACCTTGGCTGCGCTTGCAGCATGTGCAAAAGGAGGATTTGCCCAATCCCCTGCCATTAATAGTCTCTTATCCACTATCCTCTTTGCCAGTCAGATAAAAGCATAAGGCTCCCATAATGTCTGTCTGTGGGCGATTAGGGAAGCAGCTGGGGGAGGGGGGTGTTTGTCTCGAGCATGAGAATGATGCTGTGCATATTCAAAACCCAGTTTCAACACAATCAGTGTTTTAGTCACTTTTTGGAGCTCGCTGCTGCTCCAGTGCTGTGTTTAACACCAAAGGATGGTGTGGTTTCTAAGCGAGGAGCTTGCAGAGGGCAGAGCTGAACTGCAGGAACCGTTTTCCCTTGCAGCTTACAGGCTGTACACGGTGGTGCCTCGCCTGGTGAAGTTTGTGGATGTTCTGACCAACTGGTACGTCAGAATGAACCGCAGGAGGCTCAAGGTAGGGATCAGCTGCTGCACTGGCAACAAAGTCCTGGCAGTCCCTGGTGATGGGATTCATGGCAGCTCCACACAAGATCTTGGCTTTAAACGCTGTCACTTTGTGCCTGAGAGTGGCACAAAAGTTAACTGTTTTCTCTCCTCCCTGCTTTGCAGGAAAAACCAACCAAAAAGCCCAATAATTCCGTTGCACTTGCTGGTTGGAATTGAGCAAAGTAATTACAGTTTGGAAAACAGGTGTATTGCATTAACATAGGAAACTTTTGAAGCCTATCGAAGTGCACTTCCTGATCCTAAAATCGCCTTTTTTCTTGGTGAATTCTTCATTTAGGGTGAGAATGGGACTGAGGACTGCATTATGGCCTTGGAAACTTTGTTTAGTGTCTTGTTCTCCATGTGCAGACTCATGGTAAGGGAATTACTCCCCACTCTCAGAAACACTTCAATGCAGTTCATGTAAAAGCATCTCTGTGTAGCACAGTTCGTTTTCCATCTCTCCCTGTTTATTTGCTTACCTGCCCCATGGCAGTAAAAAGAAGGCCTGTATCACCTGATTGATAAAGACACATTATAATTTCTTCCCTGATGCCCAAAAATAACATTTAAATATCAGGAAGGCGGTAAATAAGTAGCATGAATTCCATTATTTATTTCAGTCTGCGTTTTGAATAACATCCCAGTTGCAGACACTGTGTAAGCATTGTTCTTGCTGAACTGTCCTTATGTAATTCATGGTATTACTGATTCATAATGTACAAGCAATAAAGGAAAGCTGGTGATTGAATGCAACATTACAGGCACCATATACTCCATTTATCACTGAGCTGATGTACCAGAATCTGAAAACACTCATTGATCCAGCCTCAGTCCAGGAAAAGAACACTGAGAGCATCCACTACCTCATGCTCCCCCAAGTCAGGTAAGAGGCAGCTCTTAGGTGGCAGAATGGGGGTTTTGTTGTTTGTTGGGGGATTTTTGTTCATTTTTGGGGTTTGAGGGTTTGGGGTTTTTTTGATTTCACAGAACGGTGCTCCCTCACTTGTGTTTAAAACCGCATAACAAGAAAACAAACTCCTTTAATAATGTAAATGTTCCTTTGTCTCTGAAAAAACTTCAGGATGTTAGTGAATATGTTCTTTTCTGTGAGCACAGAATGTTTGTATTTTGATTAAGATCTGATGAATTTTAGTCTCTTTGCTGTAGGAGAACATTTCACTTGCAGTACACTTCACACTCCACCCTCAATTTCAGCTGGGAATTTTCCTTTCCCTCCACATTTAGGCAGTGGATTCGTGTTACCTTGAAGGACTGGAGATAGGAAGGAAAGCAATTAGCAGGAATGCATGTTCCCAGTTCATAATATTTTCCTATAGTGGGCAGGAATATCCCTTTTTACTCCTCAAACTGTGTGTTGACTCAAAGCTGTAGTGCCTAACTGTGAAAGGCCCTAAAAGATCAGGGAGATCACAGGTATTGCAGTGGATTAAGTTAGTTCCTGCATTTAGTTCCTGCAGCACTGTCTGCTCTTGGTCCCTGAAAATAAGAGAAGAAACTTCCCTTCAGTGTCGCAGCTCAGTGTGAAAACCCTCAAGGACAGGGGACCTGACCTTGATACCTTACAGTTTAAAAATTTAAACCTTCTCTAATGGTGGATCTTTTTATGGCTGCTGCATCCTTCGAGGAGGGTGTATGGTCTTTGTGAGAGCTTTATATGGGAGAGTTACTGCAACAGGGAGCTGGAGATTGACATAATGATGGTGCTGATTTTCTGTTCCCTGGGCAAGTGCTGTGAAGAATATGTAATCAAGGAATGCCACCCTCGTTAGGGAGCTGCCAGGAATCGGTTTGGGCTCCAAGGAGGAGTAAGGGGAGGATGGGGAGCTGTTTGCAGGGACTCAGTTCAGGCATGGGCTCAGCACAAGCATTTAAAAGTGGCTTAGTCACCGTTCCCTGCAGTTAGTGCTGACTTGCTGCTGCATCGTGCAAATGTGGGATGTATTTGAGGCTTGCACCACTTTCCTCTGTAGTGCATTTTGTTTGGGTTTTTGTCTGTTACTAGTTTGTGGAATTTCTTGGATCCCCTGTGTATCAGTTGTTCCCCTGTCCCATTAAAAAATGCCTTTTCAAATCCAGGTTATTGTTGAAGTTTGAGTTTCAAAGCACATCATTGCATTTCGTTTGAAAGTTTTCTGATTCAGCATAAGGACAATATTGCCAGCTAATAGGAAGAGAGACTTTTGGATGCATTTACAGAAAATACCACTTCACCAGTATGGTGAGTGCAGATAAAGCGGAAGGGCTTGGCCACTGTCACAGCTGAGCTTGACTCAACAGCTGTGTTAAAACCCTGCCGAGGTCGTGCTTGGTTGCTCAGTGTCTGCATTGAATTTTGTGGATTTGCATTCAGCCTGTGAAAAAGGCTGTCACGTTGTGGCTCTGCAGTGTTGTTCAGTGATGGCAAGTAACACTGAAATACTGCCACATAATCTTGTATGAAGCTTTCTGGAAGCAAAATATTCCATCCTGTAACTTCTGGGTTTCCAAGTTGTGGGAGGATCATCCTGAAGCCCTGGCTTTTGGAAGAACAAAAGCTTCAAAATAGGTAGTACCATCTCAAAGCCCTAATGAAGCAGATATTTCAGTTGTGAGTTTTGCTTTGCCAGCTCTGTTTTTCTGGCCAGTCCTTACTGGAGTTGTGGTTTTCATCCCAGTACTTTTGCTCCTTAGATTACAGCGAGTATCTGTGTTCATTTTATTTTATTCATATTTGTCTTTTTAACCAGTACCTCTGCTCTTGCTTTGATACCTGAGTGGTTTTAAAGGAGCTGCCCAATGAGTGCATCTATTCAACAAATCGGGAAAAACACATTTTCAGAACATTTCACTGCTTATACATTTGAAACAAGATGTAAATGTCAGCTCACGCAAAAAAAAAAAGTCAAAAATTCAATCCAAATCCTCTTCCTACCCCACCTCTGAAAAAAAACCCCCAAAAGGCAAAAAGAACCCCTAACCCTGCCTTGCCTCAAAATGGGAGGGTGTTAAAATTATTGAGCCAGGAAAGATGATAAAACTCTAAAACATCAAGCTCAAATATCTGCAATTTCTGGAAAATATGATAAATTGAAATGCAGTGAATTGTTGTTAGGGGGAATTCACTGTTGTTATAAGTACCCTATTTATAATATCCTTCTGCATCTTCTTATGATATTATTAATGTAAATTGTACTTTTTATTGGCTATTACTAGAATAGGTTGTATGACTCAATCCTCTCCACCTTGTGAGAGGTGCTAACAAAAGATGTAAAAATAGCTCTGCTGTTTGTTTTCAGCAAGTTATTTCCTCCTCAGCTTCTCCACAAAGAGCGAGGAAAAGCCTGTTTGTTCATTTTTCAAATTGCCCCAACCAGGGCATAATTTGAGTCTGTTGCAGGAAATGTCAGAGAAAGGGGTAAAATGTTTTCAATCTGCTCAAAGAGATGTGATGAAAATGAAGCAATTATAATGTTTCCTTTCTAATCTAGGGAGGATCTCATCGACAAAAAAATTGAAAGTGCCGTTTCTTGTTTGCAGTCTGTGATTGAGCTGGGACGAGTGATCAGAGACAGAAAAACCATCCCAATCAAGGTTAGAACTCCTCACAGCTCCTGTCATACCTTGGGAATGTGTAACAGCTTTAAACTTTGGGAGAAACCTGGGGAAACTGAATAGTTAAATTTCTGTTTTGTGATTTTTTTTCTTTTTTCCCCCCAGTATCCTTTGAAAGAAGTAGTAGTTATCCACCAGGATCCAGAGGCTCTGGAAAACATCAGGTCTTTAGAGAAGTATGTGCTTGAGGTAAGAACATGATGTTTAAGTGGATTGTGTCTGCAGGTTATCTGAACAACCATCCCTGTTGGCCATGTTAACAACTCGCATGTAAAATGAATTTCCCGGAGAGCTGTAATGAGAGGGGGATATCGGTGGGTGATGTGCCAAAGTCAGTTTAGTGTAGAGAAATAATCCTACAAACTGACCACACTGGACTGAGAGGCTGTTGGAATCTGACCATTTTGCATTCTCTGAAACCCATCTTCAGGGATCAGTGACGTCACATTCTTGTTCTGTTCCCACCAAGGCCTGGCAGTACAGGATCTGAGGGCTTTATCCCTTGTGCAGAAATGATGTGGCCCTTATCCTGTGCCTGTTCCTGGCAGGTTAAGGATTCTTCCCTTCAGCGAGGTGTCTGTAACAGCAGATCTGCTCACGTGCTTCAAATGTGCTGTCTTGTTCTAGCTGAAGTTGCCATTGTCAAGATCAGCAGCTTTACCTTGACAAAGAGAACAAAAATGTGCATCTTCCAAGGAGGATCAGCTCGCCTCACTTGTCCTGGTGGGGGCAGCTGTGTTAGTCAGGGCATTCAGGAGATGAAGCAGGGGAAGACCTCTGAAATTTCTGTTACATATAATTCCAGCAACACGAGCTTCCCCCAAGCCTAAATACACATCTAAGGAAAGTCTCTAAAAATTCTGCTGGGGGAATGAGCTCTGGCTCAGGAAGTCACAGCTCAGTGCACAGGACCTCTGCATCAGTGCTGTGTGCTGCTTGCTTTTAGTTACTGTGGGAGTTAAATGCTTAAGAATTGTTCACTGGAGGAGTTTTAATTAAAAAAATAGTAATTGATTTGTAAGTGGGACTGTAAAGCTTTTCTGTCATGCTAACTTATTGATTATTGCTCTTAGACTTGGCAGTTATGATCCCTCGCTTCAGAATTGCTGTTATCATTAATTGTAATCATTTCAATATCTGGGTCTCTTCAACAGTAGAATTTTGTGAAATTTAGGCTAGTGTCTGTCCCATTTTTTGGATCTGAAAAATGAACTTGTAGATTCTAGAGAATCCAGTTTTAAGGGAGATGAAGTTTGCTTCCTCAAATTACTTCCAAAAGGGTAGTTGCCAAAATTTGTTGTCAGCTTCTACAGCTAATGAAAGGTAACAAAAGAAGCTAACAATTCGTAAATTATTACATAATTGGATTGTACATTAGTATGTTTTCATTTGTATTCCTCTGCTACTGCAGACAAAGGTGTCTCTTCTGGAGAGATGAGTTACAGCAAACTCAGATGCCTTTGTGGAAGCACAAACACAAAGTACTGTCTATTGTCCTGGTTTTATTATGTGTCTTAAAATTCAACAAGCTGCTGCTGGAGCTTAGTGTGTGTTTTATTGTACTGCATGGCAATCAATCCTGTTGTTTACTGGATGGTGCAGAGCTAAAGAGGTCAGTGATTACAGGCAGGCTGGGCAGCATTGCTTGGGCTGCATTTGCAGCTTTGTTCATCAACCTCCTGCCTATTCAGAGCTTTAGAACCTTCAGTGATTGCCAGGAGTAAATTTGCAGATGCCAGAGGTAATGGGTAAGGAGAATTACAGCATTTAATTTTGTGTAGTTGCTGACAAAAGGATTGGAAAAATATACTTGTCAATTCTTCAGAAATTTCATTCATCGCTTTTGCAGAGGGAGCTGTAGTCTTTGATCTGCAGTGCTGCTCTCTCATCTTCAGAACACAGCAAGTCATTTAAATAAATGGATTTTAATATTAGAACTCTCCAGATTATAGAGTTGTCATGCAAAAATAGCCAAGCTCACAAAATGAAATAAACCCAGAGTGCTTTTAGCAACTGGACACAGTTGAATTTTATTCATTTCTATTCGAGGCCTTTTACAAGCCTGGGTCAGGACTTCTCTTCCCAGCTGCTTCCCGGGAAGGGTTTTATCTGAGTAAATTTGACTCTGTGCACAGTCAGAATCTGTTTCCATCCAACCTTTGTATTCCCTCCAACCCCCAGCCCTGTGTAAGGCTGCTGTGAAACAGAGAAAATTGACTTTTCCATCAGACCCAGTGACCGAGCCTGTGACGGGGCTGAGTTATCTGACACAGGAGCTGTGGCAGGGGGGGCCCTGCAGTGTTTCATTTCTTACACTAGTACATAATGAGTACTTATTTTCCGTTTCAGGCTGCCTGCTTAGAGAGCCCAGCGCAGCTGAAGCACAGAATTTCTGACATTTCTCTGTCTCTGTTCTGAGGACTGGGCATAGTTGGGGGCGTGTGGCACCAGCAAAAGGCTCTTGTATGTTCAGGCATTCCATGTACAGCTCTTCCAGCTGGTCATGGGAAGGGCTGGTTGCCTCACTGTGTCCACATGAGACGTGAAAGATGTGTTAAGGAGCTAATTTTGAGTCATTAGGAAGATAAAGTTAAGAAATATTTTAAGTCAATGCACTGAGACTGATATAAACAGACCTAAGATACAGATTTGCCTCTTTTTCTAAGACTCATTCTGGGTTTTTAAATGGATAATGTGTACAAAAGAATGATTTCCTAATCTAATTAGTATAGGAAACTTGTCCTGATGGAGTTGGCTTTTCTGTGATTTATCTAATCAGGCCCAAAGTCATCTTTCAATTTGTGCTATTTTTTGGATTATTATTTCTTTTCCCCTACGAGGTTGTCATTTACAACTCGCGGGCTCATTTCCAGCCGCACCCCATTGAAACTGAATTTCTGAAGTGCGTAATTTTCATTAGATTTCCTAAAAGATGTATTAAATAAAATTAGATTCAGTTGTGTTCTTGGCTCCTCATGTCAGTAGGACTTCCTAGGGAATTAGGCTGCAGCTCAGAGGTTATATTTAAGCATTATTTCTCAATCCAAATATTTGGCTACTTGCTAGTCCTGTCACGCTGATGCTGCCATTTACTTCTGCTTCCTAAATGCCTTGGAGCAGCTTGTTTGTCAGGTGCACCTGGTGATGCTGTAGGATGGTGATGGGAGCTCTAACCACCATCCAGTGGACATTAAACACCAAATGCTTCAAGTACTGGCCAGCCTGGCAGCCAAAACCTGCTGGATTGCAGAGAAATACATGTGCAGGTCTGTGCCTCATGTTTTCCAGCCCAGTCATATCCCCCTTCAGCTTTCTTCTCTCCAAAGAGTTCCAGCCTTGGTCTTTCCTCATATGAAAACAATGTTGTCCTCTCAATCAGTTGTTGTGTAAAACTTCCCACAGCACCACTATGTTCCCTTCAGATATTGAATGGACAAAAACTGCACTTGTAACTGAGAAAAATGGTCACACCGAGTTCCTGCAGTGGCAAAATACCATCCCTGGTCTGGGGCCCCTCCTGGAGTCCATGCAGGTTTTATAAAGCTGTTTTGGCTGCAGGGCACAGCCAGAAGCTTTTCTGAGCAGGGTGGAGCTGGAATGAACAGGTAAGGAAGGAGATAAAATGAGGCCGTTTTGTACAATTTCAACCATAAAATGGTTGGTTGTGATTTCCTGGCTCGATGTGTACTGAAAGGACAGTTCCAGCCGGATTTTCCCTCCTGAGCTCTGCCAGGCCATTGGCTCCAGCCACTGCACACAGAGGGAATGGGTTTAGCTCTTCGGGCAGTTGTGAGGGGGAAATAAAAAGGGCTGTTGAGTAGGGGGCTGATTTGAGGTGAGAGCTGTCTGTTAATAACACAGAACTGCTTCCTGAAGGCTGAGGGTGAGGATGGGGTCTGCTGCTGAAGCTGGGTTCAGGGTTGGGTTCGTTTGCTCTCCCAGTGTTGGCCAACGACTCGGTCCATTGGGGCAACCCCGTACAAAAGTTGCACCTTTACCCTCGGCTGGCACTGTGGCCCTGCCGTGTGCCCTGGCTGTTTTCAGCTCGTGTCCTGTGTGTCTGTCCTGCAGGAGCTGAACGTGCGGGCGCTGACGCTGTCTGCGGACAAGGGCAGGTACGGGGTGCGGCTGCGGGCCGAGCCCGAGCACACCGTGCTGGGCCGGCGCCTCAAGGGCGCCTTCAAGCCCGTCATGGCTGCCATCAAGGAGCTGAGCAGCGAGCAGCTGGAGAGGTTCCAGGAGACAGGTCTGTTGTGGGACGAACCCCTCAAGGATGGCAGGGTATCCTTCTGTGGGCTTAGGGGAGCTTAAGGCCTGCTTCCCTCTTATTATCCCTCTTCAGTTGTTAAGAGGAAAAAATTTGGGTTTATTATTTTTCTGACAGTAGATTAGAAATGGCCATGCACGTTGATCTGAAACTGTTCTCCTCTTAAACTGTTTCTTCCTGTCAGAGGAGGTTAAGGGTGGATATTAGGAAAAGGTTCTTCCCCCAGAGGGTGTCGAGCACTGCCCAGGCTCCCCAGGGAATAGCCAAGGCTGCCAGAGCTCCAGGAGCGTTTGGACAACGCTCCCAGGGATGCACAGGGTGGGATTGTTGGGGTGTCTGTGCAGTTGGACCCAGTGATTCCTGTGGGCCCCTTCCCACTCAAGATGTTCTGTGATTTTTAAGTGCTGCTGTAAGGCCAAGATGAAGCAGAGAATAAGCTTTCTGTGAGACTGAATCATATTGGAACTGAGTATTAGTGCAGTAGCTGTTATCCTAAAAGCATTCCTTCAATTCCAGAGTTAAAAGTGGGTGTGAATTTTGTAGCTATATCTGTTTAGTGAAGTGCTGAAATGGAAATCTGGGGTTGGTGGAGTATACAGGTTATTTTTAAGTTTTATTCCATTCAGATGGTTCCACACAAACAGTTGCTGAAGCGCCTGGGTTTTACTGAGCTCTCCTGCCTGGAGAAGTGCCTGTGTGAAAAATGGGAATGTGGGATAATTCAGTGCTGCTTACTAGTGCTTAACTGCTGTTTGGCTGCACTGCCAATATACGCATTGTGTTTGAAGTCTGATACTTGGTTATAGCTTTCTGAATTTAAAACGGGGGTTTTTACTTGGATGGTAAGAGATGCTCTCCATCTGCCAACCCTGCAGGCACCATTGTTGTGGAAGGACACGAACTCCACACGGAAGATCTCCGCCTCATGTATCAGATGACAGAGGGATCTGCCCAGTTCGAGGCACACTCCGATGCTCAGGTATTTTATTGGTTATTTCCTCTCTTTCTTTTTTTTAGATTAAGGGAAGAGTTCCTCTGGAAGCAATAGGAAAACGGTGAGGTGAAAGCTGGCTTGGGTTTGTTAGTTCAGGTAGTTCAGCATGTTCCAGGGGTGTGTGAATCCTGGAGCTGTTCAGTAGTCTCTCCATTGTTGTATTGTGTACATGAGGAGCTCTCCAGAAGCATCCTGCGCTCCTGAGAGTGTTACTTCCACCTTGTTTCCAGTTTGTCACCTGTTCATCGGTGTTCTGTGCCTTTGCTCAGGTTCTGGTGCTGCTGGATGTGACCCCAGACCAGTCCATGGTGGATGAGGGAGTTGCCCGGGAAGTGATCAATCGCATCCAGAAGCTTCGCAAGAAGGTGAGGAATCAGTGGGGTGGGACAAGACATTTTAATTTCCTTTTCAGCAATCTGGGCAATGTACAGCAGGACCCGACCTTCTAAATTAAACATGAAGCCCTGTATCATTTACTCCTCAGTTATGACTTTCTGATTGGATTCCCTTGCCAGAGCTCTAAAGGACGTGTAGAGAAAATTGTTGTGGGACATGTTATTTCGGAAAAGATATCTGTGCCGTTAAGGCTGCAGAAATCATAGATTCATAGAAAAGTCTGGGTTGGAAAGGACCTTTCTTCAGCATAAGACTGAAAAATTACACATTTTTACCAAAATAGATATTTTTACATTAGATATATATTAAAAAAAAAAATCTGTGTAGATTTTATATATATACACACCTATGTAATGTTTTATTAAAAAATATATCCACACCTATGAAGATAGATATATTTTAATGTTTTTTACATATCTAAAACTTAAGAGAATTTATTTCTGTATAAAATATAACCGGGAAGGAATGTGGCCATGAAAACTGTCCCATTTGTTACTGGATGATTTAAATTTAGTTCTGTAATGCCATAAGGCCATAATTTATTTTCTCTACAATGAATATCAAAATACTTAACCTTGCCTACACTCCCATGTTTTAAGATTCTTGGTGGTGGTTTTTTTGCCTAAATCTCTTGAGGAAACTTCTAACAAACGCTTGATGAATATATACTTTTTTTAACTTAACAAGTATTCCTCTGTTGGTGTGTGATGGTGCTGTCAGTAATGGAGTGTCTGTGTGTCCTGCAGAGGAACCTGGTCCCCACGGATGAGATCACGGTGTACTACAGGGCCCTGCCCCAGGGGGAGTACCTGGACACCGTCATCCAGGAACACGCCGAGTTCATTTTTGCCACAATAAAGGCAGACCTGAAGCCTTACCCGGTGCCTACCTCAAAGGAAGTTCTCATCCAGGAAACAACCCAAGTAAGAAGGAAAAGCACTGCTTGCATGGTTCACCTGATTTGCTTTTAACCCAACAAACTGCTCCAATTACAGAATAATCCTGCCAATATTTATTTGTGGGATAGAGCTGATATTGTTTTCTATTTATAACTGTCTGTATTAGTCTTTTTTGGTTTATAAAAGAAAAGAGTTCGGTTCTGTATGCGTGGTGTTTTTGAAAATCAAGCTGTTTGGATACCAAAGTAAATAAATGAGGCAGTTGTTTGTGTAAACTTAATACACAGTTATTTGTACTTGGATTAGTGCATTGTTTAAACAGCCAAAATATTGTTGGTTTGATTTTAGATTAATAGACTTTTGTATTAGAACTGTCCTTCGAGGCTAAATTTGCTTAAGACCAATTTGTTTACTATTTAAGGATGTTTTTTCCTCTGCCCTGTGTTGCTGAAGTTGCCTGTTGTAAAAGCACAGTTTCACAGAGTTCAAATCAGCAGGAATTTCTGTTGTTTTCTTTGATTGCTTTTTCTGACATATTTGGTGATAGTTTTGCCATGGTTTTGTTGAAACTTACACTATTCAGAAGACATTCCTAGTAGAATTGTGAAGGAACTATTCTTCAATGTAAATGTCCTGCTGGACCACAAAGATTAATTTACACAAGAGCGTAGGATCTATCAAACTTGAAATTTGATTTACAGAATGACTGGTAAGGCAAGGAATAGCTGAAAGGAAAGGGCACATTTCATCCATCTTACTAGTGTGTGTAAAGGAAATGTTTTGTAGTTACTAATGCCACTTCTCAAGTTGTACAGATTTGAAACAAAGCCCTGTTTGGCCTTTTTCAAAACTATCACTTCAGTGATAGTGACAAACATGGGGAAAACACTAAGTAAATATTGTGACTGAGAAATCACGGAAAATCTTTCAGTTTCTTCTAAGTACTTATTTGATACTTCTGATGGACAATTTGATGCAAAGTCAACATCAAATCTGAACTGGAATGTAAAAGCAGCTGGAAATACAACCTCTCTGGTTGCCTGCCTGCCTCAGCTCATCTGACACCTGAGCTTTAGTGCAGGTCACTGTGGCTTTCTGTGAAAGCTTTTATGCCTGTGCAAGGTATGGTTCCCCACACTCTTAGTTTACTCTTACCTAAATCCTAATTTAGTATATTTTAGTGAAGAAAACCATTGTGGAAAGATGAGTGTATTGGTTTAGTCGTAAATAATGCTGTGTGTGTAGAGATGAAATCCTGCCCTGACAGCAGGCACAGGTTTTTATGGATGAACTGATGGTTGCTGTCTGGGTGGCAGCAAAACCCAGGCATCCTTTCAGTTGTGGAGATGATGAGCTGGTGTGTGACCCTGAGAGAAGTTTGTAGGTCAGGCCATGCATTTGCACAAACGTTGGATTTCAGATAGAGAAAATCTACAGAAATCTTCCCTAAATAGCACTGTTCTGCCAGCCAGTTCTGTGGGGCTGTGATAGCTCAGGTTAGACAAACGCAGTTGTCTTGTTATGGGCATCCAGCCAAGAGGGCCTCTTGCCACCCTGAAACCTGGGCAGGGAGGGTGTTGCAAACAAAACCATGAGCAGGGATGTGGGGTGTTCACCTGGAGGAGAGAAGGCTCCAGGGAGAGCTCAGAGCCCCTTACAGGGCCTGAAGGGGCTCCAGGAGAGCTGCAGAGGGACTGGGGACAAGGGATGGAGGGACAGGAGCCAGGGAATGGCTTCCCACTGCCAGAGGGCAGGGAGGGGTGGGATTGCGAAGAAGATCTTCCCTGTGAGGATGGGGAGGCCCTGCCACAGGGTGCCCAGAGCAGCTGTGGCTGCCCCTGGATCCCTGGCGGTGTCCAAGGCCAGGCTGGTGTGAATTGGTCCAAGGACAGGGCTTGGAGCAGCCTGGGATAGTGGAAGGTGTCCCTGCCCATGGCAGGAGGAGTGGAACGAGGTGGTCACTAAAGTACAGTACCTTCCAACCAAGCCACTCTGGGATTCTGTGAGGTGCTGCAAGTCCTGTGTGCTGAGGGGGTGCGGTCTGTGTGGGGGAAATGGAGGCACGGAAGAACAGAAGTAATGCACTTGTTCATTATAACTTTATTTTAAGGAGGCTCAATCATAGAATCATAGAATGGGTTGGGTTTGGGAGGGGACCCTGAAGAGCATAAACTCTACCCTCATGGTCACCCCAGAGAACCTTGTGGAGGTGCTCTGTGCCTGCTGCAGCTCAGTTTCTGTGCTTCTGGGCTTGATGTGCCTCTGAACTGTTGGTCACACAGGTAGACTGTAAAATAGATGTTGCAGAGAGAAAGATGACTGAGATTTCAGTGCAACTGTCAAGGGCTCCTTGGAAATCTCCTGCTGGGCCTGCAGAGATGGATTGCTCAGGGCAGATGCCTGACTTGGTGTTCTGCTGCAGCTCCTTTGTCACATGGAGAGCAGTGACATGAGAAGGCCCTCCCTGAGATATCCTTTCATGTGAGTGTGTAAGTTAAGTCAGCTGTGGCAGGATCATTGCACCAGATTTCTGGAAGTTATTCAGAGGAGTAACAGGAGTCTGCTTGATGTTCAGTGTATGTGAGGACTGGAACAAAAATGAAATGCACTCTGTCCTTTCTACATTTATTGTGATTACATTCAAATCATTACTTCTGGGAAATTATCCTGGATCGATTTTTGATATAAGGCTTTAATTCTGAGCTCCTTTCCCAAAGGCCTGCTCCAAGCCACAACAAAAAAAATAAGCAATTTCTCAGAAACTAATGGGGCAGAAAAGCAGTACTTGAAAAATGAATTTTGAATTGTTGGTAGAATGCGTAAACACAGCATTTGTTGCTGTGTAAGTGTTTTTTCCCTACTCTGTAATGGGAGTTCAGTAAAGAAAGATGCTTCCAAACTTGTCTGTCACTCTTTGGACTATGTCTCTTGCCAAAGCCCATCTCTAAATTTACAAAACAAAATGGCCTTTTAGTACCAATTCTTCATATGGGTGATTTCTGGATCTTTTTTGGAAGATCCGTGTTGGATTTCCTGGCGTGGCTCCAGGTCTGACAGGTACCTCCTGGGGAGATACTCAGAGGCTGGTGGTACCAAGGCAGCTGTGACCCAGGGGGTTCTCAGTGGCCCCCCAGGGACAGTGGAGGCTTCTCCAGGCTGTGACTGAGAGCAGGGCCCTGGTCAGTACTCAGAATTTCTCTGGAAGAGTGTTCCTCTCAGGCAGATTCACTCTGGGATGATATTTTGGGAGAGTGTCATCACTGCTCATCACTTGTGGAAATCAGGCTGTTTATTCCCTGCTTTCCTGACATCTGGTACAGGCAGATTCCTGTCTGAAGCACTGTCACTGAAGGAAGATGTGGGAAAAATCCCTATTTTATGGTAAATCACATTTAGTATAACAAGGCAAGATCTTAGTGTTGTTTATTGAAGGAAAATATTTTGCTGTGTTTGTTTAATAAAGCAATATTGAAAGAATGGTAATCTCTCTCTCTTTCCCCAGCTGAAGGGATCAGAGCTGGAAATCACACTGGTCAGAGGAGGGGTGTGCCAGTCCGTTGGCCCAGCCTGTGCCTACGTCAACCTCAAAGTTTGTGTCAATGGGACAGAGCAAGGTAGGAATGAATGTCCCCAGCTTGATTTGTCAGGGCTGGTGCGTGGAAGAATTTGGAAAAGCTGTGGTAAATGCTGGAGCCTGAATTCATTTGAAAGATGGTGCAGCCTCCCTTCCAATAGGAGCCTTAAATAATTCTTGAAAATAAGTTTATTCAAAGCAAAACCACACTTGTCCGTTATTTCTTCTGGGGGAAACACTGAGGTGTGCTCAGGAGCTGTTCCTTCTGCTCCAGGGAGAGTTTGTGTGTGAGCATCTCTGTGGGGGATGCACTCATTGGGTTTGGGGCTGTGCTTTGGAATTCATAATTCCTGCTGTAGCACTGTGCAGTGATGAGGCCTGGATGTGCCCTGAGGCCTGGATGTGGAGGAGATGGTTTGAAAAGCTCAGATACGAAGTACAGAGATGAAAAGAATTCTTAAAACTAGAAAATAGCCTGACTGTGTCTTGGGCGGTGGACATGAGTGCAGCGATGTTGTTACAAGGATGAGTTATATATTAAAAAGAGAGAAAACGAAATGCACTTAAGGAAGTTTTTTCCTGCGTGTGCTGACAGTTTATATGTGGAAGTAATCGTGCCTTGTTGAACTTGGTCACAGAGCTGCTCCCTGAGTGAGAATGAATCCAGCTGGAAAAGCTGGTGACCATCTCAGAGGGCACAGTCTGTCAGCTTTTAGCCAGTACAATACTGGGTTACACTTCATTGACATACAAATGGGACTGCATTGTTCATAAAAGCAAATATAAGTTCTACACTATGAATCTGAAGAACACATCAGTCCATTTCTCTATTTTCTTTCCCCTTTCCCACTAAAAACTTTGGGAAGATGCAGTGTTGCCAGTTTTAAATTGGCGTAGAAACTCACTGGAAGTAATTAACGTCATTACAAAATCATTAGAACTTGGATATTGCTTCCAAACTGCATTTTAATTTCTTAATTTTGGCTTTAGATGGTGTGCTGCTGCTGGAAAATCCAAAAGGAGATAATACCTTGAACTTCACTGGACTTGTAGATGCTGTCTCCTGCATTTTTGGTCTTAAAAATTCCAAACTGACAGTTTTTAATGGAAACACAGGTAAATGGAGTGTGACAAGGAAAACTGAAAGTCTTTGTAGCAACAGCTAGGAGTCATTTACTGTATAATTATTTACTGTGTAATTTATATCTATCTAGCTAGCTATAGAAAACTGACAAGAAAATGGGCAAGGAAATATTCCATTTTATAGTACTTAGCTTATGAGACTGTGTTTATAGTCACATCAACATGTTTCCAAAAGCTGCTGCTAAATGGTGCTCATTTGTTATCTTGCTTCCATTGCAGTTCTCATCAGGGCAAAATGTGATTAATTTCAGTGTTCCACTGGGCCCAGGCTATGCTGGGTCTTGATGGCGAGCTGCCATCAGCCTTCCCATGCTTTCTTTTCCCTAATGCCTCAGTAGGCAGGGTGAGAACTTAAGCTGAATGCAAACTGCGATCTGTGGAGGAAAAATGTTGCTTTCCTACCCTAGAAAAGCAGAGATCCTTGAGGATCTCTGCATTTCTTATTTTTAGAAAAACCTATGGAATATTTTTGCAGCTTGAACTTTGTTAAGGTTTCGATTTTGGGTGCAAGCAAAGATCACAGCTCTTCATGTAATGAGATGGGAATGGTTGGCTTGGGTGAATAATTCCTGCTTGTTTGAAGTTAGCTAACTATTTTTATTGTATAAGTCATTGCGTGCATAAGAAATGTTATATAGGAGCTAATTTCCACAGCAAACGAAGCACCCCCTTTGTGTTATTAGGAAAACCAAATATTTCTGCACAGATTCCAGTTCCAACAGAATAACTCTTTCTTGAGGAGGGGATTGTGAAAGGGGAGGCATTGCTGCAGTGGGGTCAGGAGTGAGACAGCCTCACTGTCAGCTCGTGGCTCCTGGCATGGCCTCACTGGTGCCACTTTGTGTTGCAGAGCTGATGAACCAGACAGACCTGCTGGGCCTCAGCGGGAGGACTCTGCACGTGACCGCGGGGTCAGCGCCTGCCCTGCCCAGCGCCCCCGCTGCCCTGCTCTGCCAGTACATCAACCTGCAGCTGATCAATGCAAAGCCACAAGGTACGTGGGCTGCTGGGCTCCTGCTGCACAGCCTGAGCTTGCTGTCCTGCCAGTTCTGGCCCTTTCCGCTTGCTGGTGCACAGAAGTGTGTAGGTTTTCATTGGAACATGGTGATTTTGTTTCTTTTTTTCCTCGTATTTGCTTTCTGATAAAAACAATGTTTATACTTAGCTTTTCTCCCTCTTCTCCTAAGAGAAAAAGGAGAGCCAGGTTGAGATAAGGCGCAGCACTTAAACATGAGCCCCTGGGCATTGTTTCCCTGTTTGTGACCATCAGCTCACCTGTGCAGCTTACCGTAAGAGGCTGAGTCTAAAACAGACCAAACTCGAATGAAGAGCCAGCTCTTTAGCAGGACACTGGAAACAGCCTGTGAAATGTTTCTTAGTGCTATTTAAAAGCCAAATGTGTTGTATTATTCACCTGGTCTGGGGTATAGACACCTGTGTGTGTAATTCTGCTTCCCAGCTGCTAATCTGGCGCTCTGAAAGCTCTTGTGGGAGCAACTGAATTGTTTTAGTAACTTGCTCTTGCTCTCTGCCCTGGTATGAGCCCTCTCTGACACTACTGAGAGCTTGCAGGAGCCAAAAATGCTGTTTTTCCTAGGGATTTGGTCATCAGTAGGTGTCTGGTGAGCTTCTGCACGTAGTGGTTTCTATGTCCTGCTGAAATATTTCATAATTCCCGGACTCTTTTATCATTTGACTCATGTAAGGAATTCTACAACGTTTTCTTCTGTTGGCCAACCTGTCAGTCATCACTTATATTTGTGGGTCTTAGTGAAGTTACTTTGTGAGTATCTGTAGGTTGGTAGTGCTAATTTCTCAGTACCATGAAGAAATAGAGATGAAATGGAAGAAGTAGTCATAAATTTCAATTTACCCAGGTAAACGAAATAATTTCATTTCTTACCAGTAGTGACTCAGCTGTTTTATCTTGTCCAGAATGCCAGAAAGGAACAGTGGGAACTCTCCTAATGGAAAACCCTGTTGGTCAGAATGGATTAACCTACAAAGGTCTTCTGCATGAGGCAGCAAAAGTTTTTGGGCTCAGAAGCAGGAGGCTAAAGTTGTTCCTGGATGAAGCACTAACTCATGGTAAGCACAAACCTTTGGTTTGCTCGTCTGAGGATCCTTGGGATTTGTTGTTGAGGAGCAGCTCACGTAACCTGAGATCCAGTTTAATGACTAAATGCACACTGTTCACACACTGGTTTGTAATTTTGCCCAGCAATTCAATATTGACATAATAAAATCCTTTAAGCAAACATGCAGATTTAGAAGTTCAAAGCTGTAATGCATTCCCTTCATGAAATGGCCAGGCCCAGTTGTGTAAAAGCCCTTTCCTTCTGCAGTAAAGGTCAGTCAGCAGTGGCACTGGCAGTGCCCTGCTGAGTGACTGAACAGTGAAACTCCTCCTGGAAGTGAGTGAGTCTAAAGTAGGAATATTTTGCGAATCTGTTCAAATTGTTCTTTTAACATTCACGTCGTTGCCTTGTCTTGGACAGTTGGAGTGGGTGGAAAAGAGTGTTGGACCTCTGTTAGAGTGGTGTGGGTGGGTCAGACCAGTAGGGCACAGCCAGTTGGGATACCTGGGAAGGAGGAAGCTTCAGCACACACTCACAGGTCTGAAATGCTAAAGAACCTCCCAAAACCACAGACAAGAGGGAAACAAAAATCTCTGATTCATGAGACAGCTGTGACTGAAGCTGTAGCCACCTGTGGTGCTGAAAAATGGGACCAGAGTGATTTGGGACTTCACTGGACAGAGAGAATGGGTTGGAAACTACATGGTAAAAACCCCAACAACTCAAAACTGGGACTCCTGTGTTCAGGAGAGTTCAGCTCTTGGGATAAAATGATGCCAAGGGTTCTGTGTGCAGTGTGACAGTGATGTGGTTTACGAGCTGTTTGGGAGGGATCCATGACGTTTATTAGCTTATCACACGTTACCTGTCCAGAAGTTGGGCGTGCTGCTCAAACTGGCCATCTTAGGGTGGGCTGAGCTTCCTCAGGAGGGGCTGTCAGTGGGGAGGCAGCTCCAGTGCAGCTGCTGGGAACTGGGCTCACTGAGCTGTCCGTGAGGATTCAGGTGGGATAGGCTGGAATTTGAGCAAGGAGGGTTGGGGGGGGTTTTGTTGTGGATTTTTGGCTGTTTGGTTCTTTTCTTTAATTTTTACTTCATATGACCTGAAATGTGTTTATTCAAAAGCCGTTTTTGTAACTCAAATGGCTCTCAGATGTTGATGAAACTTTCTGGTGGTAGTTTGAGCGAATGCCAAAAATAATGTGCTGAGTGGTGTTAACAGAGAACTGGAGCCTGGAGTGTTTCAGCACAAGGGGTGAGAACCAAGAAGATGAACCACACTTGGTTTGCTTAAACCCAAAGGTATTTCTGTGTGCAGCTTTGCTGCCTGGGGACCCAGGGATTCAGGCACTCAGGAAAAAGGGATGTTAAGGACAGCTCCTCTTTAGTTCCTGTCACTGTTACAGCACCGGATGATTCTGTTCAGACACTGAAATAACTGCTGCAGGAAACTGCAGAGCTTTGAAAGAGGCAAGGAGCTGACAGGACAGGGAAATGTACAGGCAAAGCAGCCTTTAAGGCGCAGCTGAACTGAGGATTTTTCAAATGCCTTCACCTGAAAGGGAAATGGGTTAAATCACCGCAACATTTGTAGTATGGATTCTCCAGAACTGTTTAAACTTTAATTAAGTGTATAAAGTGACAGTGCACAGTGATATGAAAGATCAGATTCAATAACTCTTCCAAGGCCAAAACAACTGATTTGGTCTCTTTCAGAACACAGAGAGCTTGGTCCCAGAGGTTTATTTGTGCAGCTAATGCCTTGTAGCCACACGTCTGCTCTCTCAGATTTAATTCTCAGCATTCACCTCCCTGAATAACATTTTTAAGTTTAAACACTGATGTAATTTACTTTATCTTCACATCTCTTTGTATGATAAATAAGTGCTGCGTATAAAATGCTTTGATGCCTCTAGGAAACATTAGGTCAATTAATGTTTATCTATATTGTTGCAGCTTTGTAATCCCCCATTCATTTTCTGATCAATCTGTTCAAGGTCTTACCTTCAAAACAACAAAGTTCAGTCTCTTGAGTAGGTTTCTTGTGGTTTATTGTAAAAATAAAAATGTATTTGCTGTTAACTGTTTGAAACGTTTGATGGAAATAACCCATGGATCGGAAGGTTGGTGCCTGTTCTATAAAAAGGAAAAACAATCACTTGGTGGAAAATGAGTTATTGGTTTGGAAAAGGTTATTTTTATAAATGTTGTCGGTGCAGGCAGTTGGGCATCTGCTGTCTATTGCACAGAAACTCGCCAGCTTCTCAGAAACAAACATGGTTTTCACTCCCCCTCTGTAATGTTGGAAAACATTCCATAAATAAATGTCCAAGTGGTGAGTGTTGCTTACTGATGAGCTGGAGAGACAAGTTCCAGGTACCTGATTGATCCATGCTGGGGGTGATGGGGACACTTCACATGCTCCCTGCAAAGCCTTTCCGTGGAGCAGTTGGCACAGAAAGGAGGGTGTCCCTACAGTTTGCTGAAAAATC
Organism: Dryoscopus gambensis; assembly: GCA_013389985.1. Classification (NCBI taxonomy): domain Eukaryota; kingdom Metazoa; phylum Chordata; class Aves; order Passeriformes; family Malaconotidae; genus Dryoscopus; species Dryoscopus gambensis. The sequence goes on along the minus strand of WEIT01002484.1, from coordinate 287,580 downwards.
AAATGTCCAGTTTTTAAAACTAGTTGTTGTGATAGATACTGTTGGAAACAGTAGGTTTGTGTAAGTTCCTCGTTTTTCAGGATCTTAAAAATAAATATTTAATAAGAGACTTGGAGACCAAGTTCAGTTTGTTTGGCCACTTTTGCAGACCAACTTTCTTATATCCTGAGGGAACATGTTCCTGGGAAGGATGGTTAGTGAGGGAATAAAGCCCTAATTGCTGAACTGGATTATAGCTCCACTCTTCGAGTTCTGTGGATGGATATTCAGCTGCTTAAAGAGGAGTATTACAATTTCAAAACTCCTGAAAAAGAGTACCCTTGTGATCCATGAGGACTTCTTAGTTCTCTAATTTACAGATGGCTTCAAACATCAGTGCAGACTCTGTGTGTTTAGTCTGAAAATGAAATGCTTTTCAAAGCAAGATGGGACAGGACACTGCAAAAGGGTTTCTCCTGGAAACACGCAGCCAGTGTGGGTGTTATTAATGTGTCCTTTGTGCTAACACTGGTGCCAGATCTTTATATTATCTTGTATTTGCTCGGGTTATCTGCAGGGGTTCTGGGGTGCGGAGAGGCGCCGTGACCCCAACCCTTGTGGATCTGGGTTTCACCAGGGTTCCTGTGGCTACACGGGCCAAGGTTCTTCCCACTCTGAACTTTCTTAGTGAAGAGGCCTCTGGGGTATTTGCTACTGAGGTGGCTTTTTGTACCTCCCAGTATTCCAAACACTCTGCTCTCAGTGGGGCAGTTTGCTACAGCTGATGGGTGCTGGAAGCAAAGTCAGCAAGCACCAGGCTTCTTGGGAAAAAATTCACATTTCACAATGTAATAGTGAAAGATCTCCAGCTCCTGCAAGCTTTGCAGGTGACTTTCCCTAGACACAATGGGATTACACCCCCTGAATCAGCCTGCTGGAGGTGTGCTCTGTCCTTCAGAGGTTTGTTGGGCCTTTATCCTGTTCCAAACTCCATGCATGTAGCTATGAGAAGACTCAGGGAATTGATCCTGTATGATATGAAATTCTTCAGGCTTACTCAACCAGATTCCAGCAGAGTTTTTCAGCAGGTACTGGTACAATCCTTGCTTTACAAATCAGCTGTTTATGAGGGACTCTGGCTTTCAGTGCATTGTGTTGTACTGTTCATACTGACTTCATGTCGTGGTGTTAGAGTTTTCTGAACTAGGTACTGCTCTGTCAGGATGTGAAAGTGAGAGCTGTGGGCTGATGTAGACTTTCAGAAAGTTCTCCTTTGGAACATAAAACAGGCTCTTCAGCTCTTGCAGGGACACTCCTGGCACGTGGTGACCCTTCCTTTCATACACTGGGCTTTAACGGGAGGGAATTTTGAGCTTAGCAGTTTCTGTCCCAGTCTCACTGTGGTGGAACCAGCAGAAATGTCTGAAAAAAAGGAAATTTTAAAAAAAGTTCATCATTTTCCCTGTAAGCAGGTGCACTGACTGTTGTTTCTCTCTTCTTTCCTTCGTTCAGAGATCACAAAGGACGTCTCCATGAAGAACCTGAACATGAAGACCCTGTATGTTCATGTCATACCCACCACAGCTGAATGTTGAGAATTCCAGATTTATGACCATGTAGACTTTTTTCCCACAAAAAAAAAAAGAAGTCAAAGGAAATTATTACGCTTTTAGATGAACATCCAAGTTGTGTATGTACTTCTAACATCTCTAGTGGCACACAGGATGTTTTCTACCAGTGCATGTCTAATATGCTGCTCTTTGGTTTCAAATACAATGTATTTTCATTATCTTATCTTATAATGCTGTAAAAGCTGTCCAGAAACCTTAGATATCTATGCAGTAATTTGCCTGAGAGAAATGGGACTTGGACCTCAGTGATGCTGCTATCTGCCTGTCCCTTGTGCAGAGGGCATCTTTTCTAAACCATGGATTACCTACAAGGCTCTCTGATACATCTCCACCATCCAACAACAGCTTTGTAACTTATTTAAGGGTTCTCCGGGTTTGTTCATTCATACTCGCTGGATTTTCATCAAGTGTGTGGCTGTTGATTTCAAATACTCCCTAATTTCAACACTTGGAACAATAAATTTGCTTCATCTCCAGACTCTTGCTTCCCTGAGTTCAGAGTACTTTGCTTCCGTAGGATTTCTGAAGAAGCAGCCTCTTAGAGCTCTGTATGGATCAGGACACCCAGAGACACCCGAGATGTGACAATGCTGAACACCAGTGGCAGGTTTGGGGGGTTGGTTTGGTCAGGGGTTTGGGGGAGGGTTGTTCTGATGCAGGAGCAGTTTCAGACTGAAATTGGTTGTGGTTTTAGTTTGTGTGATGCTCAGTACAGCTTGTCAGACGTTTCGGTGTTCGCTCGTGTGTCTGCCGGCAGGGGAAGTGAGAGACCACCTTGGCTGGTTTGGGGCTGGTTTTGCCTGGTTCAGCTGGAGATTTAAGCATAACTGGAGATTCAAGCACAGCTGGGTGTTCCTGAGGGTCCCTGAGGGTCAGTCAGTGCGAGCCTTGGCTGTGGACACCCTGTGCTGGGCAGGAGCTGCTGCCTGCACTGCTGGGCCTCCCCGAGCTCCCGAGGACAGCGGGACGCCCGCTGCAAACGGGGCAGCAGGGGGGTAACAGCCTGGGAGAACAGAGGCTTGCTGAGCATCTTTTTTCCATTGCTCTGTGTTTTTCATCTTTACACTCTGAATAAAAACCAAAGCTTGTTGATGATAACTCTGTATTAGTTGGAATAACTATAAATAGCTGTTGTGTGGAACTCATGTGCAGTAGTGGACTGGGCCAAAATTGTACAGACTCCTTTGATGTGAACCAGCTTCCTGGCACTCAGCTTACAGAGAATTACTTTTTATCAGTATTAAAAATGGCTGTGCCTCCTGAATCCCTGGCCTGTTCAGGTTAATGAATACTGGACATTGCCCTCTACTTTTACCTGGAAGTCAGCTGGCTTCTTATTGACATAGTGACAGGCAAATCCAATTTGTATTGGTTTGTGGGATTTCTTTGTCACATTTTAAAGTGCAGGTTTCATGCTTGTGAAAGCAAGATTGCTGTTCCTAAAGTAACTTTGCTTTATTATTGATGGAGAATAAAGGGAGATGGTAAGTGATTGCAACCTAACCTCTTTCTTAATGAGCCAGTCTAAAGTCACAACATCACTTGCCTTCTTTAAAGAGTTTTTTGGGATTTAGCATTTTGTCCTCCTTCACCTCACTCTCCTTTCTTCACTGCACACACTTCATTCTTCCTCTTTCTCCTTTCCTTTCCCTTTTTTTTTGTGTGTGTATGTGTGGTTGGTTTTGTTTGTTTTTCTTTTAACCTGGTTGCTTTTAGTCTCTCAGCTTTCTGTTTGCATCAGCATAGTCCTCATGGGCTGTGATGACTGTAACAGAAACCCAGGTGTGTCCTGGCGCTCCAGCCTGCTCAAGGATGGAAATGCCCTTAGATGCTATTTCTGCCTGGGATCAGTAGAAACAGGCAGAGGGGAAAATTCAATATACTTAGGACAGGTAATGGAGGAATGAGACCAGAGCTGATCAGAGGACGCTGCTGGAAATGCTTCTGGGCCCATTAACTTTACATCAACATTTACATAAGTAGCATGTAATTAAAAAAATAATTTTCTGGCAGAATTATAGTTTAATTTTCCTTTCAGCTGCCACTGTTAGATGGCTCTGATCTCTTACCTCCAAAGCAGTGAACGTGAGGAGCAGGCTGTGACCCATTTGGGTGAACTCGTGCTGTCTCTACCTTCCTTTTCCACATCCATTTTTAGTATTCTTTTTTTATTATTCTGGATAATATCTAATCATTGCATGAGAGAATTTATCTCTTGGGATCTTGAAGTGGGGAATGTTTCCTAGTAATTTTTTTATTGAGGTTTCTTAATGCACTTCTGTAACATTATCTAGGTTGGGCTAATAATAGTCCCTTGGCTTGATGTGATATTCTTCAGGATTTATGTCCTTCAATTAGCTTCCCTCTTAAATAGCTTGTTACACAAATGAGGTCCCAGACCACTGCTGGCTCTTTGCACAGAGAAACCACTGCCCGGGCACTCTGTGCCACAGCATTGCTGCACCTGCAGCAGTTTGGCTCCCTGAATGCCGCTGCTGTCCCTGGTGGTGCCTCTCCCCTGGTGGCAGTCCTGCTCTCTGGAATGTGTGCAGCACCCCGGGCTCTGCGGGAGCTGGGCTGCCGAGCCAGCTTTGTGCTGCTGGGGAGCAGAGGGTACTGATCCAAACCAGATCCTTCGTCATACCCGGACATCACAGTGCTGGGCCTTAGGAAAATGGAGACATCCCCCACCACACGTGCACAGAGTTGTGTCCCTCCCCGTGTGCCCCCCTTGAATCTCCGGGAGCTGCTTTGAACTCCCAGTGATCTGCTCTGTCCCAGTTCCATCCGGCTGCGATTCTGGGGCTGATCCTATTTGGCACCCTTGGCAGGGAGAGGAGGGCCTGGCACTGAGCAAGGCTGGGGACAGGAGGAAATCCTCAGGCTTGGCTGAGCTGAGCCAGCAAAGCTCTGTGACAGGATAGCAGCAGGATTGCTCCCTGTCAGTCCGGCCCCTGGGGTTCCTCAGGACCCATCAATGTGAGCGTGGGCCAGGCCGGCTCTAGCCCAGAGTCACCTCTCTGCCTCCCCCAGGGCGAGGTACAACAGCCAGGGCTGCATTTCTGCCCTGCCTGGACGCAGGGAAAAGCAGCGACTGCTGGTGTCCTTCTGCAAGGAACTTCCAGAGGGAAGAATGGTTTTAAGGAGACAAAAAATAAACAGCTTTCTCCTCATCCTGCAATGAGTTGAGTCACAGCTGATCAACCTCTCAGCCCTTTTGCAGCTCAGAATCTTTCTGATTTCTGCCAGCAGCGGTGGAGTTCAGTCGCCTCGTCATCACTGGTTAAGCACAAAGCAATTATTCAGTCTGTTAAATAATTTCTTGCTCTTTATCTGATGTCTTACAGGCTGGACTCTTGACACTGATTAAACAGATTGAAAATACACTGTCTGCAGCTGCATAGCAAAAGGTGACCTGCAAAATAGCCTCAGATAGTTTCCTTTCACATCTTTCTTCCCCAGCGTGAGCAGCGCAGCACCATCCACGCACAGAAGCAGCTTTGCACTGGGACCACACTTTGCTGAGTTAATTTTACTCTTGCTGTGCTCTGAGTGGTGGGGAACTGGGGTTGGAAGGAGGGACTGTCTTCAATTATCTAATGTTTTCCCCAGTTAAAATGTTTATGTAACAAATATAATTATAGCTTTTATGTAATTGGGGGGAGGGGGGAAGGTTCCTATTTCAGTATGTCTGGGTATTTCAGTTAATTTCCAATCTCTGTCTGTACAAAGTTCTAATTAGGGGTCACAAAGCTCCTCAGAAGACTTCTAAAGTTCCTTGTAGATGGAATTAAAATTGCTCCTAAAGATACTTAATTTTTAGGACTTTCTTGGGAGCTCTGTAAACATTATCCTAATTTTGCAATTTGTTCTGGTTGTCTTTAGTGTTCAAAACAGTGAAAACAGTTGAAATCTCCCAGACAAGCAAAATGCACCCTGGCACTTAATATTTGCTCTATTTGATCACGGATGACAGCTGGACAGCTGTGCAGAGGGTACTGCCATGGAATATCATTTGTAGCCTGCCTGAAGGACAAATATGCTTTAGTTTTCAAGTCAGCAGCTTTGCAAAGGTGAAGACTATCAAAATGGAGAGCTAGGACGTGTGTTCTGTGATTAACAGTGCTGGCAACCCCCAAAATCATGGGGTCTTTGGGACTTCCTTGCTTATGGATGTTGTATGCCAGGCAGCGCAGGTGGGAGGAGGGGAAGATGAGGCAACATGGAAAAATGGAGATCTTGGACTGCAAATCTTGCTGATGACACACTCTAAACAAGGATGAAGGATCCTGAATATTCCTGAACACAGTGTTTGTAAGATGAAAAAAGTTGCTCACTGTGTCGGCTGAATGAGCCAAAACCCAGGCTCGGGCTCTTGGAAACCAAGGGCTTCACAGCAAAGGGAGTTGCCACGGATTAGTAATTAAACAAGGACTAATAATTCCATATTCTTGCCAAAGAGCACAAGTACCAAAAAAAGCAAGTGCTGTGCTGCATAAACAGGATTGGCTGAGAGATGATGAAGTAATCTTTCCACTCAATTACTGATAAGGCTCCTCCCACAGCCCCGTGTCCAATTTCGGGAACCCTGCGATGAGGAAGACGTTGACAATTTGGAGGGAGGCCAGGGAGGAGAATCAGGAATAACGTCTGGCAAAGATGGCTTGTGGGGAAAGATTGGAAGAGTTGGCATGTTTAGTCTACAGCAGGGAAGACTGAGGATGAGATGTGACAAGTCTTCCAATAAATAAATACTAATTGCAAAGAGAATAGTAATGAGCTAGTTTTCAAGAGGCTTGCAGTGAAATGGGCTGGGAATTCAGGCCACACGTGAGGGGAAGCTGCCTGAGAATTAATCTGTCCCTAGGATGGGTGGCCTGGGAAAGTGACAGGATTTTCCTGACTCACTTTTAGTATTTATTTTTTCAGTTAAGGAAACGATAGATTTGCAAAAAAATTCCTGGCAAATTTCAGTCTGTCATTAGCTCACCCATGAAGATTACTGGAAACAAGGAAAGAAACTGGTTGTTAATGCTAAAATATATTTTTTGTTTGGATATCTACAATAATGTGTTGATCATGTGGGTGTCTGAACACCTCTGTGGCACCCTGTGGCATCCTCACCAGCTACTGGATGTACAAGCCAGATGCACAAATGGATTTTGCTGGCAATATTTGGGTACCTTCAAGATTCTGTCATTCACTTGGTGTTAAACACCATCTAACTTAGACCAGCTCTGTAAGAGGAATCCAAGTGACAGAAATAAAGGCACAGAAAAGGGATTAAAACCCCCAAACAATACAGGTTGTATTTATTTCTGTGTGTGATGACTACTTGCCCCTAAGGGCAGTGGAGGGGACAAAGCCTAACTGGAACATTGACCTTCTACTGCAAATCCCTGGATGATACTATTAGTTTGTGGACTTGGAAGGAGCTTACTCCTGATCTTCATTCTGCAAATTAATTAGCAAAGTGTCTCAGGTTCCCCTTTTTTAATGGTCTTTGTAAAAAATGCCTTTCTCAGCGGCTTTGCCCTCCTCTCAGGGACATAAACTCACAGTTCAAAAATAACAGAGGAGATGAGCTGGTAAACAGCCAGAGGTGTTTCTATTTCCTCCGCTCTAAAATTAAATTAAGGAGAAATTGAGTATCTCTTTGAGGAAGAAGTCCCAAAGCAGCCATGCAGTGTGTCTCACACAGCGACGGTGTGGGGTGCCAGCACTGGTGCCATGGTACCAGCACGCCTGGATTGACTTGTTTCAAGTGTATTGATGGGCAGGACTTGGGCTCTTTTCTACCCTCTGTTTGCTGCTCAGTTGTCAGAATTAGATCATACAGAGTCGTGAATCTCAGTTTTACAGATGGCCTTGAACTTCTTCCCCTCCGTGGCTGAGCCACTGCCCTGCAAACCTGTGCTTTTGCTTTTAGCACTTGTGTACCTTAGCCAAAAAACACTGGCTATTTCAGGCTATACATGTTCCAAATAGATGCCTTCCTCCCCCCCGAGGAAAACAGCAAAGAACCAGTAACATCCATCATTTTAAAAATGGAAAAACCTACAAAAAGATACTGCAAATAGAGACTTAATGGTCTGTGTCCAAATCACATTTTGCTGTCGGTGCCATCAAGTACAAAACACAAACAGCTCACTGGGAAGAACAAGAGCAGTCTCAGCCGAACAGTCGGACGAAATTGTCAAATGTTTAGTTTGACTTGGATTATTGTGTCAAACCCAGTGTTGAGCTGCCCTCCCGGTGGATGCACAGGCCTGTGTTGGGTAGCTTTGGCAGATGTGCTCTCCCGAGGTGGCTCGGCCCAGCCCTGAGGCGCCCAGAGCGCCGCTTCCCCTCCGTGTTTCCCTGGGCACGTGGGAGCGCTGAGCTGGTTCTGGCACTGCGGGTTTCAGTGCTGCCTTTCCATCCCAGTTTCTGGCCGGTGGACTCCAGCGATTCCCTCTCAAAGCTACGTTTGCCAAGCAGGACTGGTCTGTGCTGACACAGAGAGGCACAAACATTGTCGCTGCTGCCAGGGGTCCAGCCTTAACACCGTTTTTTTCCCTCCCCACCATCAGTGATGTACTTGGAACTTCTCTACAGGCTGGTACTTATTTTTTTTTACTTTGCTGTTTTCCAAAAAAGGCATTCTGCAGCTGACAGCTCAATAATGCGTATTTATATTTTTAAACATTAAAGTGTCTCCTTGAAGACCAGGCTCTTGGTCTGTCCCAAGGCAATTCCTGCTTTCAGATTTCTTTTGTGATGTGCAGAGAAAAAGTTGATAAACTCATTAATTACATCATGCATAAACAGTGAAGTCACTGAGGGGAAAAATCCAAATCCAGGATTTCTTTTAAGGCAAAGAAATACGCTTGATTATTTTGTAGGTTTGCATTTTCAGAAGTGAACACAGGAACTTGAAGCCTGTGAGACTTGTCCTGTTTTTCCTTAGCTCAGTAGCAGAGTGCAGGCTCCGGCTGCTGGAGCCTCCCAGAGCTGCCATTCAGAGCCTGGATCCAAATTAATCTTCGTTAGATGATGTCAGAACAGAAACAGAGAAACTGACCCGGGAGTCAGTGGCAGCAGGTTAATTCTTAAATAATTTCCATCACAATAGGAGAGGGAAGAGAAAAGGAATGAAGTGGTGGCAAAGTGAAAGATTTTCGTGCAAGTGTATATAATAAAGAGGAAGGGAAGATAAGGGCACCAAACACAGAGTCCATGTGGTCTCTTTGTTGCAAGATTGTCTCCTTAAGCTGCTGGTTTTAAGGTATTAAGAGTTGCAAGAGGCCAAAGTAATTTCCATGGGGCAATAATATCAAACAGGTTTTATACACCTTTGTAATAACATGCCTAAAGTATTGCCAGTTTAAAGCCTTTTCTTGCACGGAATAATCACTTTGAAAAAATGTATTATTCCCCAGCACTAAAACCATGGAAAAGCTGCAATGTGTTACATTAATTCGGACATGGCAAAAATAGAGAGCGTGATACAAAGAGGTGCATTTGGGGGAATAAATTTTTATAACTGTTGGTCAGACCTACATAATTTAAGCAGGAGTTAATCCTTTGGAAACCAGGAGCTCTGCAATAATGCAATACAACACAGTAATGGGTACAAACGAAAAGGCTGTGGGGGTGAGGAGACAGTAAGTCAAGGAAAATGAATAGTTGCACAAATTAAAACTTTTTTATTTTAATTAGTAATTAAAGGTCAAGGACTTGAGAGCTGTGGTTACTGGTACACGTGCACTTGTCTAAGTGCCGTGTATGGTTTTCTGTTCCATGGTCTGTTTTCCCCAATATAACAATGGTATTAAAAATCACTTCCCACAGCTTACCTGTATTTACCACTTTGGGAGACAACAGTCTGACATTCTTCATCCTCTCATTCTTTGCATAAAACTTAAACCTGATCTGTTTCTGTCAGCTGAGGCTGAAACTTTGTCCAGGAGTTCTCAGCAGAGCTGAGTTACTGAAGTAACTTTAGTATCACAAATACAATATTTTTTCAGATATTGCTGAAGAAGAATGTGATTTTTTTCAACTCCTTAAACTATTGCCTCTTTCCCAAATGGATCAGCAGAAGCAACTCTTCCCATGGTGTTCCTTGAGGGCATGGAGGGCTGGTTCCTGGTGGATCAGATTGTGCACTGCTGCGTTTTCCATTGCTGCACAAGAACAGGGAATAAAGCACGGAATAAAACATTCTCTGGTTGTGGTGCTGGGAGGATGGGAGTTTGTTCTACCCTTGGTATCTCTGTTCACTTAATTTTCACAGAATTCACAGAATTCACAGAATGTCTGGGTTGGAAGAGACCTGCAAGATCATCAAGTCCAACCCGTGCCCTAACACTTCAACTAGATCATGGCATCGAGTGCCATATCCAGTCTTTTTTTAAACACATCCAGGGACGGTGATTCCACCACCTCCCCAGGCAGTCCATTCCAGTACTTTATCACCCTTTCTGTAAAAAACTTTTTTCTAATATCCAACCTATATTTCCCTTGATGCAGCTTGAGACTGTGTCCTCTTGTTCTGTCAGTGGCTGCCTGGTGAAAGAGGTCAGCCCCCACCTGCCTGCAGCCACCTTTTTGCTTTGCCCTGTGGCTAATAAGGCCTAACTTAAAATGAGATGCAACAAATGATGCAAAAGCAAAGGGAGCTGGAGAATGAAAGTGTCACCATGGGCTTTGTGGGGCTCTCAGCTTTGTGTGCAAACCCTCAAGGTGAAGTGTCCAGAGGTTCTCCTTCTCTTTCTTCACCTCCTTCTGTCCCCTCTCTCCCATTTGCCAGCCATAAAATGCTGCAATGTTTCACAGCCATTATGACAAAAATTGCTACATGGAAACCTTTGCAGAGTCTTTGTTCCTGCCTGTGCAGAACAGGATTTATTGAAGGCTGCAGCTTGGCGAGGAGCATCTGAGTACACGAGCACCGCTTTGCCATGAGGAAGGAGAGTTTACTTGTCTTTGCACACTTTAAAGTTGAGTCATTTCCTATAAATACACTGCACATGACGAGGATTTAGGCATGAAACAGTCTGTACTAGTGTTCGAAGAACCAATTTTGTATTTTTCATACACTTGAAATACATGCCAGGCTAATCTTAGAATGCCTGTTCGAGCTTAGCAAGGTCAAGTAAGTGCTTTGTGCAATCGCACACGTAAGTTGCATTTAACTTTTCATTAACTTTTCAGTGTGCTAAAAAATACGCACAGTTCATTTCCCTGCTGTTTTTATGTGACCATATGAGAAATGAAAAGGAGAGGGGGGGAAAAGATGAGAGACTGGGGAAGCTTTGCCGTGTGTACCTAGCACCGAGAAACCACCAGCCCTGCCGACTCACAGGTCCCAGTAAGTTGCATAATTAAAAGGATATTAATCTGTGCTGAGTACATCTACCCCAACACCCCCTTAGAACTGGAATAATTGCTGCTTTAGTGGAGACTTTCTGATTAATATGTGTCAGTGCAGCCCATTAAAAGTAAGTGATGTGTGTACGTAGTCTGTGAGGAGTTTTAAGGAGTGGATGAAGATTCCTGGTGGTTTTTTGCTGGGCTGTGGAAGGTGGTTGTTTTCTGGTGTGGGGTTACTCTTGTATAATAAAACAGCTGTTTAAAAAATATTGTATCTTCATACCTGGGTTTGCTTTCTTTGGTCTTAAATAACTGAGTATACACGTAAGCCTGTCCTCTGTGCTTCTAGGCAGGTTACAGGAGGATTGTAACCTCTGGGCAGGTACTGCTCGGCACTCTGTGAGTTGATTTGCTGCCTCATCTAAACCTTTAACATTTTCCTTAGTGCAGAAATTCCTGGGTCTTCCTCACTGAAGCTCCCCTAACACTGAATCAAACGTGTATTTTCAGTTTTGCCAATTGTTGGAGACTAAACGCAGACACAACTGATGAGCACTGGTTTAACCAAGAAATAAACCAGAGACAGGAGAGAACTGAAAGAGGAAACAGAGATAACTTAATTTCCAGGACCAAGGCCTGGCTGCCTCCTTCCGCTGGGAACAGCTCAGTCCATCTTTGGGACCTCACTCTGTGCAAAGAACTCGCTCCTTTCTTCCTCACAGAGAAGGAAAGGAAAAAGTCTGGAGTAACCAGAGCTACCAAGGAGAAAGTGATGGTGCTTATCCCACCCTGGGCATTCCAGGCAAACACAAGTTATGGAACTGCAAAGGGGAGGATTTCTGAAAGACTCAGGGACTTTTTATTCTGAGCAGTCATCCCAGAACTGTTCTGGCAAGTGGTCATGGAAGGACTGGCAGCCCACCCACCCCGAGCTTTTCAGGCTTTGTTCTAGCTTTTATTTTCCAGCATATCCCAGTTCACTCCTGCTGCTGAGATCCAGGCTTTCCATGATAACTGGGACAGCTGCCTGTGTGTAGTAGCATTTGTGGTTGCCACATTCAGGAAAGAGGGGACATTAGATTTATTTTTTTTTAATTCTTCTAGTCAATCAAAAATTGTTTATTTTGGTGAGAGTTATAAATTGTAATATGTAATATTTGCCTCATTAGGAAGTGTTTGTGAGTGAGGACAGAGTGTGCATCAGCCTGGGAGCAAGAGCAGAGCAGCAGGACTGCTGGACAGCGGGACAAGACCAATTGCAGAGAAGCCTAAACCATTCCAATCCCATTGTAAGAAAATAATACTTCTCCCAAGAACTTGCTTGTGTTGATATTTCACTTACACATAATAAAAAGTTTAAACCATCTCTAGGAAGTAATTAAATCTTAAAACTTCAGGGGCTGGGGGAATATTTTTGTACAAGGCTCTGGTGTTCTGTGTCAGACACTATTCCCAAGGTAATTTCTGCCCAATTATCATGGGGAAACACTAAAGATAAGGGAGTATTTTTAGGATCAATAAGTCTGGCAGAAACTCAGACCACTCCAGAAAAGCATTTTAAAATAAAATTCATCCCAGTGTTTATCCACAGTTAATTAAAAGTTGTGCAAAAAGTTATACTGAGAGAAAAACTGTGGTTTGGATGCGCTGTCTCAGTGTATTGTTGTTGACAAAGTTCAGGTTTAAAGCTTAAATAACAATTTTCGTATTTATAGAAATGAGAAAGAATCAGAATTTATTGGCTGAGGAAAAAAAAGTAGTTTTTAACTGGGAGTAATTTTTTGTCTAAAAGTTCTAGATCAATATGAATCAATATGCTGCTGAAATGCTACAAGAAAACAAAGTTGAATGAAAAATAAGAAAAGATTTGTAATTCTTCCATCCGTAATGGAATCCACATGCACATTTTTGCCTTCCTGCTGTTTGCACTCATCACTTTAATATATGCCCAGGATCATCAGACAGATATATGGATTTAATTATAAAACAATATCAGAGGTTAATTCTTAATTAATCCTTAACTGCATAATTTAGGTGTGTAGGCACCTTAAATTCTCTCTCCAGATAATGGAAAGGTGGAAGTGGGGATACTGAAGGCATCTGAGGAGATTTGGAATTGCAGTCTGGGTGTGCTTATTTCTCTTTTCATTGTTTTCATTCTTTTATATCTCTCTGTGTGTGTATATATATATGTGTGTGTGTGTGTATATACATAAATGATTATATAAAACCCACTCTTTTCAGAGTTGAAGGCTGCAGATGAGGCCATGCAAATGCCAGGTCTGTACCTGCTGGGCCATGAGGGGCCTCACTGCCACTGTTTGCAGACGAGTTTAACCTCATCAGCCCCTGAGACAGCTCGGCCCATGGGGACTCGGGTAATTGTGGGATTAATTTGGGAGTGCTGGGTAATTGTGGGATTAATTTGGGAGTGCTTTGCTGGGAGATGCCCGAGTCTGACAGGAGTGCCCGTGTTCATCTCACCTCAGGGCTCATTTGTAGTGATTGTGAGGAGATCCAAGGTGATTATTTAGAGTGCGGTGAGAAATAAGCAGCGGATTCATTAGCGGGAGTTTTGGCCAGAAGCTGGAAAAGTGAAAAAGCAGATTTCACTGTTGATAAATTGCAGAGCATCCGAACAGCATTGTGAACTTCCTTTTGCAGTGACTTGGGTCTCCCGAGTGCATCCAAGGGCTTCCTGATTGTTTTTCCTGGCATCTATGACTTCAAGCAATCACTTAAAATGCGTGTTGGCAGATTTGCCTCGCCCTGGTGCTGGTTTTTATTAAGACTTGAAGTATGAAAGGTAACTGGGCTTCCTAAAAAAATAGCAGGATTGTAACTCACAACCTTCAGTCCAAAGAAGATACTGTAAAATGTTATTCTCAAAGCAAGTGAATTACTCTTACCCAAAGAGCAGCAAGTTAAATCTGGGATTTATAAAATGACCACTGGGATCAGGTCTAAGTTCATTTTGGCTTGCTAAATTCACCTTTATTTGCAACATGAATTCTGTGTTATTGACAAATATTTTCTTTCAGGCATTTCTGTGTAGTATTTTTTCTGGGAATTCCTCCTGCAACCATTGATGACAAGTAGTATTTAAATCAATAATTCTGCTTCCCCCTGGGAAACCTCTGTAGAAAGCAAGGGTTGACTTTTAAATTTATAGGAATGTTGAGACAAATTTGCCAATACTCAGCTGGTTTTCCAGTACTGACCTTTAGCTGCTGCTTTGTTTTCACTGATTTTTTTTTTTTTTTAATTTAATTTTACTCCTGGTTCTGAAATGCCCTACAACCCATGTCCAGGGATTTAATACTCTGCCACATTCAGGATCTTTGGTACTTGCACTAGTTTTGCAAACTGGTGCCTATTTCAAAATCTATCAGGATTTCTTCTCAGAAAACAAAGTAAAAAAAAAATAGTTGAAAAATCAAAAGGAAAGGACCATGCTTGAGATTATTTGTGAGACAACTAGAAGTTATCTTTTTTCTTCTTAACTGTAAAATAACAGTGCTGTGACTTAACATGTGGTAATTCACCATCTTTTGTTTCTCAGAGTATTTTTGGAGTTTTTAATCCAGCACTGCGTCCACTTGAGCATTTTCCCTCATGTGCTTCCTGTTAATTAATAAATAAATAAAACAGAATATGTAAGTTGTTCTAAAAGCAATGTCATCCTTACTAAAGCTTTCAATTTTGCCAACTGATTTCTCACAGTATTCTGTGGGGTGGGTGGTATAGAGAATTTGGGATTTTTTTAAAGCAGTCTTGCTGCATAACTTAAGAGGATTGTCTCGGTGTGTTGCAGAAAGGTTTGGATATTGCAAAAAGCTCTTTTGCACAATTTACCCTATGTATATAAAAGGTCTTTGTGACTGCTAAGGAGTTCAGGGGTCAAAAAAGTTATTCTGCCCCCTTTTATATATACATAATTAGCATATTATGACAAACCAAGTCAGATTATGCATCTGGCAAAACTAATTTGTGGTCCTTTCAGAAAATATATAATTGTAATATTATGTTGCCTCTATTCAACAGATTCTTCTGACTTTTTTTCTTGTGGTGGCTTCTTGTTGACTGGTAGGGGTCTTTAATTTAATTTTTTAGAAATTTTTTTAGAATAAAGATGTTGTGGACACCTCCATCCACTGAGTTCTAAATGTGGGAGAAAATGGCCTTTTCTGCTGGTTCTGACAAAGTGCTTTTAGTGGCAAGATCATCAACTTTATGTCACATTTAACAAATTACAGCCTAAGAATTCTTTCTGCCAGAGAAGCAGCAGATTTGGTTTATTGAGAAATCAATCGGTAACTTTTAGTCAATCTTATTTCTAGCCAGGGTCAGCAGTGCCAACGGCACAGGAACTTTGTGTCTGACCTGTAGAATTGCTGAACTTGAGATGGAAGTGGAAGTCCCTCTACTTTCTGCATGGCCGAAGCTGGGCCACAGCAAGGTCATTTCACGTAAGTGCAAACATAATGTGCTCTTTGCACTTGACTATTTTTGCTTTGATACTGAATTAGAACAGCAAAATGATGGTTCCAGAATATCCCAACATACCTAATAGTCCTCTGGTCAACCTGTATTTTTACAAAACCAAGCAGAGGGCAGGTTTTTGTTCTCCTCTCCTGTAGCGCACATGATGTTGAAACATTAAATGCAAAAAGCAATTTCCTCATGCTGGTTGCTCTAAGACACCACGGCAGTGTCACAGAGTGTTTTACTGACACAGCCTTTGTCTGGCCTTCCTTTTGCTCCTTAAACCAGCAGATATTTAGGGCTGGTTGGCTTTTCACTGGGAGGCTGGTGTGAGGGTGTGAAATTACTGCAGGAGATCTCACTGGCGATTCACAGGGATACATTTTCTACTCTATCAGATGCTGGACTCGTGCCACGGTTTGGTGGCATTTGATACCATGGGAGTTTTTCCTTCATAGAAGCTACGGCTGGGTCTGAGCATTCTGGTAATGAAATGTCCCAATTTGTTAGAAAAGAGTCGGATTTGGTGGCTGGGAGTCCAATAGGGGCACTCCAAAAGTCCTCCCTGCTGCTCAGGTTTCACACAGCTCCGTGGGGTTGTGTAACCACTCCTGGTGCCACCTCTCTGCCTGAAGGATGAGGACAGCTTTTAAGATTGCACTTTGCTCTCTTCATCCACAAACTACTACGTTTTTGGCAGATCAAGTATTCTTCACTTCCATTCTCAGGCACCACCAGCAGTTCAAGGGTAAACTCTGGATGTGCATAAGGGCTCCATGGGATGGAAGATGTTATGTTTATATATGGTATTAAGACATCATAGTTATGTCCTTTCACACACACATCTATTTTTAGAAATTTCCTAAAGGAGGCTGAAAGACAAATAGCTGTTTCATTCTAACATAATACAGCCAAAATCTGAGTTGCTGAACTGGCATCCGTTATCGCTTCCTTTCTGAAATTTGCTTGAAATGCCTCTCCTGTTTTGTTAGTCTGGAAATTAAGGTCCAGGTTGTGAAAATTATGTGAAGCTAGAACCTGAGAAGAGCTGTCTGAGAAGGATAAGTCACTGTTAGGTTATTCAAACTTGAGGCAAGTGTTGTGCCAGAGTTTAGTGGTTACATGATCTCTGCTCCTTTTGACCAAAGAGATGACCCCCACTATGCATATATTCATTCCCCCATTAACCAGGAAAGTGAGGAAGAATTTAAAGGAATCTCTAAACATCACCTTAGGTGAGAGGAGGTGCAATGAATTTAGGGAAAAACACAACACACATGGTCCTAATCTCTAAAGTATAACAAGAAGTGTTAAATTTAGCCATTAGTTGATGTTGTTACTGTTAACATCACACTTTAAGTATTTTTAAAACCTGTACATGAGAGGTTGAATGCCTAGAAACACTGTAGTAACACAAAAGACGTGCTGAGACCCCTGTCATGTACTCTACAAAAATATGGGGACAGCTTCTAAAGTTGGCAGAAATGTACAAAATTCTACTTCACTGTCTGCATGGGAAAGATTTTCAGAGGCAGAAGATCTTAAAATGAAGAAAGCTGCTCTGTCATTCATTGCTTATCACAAGTGATAAACAGCCAGACACTTCTGCTATTTCACCATGATTGACAAAATCAGTTGTAGGGGCTAAACATCAGAAGATGAAGAGGAAGCAAGGAAAGCAATAATTTGTTTGTGCTGCTCTGGGGTTATTAATTCCAGCTGCAGTAGCTGACCCACTGAGGATGTTCTGAGGTGAGGAACCACATGATTGGAGCCTGTCCTTCTGTGTGAGATTTAAACCCTGAGCTCTGCACTGTGAGCCTTGGTATTTACCAGGTGTGGCTGTGTGTGGGATTTAGGATTTCTGTGAACACAGTCTGGAGCAGGTAATGTTTTTGTGCAGCACAGAATTACCAGCGAAATGCATTTGCAGGCAGCTACTAAGAATGCACATCTAATGCTTTTCAAATGGAACTCCAATCATCTGCTTTAAATGATTAATAAGCACAGGCTGAAAATAGCACCGCATTTACCTAATGTTTGCATGACTATTTTTGTAAACATTTCATTCAGGCTTTCTCTGCCATCTTTCTAAGCACTGTCAAAACAAAATGCTGCAGTTCTTGATTAGTTTTTCTCAGCTGGTTTGATCTTCCTCATGACCCAGGGAAATGTAGCGGGGAAAGCACCTTGTTCACTCTCACTTGGCAGTAAGCGTGTGGTTTTAGAGCAAATGAGAAAACCAATCTAGATATTTGCAGAATACTTACAGGTTTCTGATTTTCTTCCAAAGCTGGTAACTGAGCTTGGTGAGACCTACGAGTCTGGATCTTGTTGACAAGCTTGTCTGAAAGCTCTACAAATATATGTGAACAGTTTCTGCTGGGTTTCAGTAAGTTAGAAATAGTTTTAAGAGATGTAGAGGGATTTGTACTTTTATGCTGGCTGTCCTACTTTTTCTTTAAGTCCTTGCTGAGATAAGGTTAAAACTGGAATTTAAATGCTGTTAAGGAAGAAGCCAAGATAATAATCAGAATATAATTAACAGTGTATCATCTGTCAAACAACCAGGGCCGGGCAGCACTGCTATTCACCAATAAAAAGTGGTGGAAGACTTCCAGTTTTCCAAGTGAAATGCTGGTGTTGTTCGCTGTAGCAGTCCACAGGTGTTGTGTGATGTGTGTGCATTCTTTACACTGCACAAACCCCCGCCACACCGACCAAATACATTTTTCTGCTCTTCAAAATTCACTCTGTCTCAGTTCAGCTTCGGAGACATTTGGTAACTGGTTTTAACTCTCAGGGTGAAAAGATTATGTGGCACAAGAGAACTGTTATGGAAGCTAACTTATGCCTATGTGTAAAACCAGAACCTGTTAGTTAAATAGCCAGCATCAACTACTCTGGCAACATTTCAAAGATGCCATCCTCTTTGCGAACAAAAGTACTATCTTCAAATCTAAGTCACGGGGTGGAGTTTTATTACTGATTTTCTAAATCTGCGGTGCTGTTGCTGAGTCTGTGCAAGGTACATCACCTGTACATCATAATTCCGGTTTTTTGTACTTCCCCAGGTGCCGTGTCCCAGGGCGGGACTCTCCATCTCTCACACTCTGCGGCAGGCTTTCCCCTTGGGATTTTTGCAGAATTCTGGCAGTAAACTGGCGAGTGCCAGGAAAAAGAACAAGAACAGGAGCGGTGGTGGTGCCGAGCGCCTGGTGCCGAACAGGCGCGGCCGAG
>WEIT01002484.1:238154-259395 GCA_013389985.1 Dryoscopus gambensis | reverse complement strand
TTCCCCTTCCAGCAGCCCCTTTCCCTCCCTGCAGCCCCCTCCCCTCCCTGCAGCCCCCTCTCCCGGGCACGGCCGCTGCCGCAGCCGCCGCTGGCTCGCATCGCTCCTTCTCCGTCCTTCCCCGTCTGCCTCTCCTCTCTCAGCTCTCTCCCTCCATCCTCAACAAATACCAGCATCAATCCTTTCCCTTTAAACCACGTCCATTCCCAAACATCCTTACGTTTGCTATCGCTTTGGAGGGAAGCACGCCTTTCCCAGCTGGTTTAACCGGGGGATGACAGACAGTTAAACCTGCCGGTTTTCTCCAACCAGATTTTCGAGCATCCCAGAAGCACAGCGCTGTCTTTGGGCAATCTGGGTATAAATATAGAAAACAGAAGACCCATGTGCATATTTATAGGGAACATAAAATCTGTAAGAGAACAGCAGTATTGTTTAAAAAGCAAACGGAATATTTTGAGATTTCTAGGGAGATGTGGATTTTTTGCTATTATACCAATATCAGTGAAAAGACCTTGATTAATCAAAACAAGGGTTGGTGAAACCATGTTCATTAACACTGAAAGATGAGCTGATAGGTCTAGATGCCTCTGCAGTAGAGAGATATATTTTTCTAGATGAAAACACAGAGGTGCTGGTGTTGAACTGGAAGTCATTTGGAAGTATTTTTGTCTGCTCATAACACCACTCAGTGCCTGTTAGCAGTCTGCCTCTGCAGCAGCAAGGGGTGTTCAGCACTGATGGCTTTTCAAGTTCAATAAAATCGTGCCTCAGACATGACTCTGCCTGAATTTCTCCATGGAACAGGGGATTGCACAGCGAAGGACACTGGGGGAAGTTGAAATGAACGCATCTGGGTGCACACATTAGTGTTTGGTTGCTCTGTGAGTGCTTCAGTGCTGGGGGTGGGGTGGGATGGGATTTTTCATCCTGTTGTTTCGTACAACTTTTGGCTTCATAACTTTCCTACCATTCAGCCTTTTTTTTTTTTTTTTCATATTTCTGTGTAAATGTGACGAAAAAAATTATGAAATTGGAGGAGCTTATGATATCCATTCTGATTTTAAACCTGTGACTTCTGGAAGAAGATTGCAGCCCTAAAAAGTTTGCTGCGTGAGGGGAGGGTATACAGAAGGAAAAGCCATAGGATGACTTTAAGTGTTGAACAATAAAACCGGAACAAAAAGCTTGCTATAAATAGTAGTCTGGTCCCAGTTCAGTGAAGTACTTAAGCATATGCCCAAATCCCTCCTTGTTCGACAAAGCACTTACATGTGCATTTGAATTCTGCTGGAATAAAGCATTAAACATCAGGCCTAAGTGCTTGGTGGAACTGGGGGCTGTGTACACGGACAGGGAAGGCAGGTTTCCCTCACAGCCTCCTGGTGCGCTGGGAGCCTTTGAGGGGTAACATTTCATAGGAAATTTCTGACACTGTGCACCAACCAGTTAACTCAGAGAACTGTTGGGCATGGAAGTGTTGGAGAGCAACTGTGTTCTGGTATTCTAAAAATTGTGTTCTTGTGTTGTTTGCGAATCGATCAGGCTTAATGATAACTGCTGCTTTTGTGATAGTAGGACCTATATTATCCACTGAAGGGAATGTCCATTTGCTTTACAAAACTAATGCAGTGGGGATTTTCCTCATGACATCAGTGAGGCAGTCTGCACTCAGGAGTTCAGAGCATGGGCTTCTCCATCCAGGGATCCCAGTTAACACTCTCAAGGAGTTTTCAAGTACATCTAAAAATGATTTGGCCCTCAGTTTTAGAGTTATCTGCATAAGAGCTCTTACAAAGGCCTATTTTCTCCGCAAATACTTCCATCGCTTTTCTTACAATGAAATCTAGTTAACCATTTCAATTTTTCAAAGTATTGCCCACTATACAGCTATTCTATGGGGAACCTGACTATTGACAGCTATTTTTAGTCATCTTATCTCTGGAAAGGCTCCACATAAATTTCATTGTGGTTGTTGTGGCTGGCAGTTAAAGACTGTGTCTCAATCAGGCAAAAATAATGAAAATACAATATATCCTGTTTTTTTACAACGTGGACATATACAGCCAACCAGACATTTTTTTTTCATTTGTAGGAATAAGAACGTTGTAAAACATTTCCACTGAGATGAAAACTTCCATGTGTCAGTGCCTCATCAGGGATTCTGAGGTACAGATTGGCTTTTGAGAAACCTGCTCTGAGTCCCCGCTCTGACTGAGAGCGCAGCTTGCACATCTCAGACCACTCCAAGTTAATCAGCCCAGGATTCCCCAAATGCATTTCAGTATACTGGTTATCAGTCACCTTCACAGCTGGGATAATTCTTGAAATTTTTCTTTCCAATGGAAGTCTGGGTGAACTAATGAGTAACTGGACTTTTGATAAAGCAAAGGTTTGGCCAAAAAATATTGTAATGTTTTAATGAAACAGAGTTACCATGATGATCTGGTGGACACACACACACACATGTGTCAAGTGGATCTAGAAGATCACTTTAAAAAATATTCTATGACGTACTGGGACTGTTTAAAAAGAAGCCTGTAGAGCCCAAGTCATATCTGGTGCTAATTGTCTGTCAGTCACAATGCTGAGGCTTTGTTTACTTCACTATTTCTCTTGAGCAAATCTCTGTACCTGTTTTGTGGAGGTGCATTAAATATCTACCAGGAAAAGCACAGTGTAAGAATGGTTAATTCAAATGTTATATATTTGAGCTGATTAAAGAAATTCTAATCTGGATCCTTATGTAGGAAGTTATAAAAGGCTTTCATAATTTAAACCAGATCAAGTCTATAAAGTCATAATAAGCTCATGTAAATCTCCCTAGTGTAATAGTTGAAATTTTCCAATTGTATAATTAAAAACACCCCTTTGTAAATATTTGAGTGAAAGTCCCTTGCTGCTTTACATTCGATTTGATTAGAGCAGATAGAGCTTTGAAGAAGGGCCATTTTGGGCTGATTCAAAGGTCAGCTGTTGCAAATCCTGGCCAATGTCAAGATGGGCTCTGACTCCATGATCTGCACTTGGCACTTTGAGTTACGCAAAATGAGCTTTATCTCTGTGAGCTTCATACTGTGTGAGTGGCACTTTCTGTGCCAAGGATCAGAATGTCTGTTAGAAACCGGATCAAAATATCAAAATCAGGCTGTAGAATGACACACAACTTCTGTTAAAATTAATGGAGTTTCCCTATGGGATGTAATTAAGCAGGTTGGTGGACAAGAAACTAATGAGCTGGTCTTTGTGAAATATGCAGAGAGAGTAACTTCCAATAGGATATTGCCAGGGAAATGACGGATTAGAATGGAAATAAACTGATGAAGTGTTTGATGGTCTGATGTTGAAATGTACATGCAATGAAGCAAAGCATAACTCTCTGTCAGGCTTCCTCTTTGCTGAAAAGAACTGCAGCGTTTTTAATTAAATGTTCCGGAGCTGTTTTGTTAAAGCTGCATGGCAAATAAATTCTTTCATTATTTGGTCAATGGTGGTGCCAGAGGCCTTTAAATCTTGCCTCCAGGAGAAGGGAGAAAATTTTAAGCTATATATAAAGTACCATTACTAATTTTAAATACAAAATTTATAATTTTTATCAAGAAAAATTATCCAATAAATGGAATTGCCTTCCTCTCCTTTTAGGAAGAAACCCCCCCATTTGTCAAAGACAGAATTTTGTATGTGTTAGGTGATATTGTGAGCAAAGTTGAACAAAATGGTCATGCTTATTTAGTTAACAAAAATATTTAATAAAGGAAAGAGTAGCAGGGAAACATGACCAGTCATGAATTCCTTTGCAGTGCCTTCTGTGCATTTTTTCTGCAGAGAGCTTTGAGCAGACTAACCTAAGCAGGGCTTCATCAGCTGGATACATTCTCCTCTCTCCCTTCCTCCACCTCCTTGGGAAATTGAAATCAAATTGCATTGTGCAGCAGATTAGTCGTGAGTTGAGTAATCAACTTGCAAGGCAATGATGACCTGGAAGCTTGGTTGTAAGTCCTCCCCCTCCCCCAAATCCAGTGCTGTGGCTTTTTCCTTGCTTTCTGTCTGAGGTGACCTACAAGGGAATATGGAAATGCACACACAAGCCTATGCATGGGAATAGGAGGGAAAGAGTGTTCTAAGGGAGGAAAACATGTATCTGTCAACTCAGAGCGATTTATTTGCTCATTTCCAATTCTTCCTGCATGTCGAAGACAGGTTTCCTTCAGCCACATTCATGTTCCAGCTCCTGTGTGCCTGTGCTGGGCTCGTGCTTTGGGAGGATGGGATTAGTGGCAGCTTTTTTGTATCCACTTTTCTCATCCTCACGCAGCAGGATCGTCGATGTTGAAGGTGCAGTGACAGTGCTCAAAATGGCTTTGGTCTGAGAAACTCAGCATATTTTCAAGTTGGGTTTTTTCTCTCTCTCTTTAATAATTTTTTTTCCACTTTGTTATCCAAGATGCTTTTTTAGCACCACCAGGGTTGGTAGGAATTGAAGTTCTTCACAGATTAATCCAGCTGTGGCAATCTGTGCTGGATTCACAGAAATAACACAACACTATTTGTTATTTATATGAATAGTTGTGTGAGATCATGATAAGGTCATGACTTATATTTAAATACATCATACATTAAAAATATACTTCCTAAGATGCTTATTAATATGCATAACAATGTCTCAGCTTTCTGAGGGGCAAATAACTTTTCATGTATGTTGAAGTAGGAATTACAAGGAACTTCTGTGAAGCACTTCCTATCTATAAATATTTGTGAAACTCTGTCCAGCTATAAATAGTAAGACAGGCTGCAGGCTGGAGATGTGATCTTAGAAGACACCAAATTCAGTGAGGATGGTGCTGGAGTTCTGGAGCCAATGAGGCACCAAAGAGGTGCTTTTTATAGATGAGTATTTGGTCCTGATGACACACACAGATTACTAAATTGATTAACTTTCTGTTTCTGGCACAAGATTTTCTGTGCATCATCTCCATCATATGTGATGTTTTCTTGTAAATTGTAGTTCCTGGAATCACATAATACAGCAAAACCACCTTTTTATTTTTCTCGTTGACTTTTCTTTAAAAAAAAATCCTTTATAATTGTGTAGAAAAATATTTTGATATTTTTCAAAGGCCTCAGATGTTGCCTTAAAAAGAAACAAACTGTCAATTTTCCCCCCTTCTTCCTCATTTTTCTAAGGAATAACCAGATTAGGATTTTTTTTTCGATTTCTTGGTAATAATGTCTCTACAAGATAATTCTGGGGCTGCTTTGGAAGCCAGTTCACAGCTACAGTAGTCAGCATTAATACAGCTGCGTGAAATTCCTGGTGTGTATCATCGCCCTTTTAATGTTCAATTGGGAGTGTAAAATAGCATTTAAACTCACTGGGGCAGGAAGTGCAGCAAGGTGGAGTATCCAGTTGCCAGCAGGTTTACAGACACAGAATCATTTAATGCACTTGAGAAAAGTAGCTGAAAATGAAGAAACTGCATATTGAGTTGAATCCTTGATGTGCTCTGTGGTGCTGTTGTACTAGAACAGATTACAGAAATTAAGTAGGAGCATTCAGCATTTTCCTGTACTTAAGAAGAAAAAAAGAGAGCTCTACAGAAATTAAATCCAAGTTCTGTTAGATAATCTGAAATTTATTGTTGTTGTATTATAAAATATTCTTATCAGCTATGTTATAGGGAATTTCAGCATGATTATGATGAGCAGAAACTGGTGTTGGAATAAATCCTCCAAACAGTAGCTCTAATTGTAGACTTAAACTTTCAGAGGACTCACCTTTCTTGGTAGTCTATTTAAAAAGAATGTTTTCTATATGCAAAATACTTTTTAGGGAACAATAAGGGTATAAAATTAAGTAGTCCCAGGTTAGGATATCCTATGGTGTCTCTTTTCTGGGCAGCCTCATGAGTGGCAGAGATCCCATCTGAGCTCGTTATTCAGCACAGCCTGGATGACTTCTGTGTATTCTTGTGCTACAAATATGACAAGGATCTCTCCAGACAGCAGAGTTCAGTGCATTGTGTGTGTTTGCACTGGGGGAAGTTTCAGCTCTGATGACTGTGTGAAGTGGATGAAGGCATAAAAAGTGAATTGTATTCCCGGGGCTCTTTCAAAGGAGCACGCAGGGAAACCCTTGGCTGAGTCTGCAGTTACTCCCAGGTGTGGAAGAATATGTTCAGTGTCTGCATTCCTCAGCATCCAGCTTTGCTTCCCCTGACTTGCAACACTGGAAACCGGAAAAAAATCAGCATTCAGAAAGCTGGGATTGAATAGGCCACAAGAGCTGAGTATTTACCTGAGGCAACCAGGCCAGAGCAAGTGAAGGAGATGCCCTCACCAAGAGAAAGTTGGTGGTGTAAGATGGGTGTAAAATTTTCTTAGTTGTTAGGGTTTTTTTAAAGATCGGAACTCAGATAGAAGATAGCCCAATTACTCCAAGAATTGGATAAAGAGAAAAATGTCATAGATGTTGAAAATCTTTTGAAAATGTCTTTACGGAATTGTTGACATGAGTGAATTCGGAGGAGGATAAGAGGAAGAGGCAGCTGATGAGGCAAAACCTTCACTGGCCATCATGCTTAAAACGCCACAAAAACCCCACACAGAAGCAGAGGGGAGTGGCAGAGGTTTATCTACAGCTATTTTTGTGTTGGGTTTTGTTTCTCCTGTTGAACTGAAGATGGGCAACTGCTTAAGAGACCTCTGTGGGTAAAATACAAACGGAGCTGAAATGTGCTTATTGCAGCTGCTCCCCTGCCTGCGTGTCCAGACTTACTCCAGGTATGGTTTTCCATTTCCCCAGTGTTCTGGGGACTGCAGGCAAAATGCAGATAAAGGCAAATTCCTAAGTGCCTTTGAATTGGGTGGGCATGCTTGATATCTCCTCACTGTTTATCTGCTTTTGGCTTTTCTGATAAATCAGTGCTTTTCCTCAGCAGAAGCGTTTTTCTAATCTGGTAGTTTATGAACTCACATGGCCATCAGTGGACCAACAGAAGGCCAATATGCAACATAAATTAACAATCTACTGCTGTGCTATTGCATTAGAGAAATTAAAATTAATACGAATAAATGTTATCTTTGAGAGATAATTATATATAAAGTATAAAATGGACAAAATACTTACATGAAAATAAGCCCTGTTACCAAGAACAGTAATATTTTTAGGCAGAGATGGTAGTAGTGTGTGTCAAAATCACATTTTAATTACAAATGTTTTTTAGGAAACATTAGGATGTTGTTCTTCTTTTGCCCGGCCTCCTGATGATGTGATCTTTTGTGGTTCCCGTATAGAAGCAGAGAAGAAAACAGTTATTCAACATGGCAATTAAAGCTGAATGCAATTCCAAGCTATAGAATATGTAAACAAAATTTCTAATGGTGACCTAATCTCTGAGTCTGTACAGATGGACAGTCTGTTTCTCCTTCCTGAGCAGTTCTTGCAAAAAAATAAACTTTCCTTTCATTTTCTGCTGTTTAGAGTGCATTAAGTACCTTTAATTTTCAGTATAGTTCCTCTTTATGTAGCTGTTTTGCAAGATGAGCTATAAACATTTATGAAACGTAATTATAGAGATGTTTAATTGCTGTATAAATAAATGGGTTTGAACACAGACATAAGAATTCTCCATGGAGTCACTTGATGGTGTGCGTTGACTCAAATTCATTTTCTGCTGGGTAAGAGTAACTGGCTCGGAAGTGCAACCAGTCCCAACACAGCAAAGCTTTAGGGGTTGCTGTAAATCTGTCACTGCCTTTTAGCAAAGATTGTAACCTCAGTTTGGTTTAGTGCTGCTCCAGTCCCGTTGTTAACCCCATGTCAATGATTCAAAATATTTCACGGCATCGCAGGCAAATTTAGAAATGCCAAGTTTTCAAGGAAATGATGGGAATGAGAAGAATAATGACTTGTATGAGCAGAGAGGAGAAACCTCTATGGAAGTGTTCAAATGACTCAAAAGCCTTATGAATTACAGTTGCCAGGGCAGGGCCATGCTGTTTGAAGGGTTACCAAGTATTAATTGCTAACTTTTCAACCATGAAAGATTTAGGAAAGCCTAAAACCTGGTGCATTGGGTCTTGCTCTTAGCTGATTTTCCTGTTCTGTTTGATATGGTTTTCGGGGCTCTTTGATTTGGCCAAGATAAGTGTGTGTGCATACAAACACAAAATCATTTAATTACCACTCGGGGTAAGTGGTGAATGTGTGCAGGCACACAAACACACATGCTGTCCTCAGTATCATCTAATTACCACCCACAGCAAATAATCTTCCTGCTTTCTGTGTCCTGGGGCACAAAAGGAATGTTTTCTTCTTTTGATTTGTTTTAGGGACAGTAGGCTAAGAGTTTTTCTGGAAGATGTCATTTCATGTCTGAGCACAGAAACATAGTAGAACTGACTGTGAAAATTAGAAATAAGTTACACTTTCTTGTCATTTAAATATTTTTTTTTCATGAGATTGTTTTGTGTGTCTCCCTTGCATCTTGCTAAATGTTTGACATTTACATATATAGCACCATGATTAAAAATGTGATCTTACCTAGATACTATAGAAATATTGTGCATATTTATTCTTTGCATGTGGACCCAGACTTCTGTATATGCGTATCTAGATTTCTGGTTTTCTTATCCGTTTTGGGTTTTCATATTTTTGTTTCAAAGCTATTAACAGAAAGAATAAATATCATATAGTGCTTATGAAATGCAATGTTTGGCCCGTTCAGTGGGTAAAGGGGCCTTGGCCAGTTTACCAGTAAACAGATGTTTAAAGCAGAGAACTAAAAATCAGATTAGAAAGTGATCACTAATTGGCATCCTGTAGGTTGAGCAAGAGACTACTGAGACAGAAATAATATTTATGCAGTGCATGAGCACCACTGCAATAAAAATGAATAATGACTGAGCTGCTGTCTCATCCTTGGAAGTGGCCCTTCCACTCCCGGGCTGGAGGCCTGTTTGTGTAACCCCTGCCCTCTGGGGACTGCCCCTGCTCGAGGTAAGGAAGAGACTGCAGGCTGCACAACCTTTTAGCCTTGCTGAAATATTAATTCTTTTCAGCATTCCAAACTATGCACCAAGGAATCAAAGTACAAATGCTAATTGTGGAGTAAGGGAGGAGGCTGTAAGAGAAGAGCTCAGAACTCATGATACCTACAGCAATGTTGGTTATTGTCTTGTCTCTTCTTTAGCTGTTTCCTTGGCCCATCCTTCCTCTGTCCTCAGTAAGACCTTAGAGGCAGAAGACTTTCTGTTTCGCCCTTTCGCTACTATAAATATTTAGGAATGGCACTTCTTAATAATGAAAGTCAGTTATCCCTGCTGAAGTTTTGGGTTTGAGAAGGTGAACACACCTGAGTCCTGGAATATACTTTTACCTGTCTACCTGTTAATATTCCTGTTAATATTCCTGTCAGCTCTGCCTGCCAGCACAGGTACCAGCTACTGGCCATGATCCTGTGTTAATTGTATGGGCCCCTGCAGGATGTCAGTGCATGATTTTACCCAGCTATGAGGAGCAGACAAGCATTCCACACTGGACTAAAATCCCTGTGAATTATCCCTCAGCTAAAGTTGGTAAATTTTGTTTGCTTTCATATTCATAGTGACTGAAACAAAAATTTTGAAAGTAACAAAACCAGAATTGAACAGAAACAACAATTACAGGATTGTTGGCAAAACACTGTATAAGGCTTTGCTTTTCAGCCTAAAATATTTGGCAGTTCAATTAAAACTAAATCTTTTCCAGATTTCCTTGAATTTAGGTGAATTTTAAAATGAAAACTTAACAGTATAAAAGATTTTAATATGAAATATTAAATTGTCAAAAAAGAATATTTCACTTGGAGTTCAAAATGAGATCTTTTACATTCTGAAACTTTTGCTCTCACATTTATTCCAGCTTAGCCTCTTGGTCAAATACGACTTAAATGGGAATTGGTTTTAGTCATGACCTTTTTCTCCTGCTCCTGTACTCCGCAGCTATCCCCAAGACAACCCTAATTTTTCCTGCTGGCTGTATTATCACTGATCCCACTGACTTCTGCAAAATGTTCCTGTGCTGAGTGAATGTCATTTGGAGGAGTGACATGCTCTTTACTGAGGTTTTCACTAGACTGCAGTTTGACTTCTCAAGAAAAGTCAGCCCATTTACTTCCAGCATGCTGCTTGATAAGTGATATGGACAACCCCTTCCCTAAGCACGGAAAGGAGGAATATCTCTGATGTCTGTATTTGTTTGTTCATATTCTAATTCTCTAAATGGATTAAAACTCTCAAGCATGTATTATTTTTAGGTTCATCAAGAAAAGCACACATCCATAATTCAGACTAGAATAGACCTGTGCTCTGTGGCAGGGGCTTTCATCTGAAATAAGTGCAGCTATTTCTTCATCCAGGGCATTTCCTGCCATCTGGTTATTGCAGTAGCTGTATGTGCTATTTATGATGTGTATAGGAAAAGCAGCATATGTGCTTTTATCTGATAAGTAGTCTAAAAGCTTTTTTTTCCTCTTTGTTTTACTGTAGTTAGAAATTCTGCCGGTGCAGACTTGGATTAAAATTGCTTAATTTTGGAAGAAATACTTAATGAAGAGTTGCTGAAATTAAATTTCAGGTGGTAGAGGATGAGAAGAGGTGCAGTACAGAGCTTCAGTCTCCTCTTGTGCAGCAGTGACCATGGTGCTCAGTGGCATTTCTGTCATTTGCTCCGGAGACTTCTGTGGATGTTAATGCTCATCTGTTAATGTTAATCATCATTCCTAGTTTTAAATGCAAACTCTTCCTACTTTGATCTCCAGGCTCTCCCACAGCCCTGCCTAACATTGCTCTTAGGCATGCTTCTCACAGGCCAGATACTATCTGTCAAAAAATCAAGAGAAAATGTCTGCCCACAAGTTTCTCATTTGCATATTCATCTGGGCATATTCCTGGCTCAGCCTGGGCTTCTCGTTCTTTTCCTTTCATTAAAATCTTCTGCTGCGCAATGAGCTCATCACAGCACTTTTCCTCTCTCTATCCTTCTGGAGAAGAATTGCCTGTGTAAATCACTGAAATGGCATCACTGATTGCCACAGTCTTGTAATGTAGCTGCAACTCTCACAATGATTCATCTTTGGATCTGCTCAAGGTCTCCAAATATGAAAGAAAGGAGAAATAGTTTGAATTATATAGAGAAAGTTCTGCTGAGAATTCTCCACACTCCTTGAAGCCCACTGACTAACTCCTGCAGATGATCAATATTGTCTATCAGGGCTTTTTTACCCAGCCATCCAATTAACTTTGTCTCCCGGTGATACATGGGAAAAATAAGACCTGAGTTTTGCTGGTACCTTCAGACTCGGCAGTGTGTTTTACACCGAGATCCAAAAGAAAAAGGATTTTCTTTTTTTTTCCAAACTTGAATTATCACAAGAAGGACAGCAAGGGATGATTGACTTATCTGGAAGACTGAATTAGAATTTCCCTCAGGAAATGTTTTCCAGACACCTCTAGGCCTAACAGAGAGGAGGAACGACTACCAGCTCTATCAGATAACCCACAAAATGCTATGGCAAAACGCTGCTGTCATTGCCTCTGTGTTGGAAGGTAATTACAAAGAATGGAGCAATGGATTGCTGTAAGGGAAGTGTAGCAGGAGCTTTATAATCTTTCCAAACCCCACAGTCAAACAGTGGAAGTGGAAGCTGTCAGAAAAAATCCCTGGCACAAGTGTGTGGTGGGCAGTGTTTGCTGGGACGACAGCGCTCACTCTAGTAAATGCTGATACACTTCTTTTTTTATAAGTATTGGAAATAACTCTCCTCTAATGTGCCACACTGCTGGAAGTACCTCATCTCCAAAACACAACACCTATGTGACAGATTTAAAGACCTAAAATGCCCATAAGAGCTATAACCACTCTCCTTTACTTATTCTCCCAAAGTTCTTAAAATATGTAAATGTATTCCCCCATATTCCTCTGCCTACGAACTGAAAAGAATCCAAATTTTCACTGCCAGTAAAGGAGAAAGGGGGGGAACTGGATCTGAGGCAAACAAAAAATGTTTTGGTGAAATAGGATTAGTTCTTAAATCTCAAAAAAGCTTGTGGAGTCATGCAAAACAGAAAAGAGAGGTTTAGCCTGCATAGAAACTGAATCACATGAGTGCAATATCATTCAGACTTTCACTCATGTGACGTTTGGTTGTTGTTGGAGACAAATCTTTGAGAAAAGAAGTACAGTAGTTTTCATAGATAAGGAGCTCAATTTCCTTAGGTTTTTGCAGTACGTGAAATACAATTATTGCAAGAGGGCTGAAGTGGGAATATGGAAAATACTCTCCTAATTTGGCTGCACGTGTGTTTTCTTTAAACAGTGAGTTGTTATTTTCTTATTTAGGAGAATGTGTGTTGATTTGTGGGCTGTAACACCAGGTGCAGCATGTGTCACTGCTGGAGCTGCATAAGGGAATGACAAGGCACGGGGAAAATGAAGAGCTGCCATAGCGAAGATGAGTTTAAAAAGTCTGATCCTGGGGAGAGTGGCTGGAGAGAATGAGATTTATTTGTTTGTACATGGGAACTGCGCAGTCCCTTCCGTCATTTTCTTGCGGACCTCTGTGAATAATTGTCCCCATCCACAGAGTGTGCTGAAGGTTGGATCTCCGTGGCCATCAGCACCTGCAGGGTGCTCTGTGCTTGTTATGCTGTGCACAAGAAGGAATGAGGGATATAGTGCATTTCCTGGGGCTCAGCTCCTCTCAACTGCTCCATTCTCCAAATGAGTGCTGTGTGCCTTTGGACTGCAGGAGTGTTTTGTATTAACAGGTTGCTTGTTAGTTTTTCATGGTGTTTTTATAAACCTGGGGCTTGCCTGGAATAAAGTTTACAGCTTCAGCTCATTCAAAGGAGGCATAAAAACCCCACATTCTGTTTCCTGCGCCTCCAGATTCCTCACTATAACCTAGAGATTGTCAGTCATATTGGAACTGGTCTAGATAATGCAGTCAAGTATAGTAGAAGTCTGGGGGAGTTCAAGTGGCAAATTTCTCATGAAAAGGTTTTTTTAGAAAGAAAATTCTCCCGGTGCTGCCTGCACTGCCTCTCTGCTGAGGCTTGAGGCAGTTGTTGAAGGCACTCACATTGTGCACAGGGTCAAAGCTCGGGTGAAATACGGGGTTACAGGTGTCAGAACAGGCATTTTGTTCCCTTCTCTGCACTTGAACTCTCCCCAGCATAACCCGTGCTGCCTGTGTAGGGCTTGTGTGCTGATTCCTCTCTCTCCTCAGAACCTTTCTGAGAAGAAATGAATCGATGGCAGTGCTTTGAGGTCTTCCAGATGCTGTGGAAGTAAAGGTTCTGCAGTGCACACTCATCTGATCCTCGGTCTCTTGTCTCTGTAATTGAGAGAGAGCTGAGCTGTTTTGCTGTGTTTATGATCGTGGTTCACACTGTGAGTGACTAAAGAGCATTCTGGTCAAACTCGTCTCAGATTGGGTTCAGAAGAAATGGGAGGAAATGCAGGACTTGCTGTCCCAAATTCTGTATTAACCCCCACATGAAAAGTGGTGATACCAGCACTGAACACTTCCCAGGTACTCTCCCCTAAGCGCTGCCATCCCCTGGCAAGTAGGGACATGACTCATAACAATTCCTTTCCGTTGCCTTAGAGGTTGTACTTGGCCTTTTGGTCCACTTCCAGTGTGTGTGTCCACGTTACAAAAAACACTCCCTGAGTGCCTTTTCCTGCCCCCAAGTTCAATTTTCACTTGCACTACCAAGGATTCAACATGGAAGCTTTTTATCCACGTTCATTAGTGTGAAAGAAATAATATTCTGATGGGAACATGATTTTTTTTCCCCTAGTGTATTGTACCATGTTCTCCTAAACTCTTAGAAGCTCCTATGCACAGCTTTTGCAATTTTCTAGTTATTCATAATAATCTGAATAATTTGTCTTGCCTTGTCTCTGATGCTAAGGTAACACCATAGCAGATGGAAGGTAATGTCTTCTGAAACCTGCTCTCAGAGACAGTGAAAGTTAATGTTCCTCTTGAGTTCTTCTCCTATCTTTACCTGATTGCTGGTATTTTGCTGATACAATTTTTTTTCAAGTCTACTTTGTAGGAGAATTATTTTCTATTTTTTTTCCAGCAGAAATGAAATACAAATATAAAAGTGGATTGAGACAGTATGGTTGAAGGGGAAAAATATGTGTTCTCTGGTTAATAATTCTTATAGAAAAGTAAGTTCAGCTTAAAGGAATCACTGTTGTGATGTTAAATGAATGTTTTATTTAAATGAAGTAATGCCACCAGCTATAAGTCACTTGGTGGTTCTGCCTGGAACATTTTTCTCTTTGGGTAGATATGACTGATTTCTAAAGGCAGGAAAGGTTTATTTGCATTGATCCCCCAGTGCTGACCTCTGGCTAAGTGCCATCAGCTGTGAGTTTAATCACATCTATTCAGATGGATTTCACACTGTCTGTATGAAACCTTTTCATACCTTACAAATACTGAAGCTTTCCATACTCTTCCTACAAAGCACAAACGGGACTGCAGTATTTTTTATGAGTGACAGCCAGAAGTTCCAGCTGAAATGCCTTTTAGTTTGTAGTGAAGTAGCAGCCTCTTACTTCAAGCATGGGTTACCCAGCTCTGGAGAGCAGCTCTGTCTCAGGAGCCATCCCTCCAGCACAGCCTGTGCTGGACAGGCCAGTGGCACCAGGATTTGCAGCTCCTCCTGCACATTTATGCTGCAGGGAGAAGGTGCTCCAGGTCACAGCTGTGCCCTTCCCTGCCTGCCCAGCTGCCACAGGTGATGCTGAACTTGAGGGACACACAGGTGGGGATGTCTGAGGGACACACAGGTGGGGGTGTCCGAGGGAGACACAGGTGGGGGTGTCGGAGGGAGACACAGGTGGGAGTGTCTGACGGACACACAGGTGGGGGTGTCCGAGGGAGACACAGGTGGGGGTGTCGGAGGGAGACACAGGTGGGAGTGTCTGACGGACACACAGGTGGGGGTGTCCGAGGGAGACACAGGTGGGGGTGTCGGAGGGAGACACAGGTGGGAGTGTCTGACGGACACACAGGTGGGGGTGTCCGAGGGAGACACAGGTGGGGGTGTCGGAGGGAGACACAGGTGGGAGTGTCTGACGGACACACAGGTGGGGGTGTCCGAGGGAGACACAGGTGGGGGTGTCGGAGGGAGACACAGGTGGGAGTGTCTGACGGACACACAGGTGGGGGTGTCCGAGGGAGACACAGGTGGGGGTGTCGGAGGGAGACACAGGTGGGAGTGTCTGACGGACACACAGGTGGGGGTGTCCGAGGGAGACACAGGTGGGGGTGTCGGAGGGAGACACAGGTGGGAGTGTCTGACGGACACACAGGTGGGGGTGTCCGAGGGAGACACAGGTGGGGGTGTCGGAGGGAGACACAGGTGGGAGTGTCTGACGGACACACAGGTGGGGGTGTCCGAGGGAGACACAGGTGGGGGTGTCGGAGGGAGACACAGGTGGGAGTGTCTGACGGACACACAGGTGGGGGTGTCCGAGGGAGACACAGGTGGGGGTGTCGGAGGGAGACACAGGTGGGAGTGTCTGACGGACACACAGGTGGGGGTGTCCGAGGGAGACACAGGTGGGGGTGTCGGAGGGAGACACAGGTGGGAGTGTCTGACGGACACACAGGTGGGGGTGTCCGAGGGAGACACAGGTGGGGGTGTCGGAGGGAGACACAGGTGGGAGTGTCTGACGGACACACAGGTGGGGGTGTCCGAGGGAGACACAGGTGGGGGTGTCGGAGGGAGACACAGGTGGGAGTGTCTGACGGACACACAGGTGGGGGTGTCCGAGGGAGACACAGGTGGGGGTGTCGGAGGGAGACACAGGTGGGAGTGTCTGACGGACACACAGGTGGGGGTGTCCGAGGGAGACACAGGTGGGGGTGTCGGAGGGAGACACAGGTGGGAGTGTCTGACGGACACACAGGTGGGGGTGTCCGAGGGAGACACAGGTGGGGGTGTCGGAGGGAGACACAGGTGGGAGTGTCTGACGGACACACAGGTGGGGGTGTCCGAGGGAGACACAGGTGGGGGTGTCTGGGAGTTCAAGCCTGAACATCCTCACTGCTCTGGAAGAAAGGCAAAAGTCAAATTAGGTTTGTCTCTCAGGCCAACAGCAGGACCATGCTGTGCTCTCAGTTGACCTCATTATTTGACAACTGAGAATGCTAAAAAAAAAAAAAAAAAAAAAAGGAATTAAGATATTGTAAATTAACAGGTTTTCAATGCAGCAGATCAAAACTGAAGCCAGCAATAGGCAGAGGGAAGAGAGCTGCAGATAGATGCAGCAGTGCAGTTGCATGTGCTCCTCTGAAAATGCTGTCTGGAAGCTGGGATGTTCCCTGGGATGTCCTTTCAGAGAGGAAACAGGGCATGGTTAGACAGCAGCAACCATTTTCAGCCCCACACAGATTCAGTCAGGGCTCTGAGAGAAGAGCTAGGCACTAAAGCAGAGAGCGTTTGTGCCTGGTGAGGATTTGCCTTTAATTCCCAAGAACAGGAATTTTAGTCATCACAGCAAGGAGAAACCAACCTGGTGAGCTGCTGGGGTCTATCAGAGGAGTAATTGCTCAGAACATGGAAAAATAACTTTTGAAAAAACAGGATAAACCCGTTGAGACAGTATTTGGCAGGCCATGTGTTTAATGGTGACTAATCTGTGACCAAGCAGTTACTACCAGTTGTTCCTATCTGGCTTCTGAGGAAAGGAACTCTCATGAAAAATCAAAACAGTCCAAAAATTTTCAAATCTAGATGGTAAAAGAAGATTTTATTTCACTGAGTGATCTAGAACAGGAAATTAGCCTTGTTGTTTCACTCATTAGTGACTGAAATCAATCATAGCTGAGTTGAATTAGCTCAGAATTTCACCCAGGCTGCTTTTCTCTCTCCCAGTGGTTCCCCTTCTCCCATTTCTAGTGGCTCTCAGCAAGTGCTGGGAGAGAAAAGGCCTTGGCACCCAGCAGGGACAGGATCCAAGCAGCAGCCTCTGTGCTGAGCTCATACAGAGTGAGTTACAGCAAGTAGAATTTGTAGGCAATAGTGGGCATTTCAAAAAAATTGGCAAAACCTGGAGCCATTTGATTGTTCTGGTTATAAGCTGCGAAGAAGATGAAAGAAGGATGTGCAGAAGATGCTGTGTTCCATTTCCCAAGGGATGGGAAGCCCACCAGTGAGGAGGTAGGCTCAGTGGAAGTGTTAAAATTCTGGAGACTCACCTTTTTTTGGTTCTCAATTTGGTCCAGTCTCTGCTGTTCCTGTCCAGCTCTCTCCTCCCCTCTCTGCTAACAGAATGTTTTATGGGGCTGCCATTGTTTTCCTCTGGCAGCTTAGGTTGTAATTTCAGACTGTTCCCACAGTACATTCAATATGTTTCCAGTCAGTGGATTTCAGTTAAGGAGATTAGTTGTTCTTATAGAATGCTACTGGACAACATTAATACTGGAGAATTATTGTGTAAAATAAGGTTTAGGCTCCCTGGGTCGAGGGTGGTAAGCTGTAAATTTTTTTTCTCAAGTGCTTAATTTTCTTGTTTGCTCCAGATGGATGGTTTCAATTGATTTCAGGCAAAGGTATTTCTACTGGGCATACATAATGCAGGAGCTTTGTCTGAAAAAAGTAAATAATTTTACTTTGCATGGTTATGGATGTCTCAAACCCCTCTAGTCTAGGACTGCTGCAGGTATTTTCTGGCACTTCTATTTAAGTGAAATAATTTAAATGAATACTGTAGGTGACAAAAGTGATGGGTTGTTATTTTATGCTGCCTTTTAGTGAGTTGTTGTAAATCGGTTTAACCAAATATTTGCTTGAAAACCCTAAAATAGCACATGTTATTTCAATTTTGGTGTAAATGGGCATAACTTCATTTGACTTTATAGCATGTCCTGTCCTAAAATTAGCCCACATTTCACAAGGATAACTCCCAGTTGCCTGTTGGTGTAATTTCTGGAAAGTGGAATTGATATTTCAGGAGTCTTCCTTGGAACACAGACAGAAATACAAAGGTGTTTTCTGTCTTGACTCCTTTCTCCTTCTCTTCTGCCTCTTTTCCCCACACACCTTGCTCAGCGCGTGGGATTTCAGGGTGTCTGTGCTGGGTGTGAGCTGCCCTACAGACAGCAGAGCTGGTCTGGCTGTGGGAGATATTCCATTGGAAAAGACTGGGGTTGAACTGCTTTTACACTGAGAAGTGATCTTCACAAATATATTACTTTAACACCTCAGCTTACTCTCCAATACCCTTAAAACTTTGTCAAGAGCACGGTGAATTTTCTGCCTAAACATCTGCGTGCCAGTGCCAGCAGCCTTTTCTGGGGCACACTGGTATTTCTAGCTGCAGAAACGGATGGCTCTGAAATGTCTCAGGGAGTCCTGAGCTCTGTTCCGTGGAGCAGTGACCAGACATGTGCATGGGCAAAGCTTCCCCTGCGAGGGGTTACATCACCTCCTGGCTTTGTTTTGCTCCTGAAATGCTTGAAATGACCTTTTCTGTGCACTGTGCTGGACTCCAAGGCGTGTGAGAACCCTGATAGCCATAGCTTTATGGTAACTGCAATGGCTGGAGGTTCAAGAGTAGCAAGATCTGTTGGGAGAAGGATTACATTTTATGAAAGCAGTTGATATCACTGTAACTTGTAAATTTCAAAGTGTTGTGTGTGAGTGGGAAGGCAAAACTAAATAGAGCATACAGTTGGCCTTAAAAAAAACCCCAAAACCGACAAAAAAACAGAGCAAAATTTAACTCTCGGGAGTATAGTCTGTGAAACACTTCTTGCTTAGAATATTTTTTCTTATAGAAGTGGGTTAGAGCAAGAAAGAAGATTAAAAACTCATTTCTGTAGCTTTGAAAGATCTTTACATGCTTCTTTTTGACTTTTAGCTATAATCTATCTCTTTTAAGTTTGTATTTTGGACCAAAAGTTTTTACTTGTAGTCCAGTTTTGGTTCTCTTAGAATATAACCCCAAAAAGTGGCAGTTAAAAAGGACCAAAGTATCATTTGTATGAGCTTCCAGTTCTTTGGTACCTGCCTTACACATGACCAGTCAGAATTTTTGTTGCATTTTGCTCAGTAGTGATAATGTACCAACTTTGTAGACTTTATGTGTAATTTGGGACTTTCCACCCCCACAGTGCTCTTCCTAACGTGGGAAATTCTGAAGCTCATGCTGCCATGCATCAAAGCACTGAATTTTCTGCTTTTCCAGTGTTTTTATGGTGCCTACAGAAGGTACAGGGTGAGCAGGAGAGGGTGGACAGGCGAGTTTACATGTACACCAAACACTCCCTAGGACATAAATGATATTTGGCTCTTTCTGTGAAGAGTTAGTGAGACATCATTGTTATATTTGACATCAGTACTTTCATCAGCTACCGCTGCCTGTCTCTCAGTGGACATAAACCAAAAGGTGTTTG
Source organism: Dryoscopus gambensis (assembly GCA_013389985.1). Lineage (NCBI taxonomy): Eukaryota > Metazoa > Chordata > Aves > Passeriformes > Malaconotidae > Dryoscopus > Dryoscopus gambensis. The sequence goes on along the minus strand of WEIT01002484.1, from coordinate 239,929 downwards.
AAGAAGTAAAATAGTTGATCTCCAACCCTTCAGCACCGGTGACTGAGTTTGCAGCTGGTTTGGTTACTGTAAAAACAATATTTGCGGAGGTGGGAGGTTGAATTTGATGCAGTTGTTAGCACAGAATAGTCGCCTGTGGCAGTTATGTCCAGCATGTGAGAAAGCAGCAGAACAAGCTGATATCGTGGCATCCACCAAAGAAATTTTTTATGCTCACATGCACAGAACTATGTCACCAAACTCGTTTTCATATTTGAGACTGACAGATAGCCCGGACATTAATCTTCTAGGCAGTGACTGCATCCAGCTGTCACTCTTCCTCGTGCCGAGGAGCTGGCACTGCTGGTTGGAGAGCTGGGTTAGCTCTGCTCCGCAGCTTTAGCCTGTCCTGCCCCTGGCAGCACCCAAAAATCCCTCGCTGCGTGTCTAGACAAACATAAGCTTGCTCTGCTCGTGCTGACGCAAGATTCAAGGACTGTGGCACCAGGAGCAAGCTGAGATTATCAGATCTGTGCTGAACTGTGCAGCTCGAATTTGCCTGCAGCACAGGCAGTCTAAACACTCATTTGAATACAAATTGTTATTTAAAGATGCTCAAAGTTATTTGAAAAATTCTCCCTTTACAAGAAAAATACCCCACCCCGAGTGAGAGACCTGGTGCCACCCCACCCAGTGCTTACATTGGCTCAGTCCATCAGCAATGTCTGGTTTGTTTCCATGCTCCATGTTTGCTGAGAGACTAAAGACATCCTCTTTCTGCAGTGGGGAACTAATACAGAAACTTGGGCGCCTTTTTTTTTTTTTGAGGCTTCAAGAAACCGAATGTCTTATCCAAACAGAGGCTCCAAATCCCTGTTAATGATACTCCAGTCTTGGCATTTCTCTGCTCGCCATCACTTGTCAGTGGCTAAATGAGTACGTGTTCACCAGGTGATCACAGTTTTGGTTATTAGTGTGTTTGTCATTCCCTAAACCTAGGGATAGGTTTGTCCCTGAGCTTGATCGCTAGGTTTTCTGAGCTGTTAAACTCTGTTTCTTCAGCCAAGCGTCCTCCTTACGTGTATATTTATGTGTGAGTGCTAATGCATGTCTCACTGCCTTCTCCATTTAATGGCATTTTCTCAAGTGTGTGCTACAGAAAGTCCTTGGGTGGTGATAGGGCACTCACAAGAGAGGCAGTGAACACTTCCCTCATCCTTTGCCTTATCTTCAGTTCTGAATTATCTTTTATTGAGGACTGCATTCAAACTTCAACTATTGAGTTGACATCTACTTAAGATAGAAAGAATGAGTCTTTTGAGCTATTATTGCTAAAAAGGGGGTTTTAAGATCCAGGACAAAAGACTGGATGTTAAACCTCCCTCTCTTGCAGAAAATTCATTCAGTAGCTGATAAGGCGATCTGCTCAGGATAAATGAAGATAAGACGTCCAGGCTCTGTCAGCAGCCTCAGTCTCCCGTGCTGTTCGTTGTAGAGAAGTTTTTTTTAAAATGCTGCTGGGACTCGCAGCGCTTATAGAATGCGGCTCCTCCCAGGGCCGCAGCAGATGCGGCCTTACTGCTCGCTGCGCTGGAGTCGACAGTGCTTGAGTTATTGGCCGTGCAGCAAATCCCAGCTTTGCTGGTCCTGGGGTGCCGCTGGGTTTGGGGCAGCCCAGGGCGAGCTCAGTCCCAGCAGCAGCCCGCGGTTAGATGGGGGAGCCCCTGCTGGCCCCCAATGCCTTCCGTGGGGTGTCCCCATTGCCTCGCGGGGTGCTCCAGGAGCCCGGGGGGGTT
>WEIT01002484.1:205758-238134 GCA_013389985.1 Dryoscopus gambensis | reverse complement strand
CCGCCCCTCTCCGCCCTCCCGGTGCTGCGGGGCCGTTCGAGTGCCGGCTCTGGCACCCGCGCACAGCCGCGTTCTCTCTGTCTCCCGCTGCCTTATCTCAGCGTTTCCCGCTGCCTTCGGTGTCTGACCCTCTGCGGATCGGGGTGCCCCCGCAGCACAAGCGAACCCCCAGCTCGGGTGGCTGAGCTGCGGCCCCAAGGGCAGGGTGTGGGGCCTGGAGGAGGGGAAGCTTTCCGAGGAAGCCAGAATCGAAGGAGACGTTTAGAGGTCCCTGCTGCCCCGTCTATAAATCTTTCTGGCACCATCTTAATAGTGTTTTGTGTCGGTAATCTCCAAGGTCCCAGACACCCGGTTTTCCTGGTTGTAATAAAGCCCTTAGTGCTGAGCAAAGAGCTTCTTACCCTTTTTTTAGAATGCAAGCCCCAGCATTCTGTCCCCGTTGAACCCCCAAATTTGTGCTGCCCAGTGTTGCTATTTATTTAATGCCAGATGGAGGGAAGAAATGAGGCCTTTCTGATCGTTACACGGTTCCTTGAAGTGATTCAAGTGACTGAGTAAACACAGAACGTTTCTTTTCTATAATCTGTTTTCTAGCATAAAAACTACAAGTGAAACCAGCTGATCATATTAAATCCAATTACAACTTAATAGCTTTATATGGAGTCTTCTTTGCATTTCTTAAAAAATTCCACATTCTGGGCACATCCTGAGTGGAGATGATGGCAGTGTAACACCTGAGTTCTTTGTAATATTGTTCTTGTTATCAAAATTTAAGTCAATCTTCTAAATGTATTTTTCCCCCAAATGTTATCAATAAGGGTACATCACTACATGATTAATTCCTAACTAAAATGGGTGAAAACCAACCACAACTAATTTTAAACTTTAAAAATCTAAAATAACTAATTATCTTCACAAAACTCTAGTTCTAAAATGGAGCATCCTATTGGGATAAAACAGTGAGTGTGTCTCTCATGGTGAGGGAGAAGAGAATGTATTTGCTCTCAGCTTGCTCTTTCTGTACCCACTGCTGCTGGCCTGTCTGCAAACATCAGGCTCTCTGCTACACAGAATTTTTGCCATCCACTGCAGGTGACCTGATTGTGTATTGATGAGCATAGACATTTTTTTATAATCGAGGCACCTTCCTGCTATATTCAGCATTATGGTGTAAACAAACAGGTGGGTGGCCAGAAAAAGGTGGAATTACTTTGGCTTTTTTTTTTTTTTTTTAAGTTGTAGCCAGAGCTAAAGAAAGAGCTTTTGGACAGATATTGTTGTCCAAGATCTGGAAAGTTCATCTGAGGTTTTTGAGAGCTCTGCTCAGAGCACTTTTTAGAGGAGACTGCTCAAAAATTTCTCTGGCTCTGGGAAGCATCTGTGACCGGGCGTCCAGGGCACAGACACAGATCCCAGGCTGGCTCAGAATTAGAATGTGACTGTTCTTTCCAGTTTAGCTGTGATGCATCTGCTCAGCACGCTTAAATTGCTGCCTCATTATGTGACAATTAATAGTTTTGTTGATGTTTATATACATATGTTAATATTTTCCTCAATATTGTCAACCTCATATGCATATCGATGAAATGAAATTTCACCCCATTTAGCATTTTTAATGTAGCATAAACAGAGCTGTTTGTTTAAGTTTAGGCACACTCTGCTTACATCAGTAGAGCTCCTGGTTTCACCGAAGGCTCTATCAGTAAAAATGAGATGGGAAGCTGCCTCCAAAAATGTGAGTTACATAACAGGTAGAAATCCTCTTTGGCTATACAATATTTATTCAGTATTATGTAAGAAAATGGAAAAGCTTGGAGGTGGAGAAAAAAGAGGAAAAAAATCTAATATAAGATTTGAGTGGGAAACTGAAGCAGATAAAATCTGAGAAAGTGAGCCTGGTGATGGTGGAAAACAGAGTCTATTTAAGGTTTACTTCATGACTTCACCATTAATTCCCAAAGTTTCCAGGCTGAGGAGAGAAAAGAAGTGTACAGGGTCTGAGCCTTCTGGTGCACCGCTCTCATGTATTCTCAGACTCCAGGTAGAGGAAAAAATGTCTTTTAGTTGCTCCATAAAGCTTTTGTCACATCATGTGAGGATCCAGTGGCAGCTTTTTCCAGGGAAGCATGACTGAGAGCTCCCTGCCCTCCGTGCCACCACCCACTCCCTCACCCGGCCCTGCTCCTGCCCGGGGCACGGAGGGATGTTGGATGTTGGCATACCTGCAGGGTTCCTTCTCCCGTGCCAATTAACACTTCCGGGAAAGCGTGATGTGAAGTCAACATCTTTAAAGATGGGGTTAACAAGTGAAAGTTTTTAAGCCTGTGACTTAAATCCTGCTGCTTTCTGCTGCCTGTGACCAGGCTGAGGTTTCTGGATGCTTTCTGGATGGCTTGGAGCAGGAAGCAGCTCCTGAGTTTGGTTTCTCTCGAGACAGAGCATTTGTACCTAGGTCTGTCCCTCAGTGCGTGTACACGGGTTTCTTTGTGTTCTGCAGATAGGTATAAAATATTGGCTTCAGTATTTTTAAAATTTTTTTTTAAATTTTGTTTTTAAATGAGAGGGTCATCTTATTTATCTCCAATTTTAATGTCTTGGTTTTATGCTCTCTTTAAATTTAAATCTATAGTGTAGAGGTAGGAAAAGCCTTTAGTGGCTTTTTAAGTGTTTTTCTTTAATGGTTGCACTTCCTCCTGCAAGAGTTACCGTGGAAAGCATGGGTGACATATGTACTGTTAGCTAAGTAAATGATTGATTTTAAATATTTGGCCAGAAAAGCAGGGATGAATTCAAGTGGATGGTATTCCTTGGTTCCAATTAATGTAGGAGCAAAGGATTCTCACTGGGGAAAGGCTTTGATTCCCTTATCTTGCTGTCAAAGCACATGATGAGGGAAATGAAATTAACTTGTCAGAAGCAAAGTTTGGTGAGAACTCATCTGCGTGCAGAATAATTCCTGTGAGCATGACATCTTAATTTCAAGATGTTTCTGACACTGCACAGAGAATTTGTCATGCAAATGAGATCCTCATTAGGAAGTAATATTTTTAGAATACTTTAAGCAAAAAGAAGTGTGTCCTTCTAAAGGCTTTCTGTACATACATAGAACAACTCTTTAAAAAGGAAGAGCAGACTGGACATGGCTGTGTTAATGTGAGACAACAGTTTTCCCAGATCATCTCCTCCTTAGCAAATCTAAATCTGGAGTTCCTACATGATCCTCCTTTCCCAAAATGTTGTGCTTTAAGGGCCTAGGCTTTAACGTCCCAAGTTATACCTATACAAGACAACAGGGGGCTGTTGCTTTGCTGCAGTGCACCACTGGATATCCTTCCCAAGCATTTCATCCAAGAAGAAATGGGTCTGTTTCTCCTGGTTTTGAGCCTAAAGGCTTGGTTAAACTGACAGGGGCTTTGCATTCATCTCAGTTGTGTTTCTGTTTGCCTTGTTTTGTAACACAGGTACTTTTGTAGGTGATTTCTATTCCATTCCAGAAGCTGAGGAAGTTTTCTGTGTGTCAGCAGGAGGAGGCTTGACTTTGCTGATGACAGAAAATGCACGGGCTCTGTGCAGTCCCCCGTGGTGTGAGCGGCAGAGAGCAGGAGGTGATAAGAGGTTTTGCTCAGTGAACTGTCCTGAAGCAGCTGCAAGAACCAGAGAAATCCTTTGCCTTGTGCATTCCAGCAGTGTGAAGGACAGAAACGATGAAGGTGTATGGGAAAGGTGGTGATAGAAATCAGGAATTCAGGTCACTGGATGGTGGGAGTGACAAAGAGGAAATTAATTAGTACTCACGTCACATTTGCTACTCTGGCTCCCTTGTTGATAAGACCAAATAGGTATTGTTAAGGAGGAGCAGTTTGTGTGAACGTCTCATGCTGCAAATAGGAGCAGCTGAGTAAAATGAATGTTCAGTTTGGTGTCGGTCTCCTGCGAAACCAATAAAGTATCAGCAGCTGGGATGATCTCTGGTGTCTGTCAGCCTGAATATTGAAGTAACGAAGTGTGTGAGCCCTTCAGCTCTGTGTGCTTAGAAAATGTTTAATTGATTAATGTGGACACTTCTCCTCAAGTGAAGTAGTCAGAACTTTTGTCAGTTGGGTTTGGGGTCTACTGTTCACCTGGAGAGCATTAGAGACAAAGTGTGGAATGAGCTGTTCCTGGCCAGAATGCCAGGTAAGCGTGTACTGTACCAACTCCACTGTTCATTTATGTCTCTGTAGAGATGTAGTGCTCTTATTTTCTTTTAATATAGACCCTGAAATTACTGAATTTCTAAGTAATTTCTTTAATTATAGCCATCTAGAAAAACCCAACTATGAAACTCTAGGTTGAGTAATGAAATAGTTTCTGAATACTTCAATATTCCGTTTTGTAAGGTTTTGGGTTTGATATAATGTATATTATAGAGATGAAGTTTGGGGTCGAGTGTGTGCTTTTACTAAGTGAAGCAGTGCTTCTTACAGCTACTTAGATGGCCAGGAAACAAATGCAGTCACTGTTCAAGAGCGTGACGTTCACTTTGAAATATGCTCTGGAGTCTGGGCTGCCTTTATAAATTGCACTCCCTCCTTGTCTGAGAAGGATGCTGATGTCAAAGGCTGGATATTGGGCTTTGGTGAATCTGTGTGCAGGGAAGGAAGCAGAAAGTATGCTGGGAAGTCTGGTGATGGGGGAGAAAGGAGCAGAGAACTGCAGGGAACAGGCTCTGCTCTCTCCACTGAGGAGTTTTCCCCTAGCAGGGTTTTGGTTTTGTTCAGGGAAATGGAGCTTATCTGCGTGCTTTAAATAACCACATTTTCTTTTAAGGAAATCCATCATTAAAAACCAAACAAGCAAAAAACCAAAACAAAGTCAACCCCCCTCAACCCCAAATAACAACCACCCCCCAAAAAAAACCCTAAATCAAACAAAAAAAAACCCCAAAAAACCCAATCCAATGAAAAACCCCAATGCCATGCTCCCTGAATCTGGCTAACTCCAGGCACAATAAAATCATAGTGATTTCAGTTGGTGGCGAATAGAAATGGAAATTTTATCATCGTGACAGCAGTTCCTAGAGGGCCACTTAAGCACTGTTGAATGGAATATGCATATAATAGATCTGTATTTGAGAATCTACAGGTAAATAGCATCTATATGAACAGAGTAGTAATATGCACTCAGTCAAATGAAAACATTATTATTGTTATTATTGATAAGGTAAGGAAATGGGAACAGAAATGGGATAGAAGGGGTAGACAGAAACCCTACTAATGAAGGAAATAAGAGATGCAGGCAGGTATTTGTGTGTGTCTGTGAGAAAGTGCATCTCAGCGTGGTGCTGAGCCCACGTGTCCCTGAGTGCTGCTGCAGATTCTCACACTGCTTAATGAATGTGCTTTACTAGAAGAGTTATTGACTTCTGGGGGGCCAAGCCTGTGTCTTTGAGAATGTGATGGAAGAGATACAGAGCAGTGGGGACCATAGGTGCTGCATTCCAGGCTGCATTCCAGCTGGCAGGCACTGACACCAACGCTTCACCTGCCTGCAGTGTTGACAAAGATAATTGCAGCATTTCTGAAGAGCAAAAATCCAGTCCTGTGGCAGTCAGCTCCAGGGGGATTCCTTCCTGAGGCGCTCAGTGCAGGTGGGCGCCTGTTCCGTGTGACAGAACTCGGCATTGTCACCCAGGGGCTGCTCAGGAACTGCAGCAGGAACAGAGTGGGTTATTGAAGGTGCTGCAGAGAATAGAATGATTCTGCTTGGCAGAAATGCAAAGGTTTCCTTATTCCCCTTGCTCGTGGTGTAGGACATGAGGGGCCAGCAGAGCATGTGCTGATGTCACCTGTGTTATTTTAAATGAATATTTTATGTTCAGGGCTCTGGTCGCAGTCTGCCAGACTGTGCAAGGGCTGGCACAAAGCTGCCTCCAGAGGTGGTGAGCCTGTGGCTTGGATGCCTCGGGGAATATGCCACTCTGTGGATTTACTGCTAAGATTCAGGTCCTGATTGATTTTCCTGAAAGGATCAACCCCAAAAGCATACATTTATGAAAGGGAAATTTAAGAACGACTATGATTCTTCAGCAAGGTGCTACTTCTTCGAGGGTAATCCAAAGTCTTGAGATGTAGATGGCTCAAGTGTGGTGGCATTTCTGTGAAGTCTGTCTGGAGTCACAAGCCATGGCTGCCCAGCTGGAATTGTGTTGAGAACACAGATCTTGTCCCTGCAGTTACTGTACCACAGGGGACAGAGCTGCTTCTCGTACACGAGCAGAGCAGCAGGGTGAGTGACTGGGCACGTAAGAACACAAACTGAGCCGAGACAGGATCACTTCCTCAAGGTCAGAGGCTGTCCTGGGGTTCTTGGTTCTGTGGGGCTCTGTTTGTCTTGCTGTACTTTGTTGATGCAGTGCTCGGAATAAACAGCTTTTTAAACTGTGAAGCACAAGTGATAGAGGATGAATTTTGTTATGCAAGCACCTAACAGAGCAGTAAGTACAGAAAGGAGGCATCCTCTTGCCATCAGTGTTTTATTTTTTAGGGATAAGAAGTGATTTTAGATAGGATTAATTCACTAGCATATACAGCAGACTTCTATATATGGGGTATTTAACAAAAGTTTAATGATTGCTTTTATTAATCTAATAAAGTAATTTTATAGATTTTTTCCCTTGTCAAATAAAATCATTCAAATAATATCTTAATGATGCACTAATTACCCATGATCACAGACTCTAGCCTGTAAACACTACAGATGCTCGTGCTTTTGGTAAACACTGGGTTACCACAATAATTAGTCCTGGGTGCTCCAACAATTACAATTGCCTTTGTGCTCTCTGCTTAATGAGTGGCAGAAAGCACAAACCATTTTGAACAAGGACACTCAGGTGTATTTGATGAGAATTTAAACTTTCCCATAGCTGTTCATTCTTTGAATTCCCATACCAAAACTAATCTGGGAAGCTGTATTTTTTTATGTTTCAGGACAGATTTCCCATGACCCTGACTATAAATAAAACAAGATTATTATTTCTGCAGGCTGATTCTTTCTCTAAGTAGCTTTTCATGGATACTTCTTAAAATCAAGACAAACCAAAAAAAAAAAAGATTAATTCAACCAATTTTTTTTCTGTTTTTACCCATTCATTGTCTTATTGTGAGCTGAATCTTAACCTTCCAACTGAAGCTGGGCTGAGACAGCAAGGTGGTTTGCTTTTGGTTGTCTGCTCTTTGGAAAAGTTGATGGTAAATATGAGAAAGGTTAAGACTTGCAAAGTCAGAAACGAAGATGTATACGTTCAAGATGCAAGGTTGGCTGCACGCTTTATATAAAGTTTGCAATTCCTATTTCTCAGCAAAAAAGCTGAACTGTGGCCCATATGTGCATGGCTGGACACTCTGCTAAGTTTGCCACAGTTAAATTTGGACAAGGTTAAGTGCAGGTAAAATGTAGTCTTAAAGACATATGCTTTATGTCATCTATCCTTGATGAATTTTCAGAGAAAAGGTTAGATTCTGATTTCCAGCAAAATACTGGAAAAGAGCTTCCTGGACTTGCTCAGAAATGATTTATACTTATGGTGGTAGTCTGTAGATAAAAACCTACAAGACAGATCTGCAGGAGATGTATTTCTGTCCCTGCTGGCTGTCGGGAGGAAAAAAAAGATCTTGTGCTCTGAATTTACTGACCCCTTAATGGAAAACGGTAATACAGGATGATTAGAATATTGCATAGACTCATGAGCAATACGAATTCTTTAATGAAAATTTAAAGTTGGAGAATGCTAACTGCAGCAATATTACCGATGCTGCGATCCCCTTGAGCAAAGGACTTGGCTCTATTTTTATTGCTATTCAAAGGTAAATAAGGCAAGCAAGTGGGGAGATCTGAGTTTGCAAAAGCTGGTGGCCTTGCTTGAAAGCTGCTCTAGGTGACCCTGCCTTGGCAGGAGGGTTGGGCTAGATGGTCTCCAGAGGTCCCTTCCCACCCTGACTGCTCTGTGATTCTCTGAAAGCTTTGAGCTGAAGATACTAAAGGCAAAATTTTAAATCCTCCAAGTAAGATTCATTGTTATGGGTTAAGGTAAACAAGACCCGAATCCTGTTGGAAGAGAACATAAGTGGCATGTGGACTTGGAAAAAGAGTTCCAAACCAGTACAGAATTGTCTAACGCAGTTTGGGAATGGGGTTTGTGCTATCTGAACAGTTATTTCTGTAAGCAAAGAAAATCACAGCTGCGAGGACAAATCAAAGTGCACCTTCCCCTTGTGCTCCCTACAGCTGGACTGAGCCTGGGAGCGTTGTCTCACTGGGGCAGAGGTGCTGCTCGGTTGGCAGGAGCTGAGCCCTGTGTGTTGGTATGAACTGTGGGACAGGAAGAAATGGCTTTCGTGCACAAGGCCACCCCTGTGGGGGTGGCTTAGCCTGATTATAAGCCGCAGCCCACTGGGTGGCACCCTGAAGATTGTTCTTCCCCTTGGTCTGGAAAGTTCTGTTAAGTTCCCTTCTTCCTCGGTTCTGTGTTACAGCTCCCGCCTCCCAAACTCCCTCATTGGATTGCATCCCTGCTGTGTCCTCCCCTCTCCCTGTCCCTCATTGGTTCCTCTTCTGTTACTGCCCCCCTTGAAAAAGGGTCTCCACACCCCTCTCGGGGCCAGTCTAGTTCCTGAATTCGCCGGATTAAAAGCTCCTTGGGCTGAGCCCTTTCCGCCTCCTTTGTTCTTGGGGAACGCTTTTGCCTTAGATCAGGCTACCTGGTGCGAGCTGCCAGAAGAGGGAAAAAAGCGCATTTCTCACCGGGCTCTGAGATTCTCCGTTGCGTTTCCTCTGCTGCCTGCTGAGCGGCGAGGACGCTTTGGAGACGCTGCTGCGCTGCCTCTGGCTTGCGAGCTCGGCCAGGGAAAAACCCGGAAAGCGTTCACACCCCCTTTGCTCCCAGGTGTCCACATAACAGGGGTGTGGCTGTCAAAGTGTCACAGTGTCTGTTCTGTACCTTGCAGGACAGGAACACCTTGATGCCTGGCCTGCAACTTGAGCTCTATAGCAAGTAACCAAGAAACTATAGTTCCAGTAGCTCCCTGGGAAAGAGATGGAAGGACTGGGGTTTTATGCACGTCCTTGGTGCCTTCCAGGCTAGGACATGTAATTCCAGTTCCACTCTGTTAATGATGGAGATGGTGCTGCCATGGATTAGGGCAGATGAAGTGACCATGGAGTCCTTGACAGTCTGCCCTGGTGTGATGGGTTGGCCCCAGCTAAGAGCAAAGCACTTGCACAGCTTCTTGCTCACACCTTCCCCACGGTGGGATGGAGGAGTAAATAGGAAGATCTGGAGTCAGAAATCTCATGCTTCAAAGTAAAGACAGGGAGATTGCTCACCAGTTACTGCCGTGGGCAGAACGGGCTGAACACAGGGAATTTAACTTGATTTTAAGCATTCGATTACTGATTGGGAAAGAGATGACAAGCATTGAAACACTTCAGGAAAACACCTTTTACGCCTTTTGCCAAGCTCAAGTTTAGCACAAGTTCCTGCCCTTCCCTTGCTGTCGCTATGGTTGGGATCAGGTCCTGCTGCTCCTTGTTCCTCACTCTGCCCCTGCTCCTTTCTCCTCAATTGTTTCCTGGGCTTCGCTGACCACCCGCACACTGCAGCCCCTCCAGGTGTGTGACCAGCTCCGTGGTGTTCCTGATCCATTCTCCAGTTACTGCCACTGCTTAAACGTTCTCCCATGGAAGCGTCTCAGGCTCCTCTGATTGTCCCAGGGGCACCACGACTCCTCCTTTTGGCTCAGCTTTGGCCCATGGAGGGTCTGGAGTGGCCAGCACAGGGCAACCCCAGGCCTCTCCCAGTGAGGCCCTGCAGTCCCCTGCATTGAGATGCTTGCTGGAAAAGCATTTTTCTGGTTGGTTTCCCCGTCTGTCACCTGCTCTGTTTGTGTTTGATGGCACTGATTGCCTTCAGCGTGCAGATTTTGTCTGATGTTCTGTGACACGTGCATTTACCTTGGGGGTTACAATGGGTGGGGAAGGGACATTGCTCTCCTGGGCTTTGCCATTTCTTTTGAGCTCCACTTGTTGAAATTGGAGGGAGGAAATTCTTTTCAAATGTGTTTCTCTCCATGGATTTTGTGTTGCTAAGTTGTCACCAGATATATTTTCAAGTCCACATTTGAAAGAATGATTATTTTCTTTATTAAATGTGTTTTGTCCACCCCTGAATGAGTCCAATAGCAATTCAAAAGCTTTTTTTTTGTTCTTATATTTTCCAGTAACAATCTTGTGCTTGGACTTAAGCTAGAACTGCTCTGCTAATGAAAACTCTGTGACAAACACATCACTGTGTTGGACACATTTGATTATAAAGACCATGGCAATTATACTCTATCTCCAGAGCCTCAATCCATAGAAAATGCTGTTTAATTTTGTGCCACAAACACTGTGAGGCTTGGAGGGGAAGCCCAGTGGGAAGGGAGAGGTGTCAGTGGCACAAAGCCACTTTCTTATGATTCCTGTGTGCAGGTAAAGCACAAAAGGAAAAGATTTAGGGATTTCTATTTAATGGCATTTCTATAATTTAGATAAATTTCCATAATTTAATTCCATGACTTCTGCTGCCCACTTGAATAGGATTTCCTGTATTTGATTGCAGATGTTTGTATTTCAAGGTCAGAAAGTTTGAGGTGCTTCAGCCTTATAGGTTCTAAAGGAAAATAACTCGCAGCAAAACTGTACGTGACCTCAGAGGCAAACACAAAATAAAATAATCCCTGGGATCTGCAGACTTAATTTAGAATGCAGAACATCGCCCAAGGAGTGTTTTACTGTTTTGCTGAAATGATGGAGCATATTGTTAATGTCTTGTAATTTTTAAGAGCATTTAAAGATTTATTTTTGTAACCGTTATTTGCTTTGTTATTCTGAGATTGGGTTGAGTTTGTTTTAAGGCTGTCATGTTATCAGGTCACAGGTACATGACAGACATCTCACTAGGCTTGTTTTTGATTCACCTGCTTATTTTTTAATAGTATTTTCTGTGCTACTCATTTGCACCAAAGGTAACAACTATTTATGGAAATAGTGCTGTGTGTTTGTTATATCATCTCTTTCCTTTCATGTTTATGGTTTTGTTTTCTTTTTCTTTTCATTGTTACATCTTCTCAAAAGGAAATAGTTCAAAGTTTAATTCTAAACCACAATTTTCTCATAAAAAGACAGATTATGTTAAATACTAACATATATAGGATTTATGCAAACTCTATAAGTGATGTTGCATAGCAATTTTTCGATTTGTTTTTTCTGAAGAGCTTTTTCCATTAATAAAAATTTATTGTCCTTTCTCTCTTTATTTTTCTGATTTGCTGAGTTGATTCTCATGTTTTACAAATATGTTCATTTGGAAAAGCTCGTAGTTATTAAAACCTTATAACAGAAGCTGATTTTGGCAGTTAAGTTGCTTTTTTTAGTGATATTTCATTTTCCTTTGCCTTGGGCTGGAGAATTGATTTTGTTATGTTGGGGTGAGGAGTCATTTGCTTAGGCTGTTTTTCTATCAGAAGAGGTTATGAAGCAATGAAAGATAGTTAATTTGGAGAGGAAAATAAATTGTGCTGTATCTGGGAGTGCCTTCCTTGTAAAGTGTTGTAATGCACTGTATCTATAGCATGGTATTAAACACTGGCAGTCTGAGACAGGTCCCTGGCTTTAATGGAAAAACTCACCCCAAACCATGCTTTGGTGAAGGGAGTGGAGAGAGCTGTGCTCCTGTGGCATTATTTAGTGATATTGAGCTGTGGTCACACGGTTGGGGATAATGAAATGTCTGTGTGAGAGCAGAGAGCAGTTCCCAGGTGGAACGTGCAGGGCGAGGCTGTTGCTGTTCAGGTGCCGGGCTCACAACGCTCGTTGTGCTCGGCCTCGGTGGCACAGGCTGGCTTGGACTGGTAGGGCCTCAAAGCTCGGCCAGCGCCACCCCCTGCCATGGGCACGGACCCTTTCCTCTATCCCAGGCTGCTCCAAACCCCGTCCAGCCTGGCCCTGGGCACTGCCAGGGATCCAGGGGCAGCCACAGCTGCTCTGGGCACCCTGTGCCAGGGCCTGCCCACCCTCCCAGGGAGCAATTCCTGCCCAATATCCCATCCAGCCCTGCCCTCTGGCAGTGGGAAGCCATTCCCTGTGTCCTGTCCCTCCATCCCTTGTCCCCAGCCCGTCTCCAGCTCTCCTGGAGCCTCTTTAGGCCTGGCAAGGGGCTCTGAGCTCTCCCTGGAGCCTTCTCTCCTCCAGGTGAGCACCCTCAGCTCTCCCAGCCTGTCAGTGTCAATCACAAAGTCCTTGATTTCATTTTTAGTGCCCAGAGTGACTGAGACAAACAAAAGTCTTGCAGGGAAGCCTGTCCCTGTGGACAAACAGTGCTCCTGCTGGTTCTGCAGCAGGAACTGATGCCAGCACTCTCTGCATGCAAGAATTCTTCTGCTGTGCTGCAGGAGATGGGATGTTTGTTGTTGTAGTTGTAAGTCGCAGTGGAGATTTACAACAGTTCTTTTGTAACACCCACTTTTGTAATGCCACTTATTGAGACTTTGGATTTTATCCACCCTTTTCTGAATGTGCCTTTTTTCCAAATTATTTTGTATGTTTTTTTTTTCTTTTTCCATTTACTCTTGGTGTTTAAAAATAGATAATTTTCAGACATCATTAAAGCTTCTGCCTCCATGAAATTTTAACAGATGTGACACTTGAGAGGCTCTGTAGTGGGCAGCGATCCTTTATCAGGCAATGCTTTTTAAGACCTCCATTATTATTCAGTGATTAAAAATTCACAGGAGTGAAAAGATACCTTTGTAAATATTTTATTCTTTCTTTATTTGTTGGGTTTTTTTTTCACTTTTTTCCCCTATAAGATTTTTTAAGATGGTACTATCTGCTATGAAAGGCTGCTAGCAGCTGTGGGATCATTTTCTGTGGACAATTCTGGTGCCGAGGTAGGCAGTGGGAGATGGGAATTTAAAGGAAGGGCTTAGCATGTGGGATTGTCTCACAGACTGCACCTGCCCATGCTCTTTTGAGAATGAGCAAAGAAATACTTGTAGTAATGGGCATATTTTTCTTGTGGTGTTTGGTTGAGATCCTGGGAAAGCTTTGACATTGCGTGGAGTTAGGATCTGCTGGAAGAAAATGCATAATATTAACATAAAATATGATAGATACTGCTAGCTCTTTTTGGAGAGGTAATTGGCTGAGGCCTGTGCATTGTTTGCTTAATTTCCACTTCTTTATTGCTTCTCTTTCTATCATGGGATAATGAACATTCTTGAGGTTTTGGACATTTGAATAGAAATGTTCACCTTTTCCTGATGTTCCACTGCAAAGATTTAAGTCTTGTGGGTGTGTTGTTAAAGAGCTGGTTTAACACAGACTCTCTTGGGAGGGCCAATCTGTTTGCCTTTCCTTTTGTGTTTGGTAACTATTCAGCCATAGTGTTGTCAATGGGATGAAAATGCCGAAGCCAGCTGCGGTGGGAACTCCTGGATTCCAAATCACGAGGCAGTAAATTTCCAGCTGGTTTACATTTGGTGTATTGTGTCACTGGAGAAGTTGGATCACCTTTCTTGTTTAGAGTTTTGCTTCTTCTGGCTGTAACTTCAGCATTTTGTTTTGACCAACTCCCAGTAATCACTGTTGGAGTACAAAGCTCCAAATGTTTTACTTTCTGACCTCATGTCTTAGAATTTGACTGAATAATCTACTTTTACTATTTCATGTGGGGAAAAAAACCCGTTTCTTCAAAATCACTTGTAGAAAGGAATATTATGTATAGAAAATTTCTAAAAGTGTGCATGAAGTATGACAAGGCAATGGCTTAAAATCTTTGTAAAGCTCCCTTGTAAAAACATTGAGACTAGAAAAGGTTTCCTATGAATGGAAAAGACTGAAGAGGAGTGGACGTGTGTGTTGGATCAATAGCTGTGCCATCTCATCCCTTGTCAAAATCTACTTATTCTTTTTATAAAGCACAGTGGAAGTTAAAAAATGAATGTGGGTGAATAATGCTCTGTCAAATGTCTCTAACAAATTGTGTTTCCAACAGTGTAGTGGAGTCAGGACTAGTGAGATGGGGCAGAGCTCATAGTCATGGAACTAGATACAGGAATTCCAGCAACATTTTAAGGATGAGCTTTCAGCTTATTTGTTTCCTGTTCCCCTAAAAAAATCTCTTGCAGCAGTGGAGCAGCGTATGATTGAATTGAATTGAATTGGCATCTTCCCAGAGCAGAGAATTTGTTGTATTGACAGTGTTCAGCGGAATAATTTTAGTTAAGCAGTTTCCTTCCTGGAAATGTCAAGTTTCAGTGGTAGTACATTTTGGGGATGGTAACTGATATTTAAGATAATTGTGCTGCATGGATAGTTCTTTTTTTCCTTAGCGTGCATAGATAAATCCTTAAAGGAGACTTAGACACCTTGGATTTAGTGCAGGTTTAGCTGGATCCTGTGTTTTATTGAATATTGTATTTGAACTTGTCTGCGGCCTGAACTGTGAGAATGGCAGATGAACACGAGGTAGATTTGTTGTGTTGGGGATTGTGGTTTTATTTTGGGAAGCAGCATTCTGGCTGGAGAGCAGGAGAGGAGCGCAGCAGGTGAGAGGTTGGTGAAGCTGTGTCTGCCGTGGGTATCCACTTCCACGGGTTCCCCTTAGCTCTGGGCCCATCTTTCACCTGCCCGTTTCTGAAATGAACACTAACACACAAAATATTTTTTAAAATGCACTCACTTCACTTGCCCAAAGATTCCAAGAGATCATCTGAATCCCTTTCATGCTGTTCAAAGCTGTCCCTTTTCCCTTGGATCAGAGCGATGCAAACCCAAGTGTTTGTTTTTCCCGTGCAGTTTAGTTCTGTGGAGATCAGATCTTTGATGTTCTGGGTTTTCTCCTCAGATGGAATAGCAAGGCTCTATTTCAAGGGCACTGCGGGGAATGTGTGATACTCAGACAGCTCTTCTTGAGTAAGGAGGAAAGTTATTTTAGAAAGTTGATGAGGCAAACTGGTAGGATTAAACTGGCACACACCATATAAAGAAAAGCTGGTCAATCAAGACAGAAAATACCTTTTTAAAAGGATATTTTTTAATTATTTGGATGTAATGCCCTATTCAAATACTATTTTTTTCCCTCTTGCATTCTTGAATAAATGAGTGGCAGCAGAATGCAAAATACAATTGACATGTTTATCGTTTTCTTGTGAATTTTGGCCTGGTATTTCCTTCCCTGTTAATCCCTCAAAGACTTCTAATAAACAAATTAAATGGTACCAGTTGTGTAGTATTTTTTGAATTGAGAAGTTTTTTCCTCGCTTTTGTTGGATCCATCTCAGCCAGAAAAGCAAATGCCTGCTGTTTTATGGGATTGTTGTTTTAAACTGTGTGTGCTGACAGAATAAATATTCAGGAGACAACATCATTGTGTGTGTGTGTATATATATATAGGCAAGGGTTTTTTTGGTTTTTTTATTTTCAGCAGATTTCTTCTTGGAAGAATAATAACTGCTGTGGGCTGGGGGTGTGTCTGCAGTGAGGGCTCCTCTTCGACCTCTGCACTGGTGAATGTAGAAAGCAATGTTTGCTCTGACAATGCATTTGTGTCTCTATGAAAAAGGTGCCGAATCGTCCTCATTGTGCTGCTGTTCCTCCGAATCCATTCATGTTTCAAACAATAAAAAAAGGCATTGTGAGAGCCAAACACTTTTATGCCAACATAACAATATTTGAAGAAGATAATCAAAGCTGTTTGTTCTGCTTTACTGATTTTGCTTTGTCTGCAGTTCAGGTCTTCATTATGAAGCAAGATGGTGTCTGAAACATTGTCTGTGAAAGAGATTAAAAAAAACCCCAAACCAGGATAGATCTGGGACTAAAACACCAAGGGAATGGGTATTGCCTTGCTGGAATATTCCTGGCTGTGTATCCTCTACGTTCATGGCCTGGTGTGTGCCAGGCTCCTACAGGTGTGGCTGTCAGCTTTGGAAAGAAACATTCTGAAACCTTGACATGGGAATATGTTTTTATATATAAGGGCATAAATATCTATGTATGTGTGTGTACATATATATATATATATAAATTTGTTTTATTTGGAGTTACACTTAATAGAAAACCATAGAGGTTTTTATCTTTCTTATGATAGGGCTTTCATATAAAATAATGATACTTCTGCTTTGTTGTAGAAGCAGAATTGTTATTTAAACAGTGCTATAATAATGATTGGTGAAAGCTTCAGCAGAGCAGAACCCTGGAGTCATTTACATGTAGAGTAGAGGAGACAGTGAAGTACCAAGCGAGCCTTTGCTAACAGTATAACTCCTTCTGCCATGGTTTTGCTTTTCTTTTCTTTGTTTTGTGGGTTTGTTTTTTGCTGTTGTTGGTCCTTCAGCCTTTTGCTTAGCTGTCAGAATAATAGGTCATATGGTAATTGAAAATATTAATAGAAGATAGCCAGAGCGTTTGCATGCAGCAAGAAGACCTGCATATAGCACAGGCTTCTGCATCCTGGCTTGAGAGTTGTCTTCATTTCTGATGGGCTATGGAAAGGTGTATATATAGAGAGAGGTGGGCTGGTTTGCTGAGCTTTTCTCAGCCTTAAGATGGTAATTTTCCCAGGAAATTTCATGCAGTATGAGAGCTTTCCAAATAAGTACCTGTAGCCACTGACACTTTGAATAAAATTGTACTGAAATAGATTTGGCTTTTTAAAATTTGAGCTGCAAGAGGTGTCTTATTGGCTGTGTGGAATTGGGAATTATTTTGTGGGGAGGAAAAATAACCACAACACCCCCCAAATCAAACCACCTAATATCCATTCAAAACCTGCCTGTGGGTCACAAAGCTTTGCACTTCCTCAACCTGTGTTTGGAAGGAATGATGATGATAATAATACCAAATTTCTGATTGATTTTTTTTTTTAAGTCAACTGCTTAATTATTCCTGGAAATCAAAAAGTTGGCACTAAAAAAATATATTTATGGAAGTGCCCTGTGTGATTCCAAATGTTACACCCAGGAGCTGAAGTCATGCTTAGCAATAGATTGTCTCATATAATTAAATGCTTTGTTGGATTAGAGCCAAACTGTTTGCCAAGGTGTGGAACTGACCTTTGGCATGGCACAAATATGAGCCTTTTGTACTCAGCTGTATTTTGTGCATTTTTCTGCTCCCAATCTTCTAGTGCTCAAGTCTTTGGGGATTTTGTGGCAGATTATAGGAGCTCTCTGGCAAGCTGGACAAATAATTTGTGATGTCTTAGTAAATGCCAGTTAATATTTGTGCTGTTCACACCTGTTCCATTAATGTCTAATCTTTAATTCTCTTGGAAAGGCAAAGTATCCATAATTGTGGCTGAATTTGGGTCTTCCCTTTAGACGAGGTTGATGCTCACATGGGAAAGGCCACAGGATAATTTGGCTTAACAGACTCGGAGTATTGGAAATGTAAGGGGGGGAAAAGAACATTTTAAGACTTCTCACGGTAATTTCTTTGATCCAAACTGTTGTAGTGTTTTAGTGAAATAAAACCGGAGGGATGGGGAGGGATTTCTTTATTTGCTTTATTTTGTCAAACTTCCTGTTATATCAAGGTGAGAGATGAGGCAGCAGAGAAGCATTGGAGATTCAAAGAGGAGGGTTGATGCTACTGGAGTATCTGCTGGATATTAACCAAAGGCCACATACAGCTATTCCCAAATGTGCTAATAAATTCCAACATAGTTTCTTTTCAACGGCCAACAATTAATTATTTCAGTTTTCACAAAACTAAATGTCACTTTAAGCATATTGTTTAAAATGTGGCATGTAGTGTCTGTTGAAAAGCCTGAGATGGCAGGAAGACAGGGAAAAAGAGGAAAAATTAGAGGGGGGAGTGGTAATGATTTTGTTACCCGGAAAATGACTTTGCATTTTGCCACTCATTTTCCTGACTTCAGCAATTAAGTACTTTAATTACAACAGAAAATACTTAAGTCTTGTGTGCTTTCATTACAACTGAAATGTATAAAACAATTTGTAGTTTGATGTGGAATTTTTGCTAGGGGAGAGCTTCACATCAGTTTAGTCTGCTGAGAGAGTTTACTTTTGCATGGCGTGCATATGAAACCTTCCCCACAAAAGCCCAGAGGATGTGCTGGGCTGTGCCTGCTGCCCTCTCTGGTTATCCTGCCCAGGGATCTCCCACAGCCACTGAACTCCAGTGGTTTGGTGTCCTCTCCTGTTCTTGTTTTATGTGTGTGAGCATTTCCTGGGTTGTGGATGGACATGGAAAATGAGAATGTGATCTGGGAGCTGTAGCTGCCAGTCAGTTGGTGTTTTAGTGCCCAGTGAATCCTGCAAGGGGGGTTTTACCATAGCTGGTTCAATGGAATATTTACCCAGCTTATTAGGAGATGAATGGTTGTTTGAGCTGAACTTTGTCCCTGTGCTTCCAAGTTTCATAAAGCACTTAATGATGACTGAGCCAGCCATTAAATCCAGATGATTTCGGTCCTTGGAAGGGACTGTTTTTCAATTACTTTATTTAGACTGCTTTCAGCCCAGACGGTAGAACAGTGCTGGGGATACAACATTTAGCATATCCTTTTTCCTAGATTTTAGGCAATACATCTTCATTTTTATTCAGTGAGCAGTATCTGGTTGATGTTCTTGAACCGCAGTTGCACTGATGGCCACTTGGTCATTCCTTTGGATTTGGGGTGCAGATATGTGACCTCTGGGCTTTGACAGCCTGGAGTGCCCAGTGTGTTCAATACCTGTATGAGCCCAGCCAATTTATTTTAGTCATGAGCCTGTGGGAGACTGCAGTGCTCTGCAGCTGTGCCACAGCAGCTCTGCTGCTGTGCTGTATCCTGAGACAGTTCCGTGTAGGAAAGGGAAAGAAGGACCAGAGATGGCACATAAACCCACATGTGTTTGGGGAATAAAATCCATATTCACCATTGCACTCTGCATCACACTGCAGACAGGAGGAATTTTATGAGGATGGTTTGACATTCCTGTCCAGAACTCATCCTTATGTAGGTCAGAAATCAATTTTCTCTCTAGCCCCAAATGAACCAATTTATTCATGTCAAGATCTAGACTTGAACTTTTATTTTACTTAGGATATTTTCCCCTTGTTCTAATTACTTCTAAAAAGAAAGAAAAGTAGGTGTAATTTGGAATATAATTGCTGAAACATTCACTGGAAGAACAGGGAGATTTGAGCACGTAGTTATAATGTACTACAAGAATAAATGTTAAACTAAACTTTGATTTTTAGCTGTCTGGTGCTAAATGATTTATCTGCTACTAAAAGAGTTGGAGAAAATAGGTTTAATGAAATGATCAACTGCACCTTAAGAAAATGAAGAAATTTTCTCACATACTTCTGAAATAAGGCTGGGAAGCAAAATGTTTAGTATGGAATAGGGGTCAGAAAGAAGGTAGATCACAAAGATAACTTTTGTATGTTTGAGGTGATCAGGAAGGTATTTCTGAGCACTTCTCTGCTTTCTGCTTGTTTTCCTGCAGAATTTACCCTGTGATATAGGCTAAGCACCAGAGAACAACCCCTCTTCCTATTTTGTTTTCTTTCAAAATTTTATGATACTTTCAGCCATTGCTGCTTCTTATAATTGTGAGATAAGGACTTGACCCTTCCTGAGTAAACACTTGTTTATTTAAGTCAGATCATGTGTCTGTTTTCTTTTCTGCATTAGTCTTTAAGTCACCATATTTCTGACAAACCAGTAGAACTAGATTTTTTAAGAGCTTTTTGTTGCTTGTGCTAATTTGAACTAAAAGGAGTTAATCAGCACCATGTGATTGACAGTGGGAATACGGATTATTTCTGGTGATAGATGAAATACTGTCACACTCTACTCCCCCCACCTCACAAAGGAAAACTAGATGGTAATTTGCAAGGAGATCAGCAGTGTTTAACTTCCTGTGGAAATCTAGACTCCTTATGGCAGTGTTTGTTCCGCCACTTGTAGCTCTTCTGGTTGGGTTCCAGGTCACTTGTACAGTGATTTTTATAAGCTGAATTCTGTCCTCCTCCAAGGAAGGAGGTCTCTACATTCCTGGAAAACCTGATTCCTTTGAAGGTGTTTTAATTTTTCTTAAAATGACTTTGGGAAAGCTGTGAGTTCCTGTGTGTTCTCAAAGGTTTTTAACTTGTGCTATTTTGAGCAATGCCATGTGATGATCTAAGAATGTATTAAAACCCCACCACCTTCGTTTATATTCATCTTTTTCTGCCAGATAATCACAAACACAAGGGGTGGGTTTTGAGCTCATCTTGGGCTGATACAATTATTTTATTTAATCTTAAATTGTGAAGCTTTTGGGAAAAAAATATAGTCCCTGATAGTTTGTTCCAGAAATTAAGACTCTGTTAATCTTAGGTGGAAAGTAATGACAGCACTGTTGAGAACTGGGTTTCTTAAATGATCACTCCTAGAGGTGTTTGTGCAGACTTTGGGGCTCTAGAAGAGGTGGGAAGGTTGGAGGTTTCAGTCACCCTGCTGACTGCCTGCGGGGATGAATTAACTTGCATCTCTTGTACCCTGAAAAAGAGGTTTATGTTTCAAGAACTACTCAGCTGTGGAGTAGATAATGAACTGAGCTATTGTAAAATAAATAACTAAAACCCAAACCCATTTAAATCTGATAAGCCTGCAGTTTGTGTTGTCAGGCAATGATTGCACTCTTACTGTAACTGCACAGAATCATGGAGTGGTTTGGTTTGGAAGAGACCAGAAAAGATCACCTGGTTCCTGCCATGGGCAGGAACACCTTCCACTGATGTATGAACAAAAAAAAGTCCTTGGTTTCCAGAGCTGTGTTTGCCAGAAAGGAACAAGGAGTCTGTTTATTGCTTCTGGATTAATTCTGAGGTTTTGCTTATTGTAATAGTAAGAGGGACACCCCCCTTTTATTCTGCTTCATAAAAGAAAGAGTATTATCGTTGGCAACGTTTCAGCATTTCAGATACCTGCAGCTGAGTTAGTTTGAGCAGTAAGAGCTGATAAGCAGCTCTGAAGGTGTGCCAGGAAAAGATCTCCAACACCTCTTCCCCCTCTTCCTTCTGCTGTTCCAGCACTATCTCTGTGCTAGATAAAGGCCTTTCCCTACAGCTTGATTATCTTTGTCCCTGGAGAGAAGCAGCCAAAGCCATTAATTATTCCCATTTCCTTTGCCAGGGAAAGCAAGTGCAGTAGTCAGAAAAGCCATCTATTTTAAAACTTATTTTTAATAAATTCCTCTATCATATTAATTTAAGAGGTTATTTACTAAATGTTCTGTTTATTTCTGACTGACCTCTGCACTGTTTAACTTCTTTAAAAACATTCATCACAACATGTACAGCACTACTAAATGGATTTAATTCTTCCTTACCCTGCACTTGTGCTCCCAGGCCTGTGTTTGACATTAATGAACATTGCTGAGATCGTGCTGCCACACTGGTAGGGATTTACAGAGACAATTATTAGGTGATCAGGGAATCTTTCCCCCCGCCCTATTTATTTCTGAAATGGGAATTATTCATCAAGCTCAAGCATTACATAGAGAGGAATGTGGTTAGTTGCTTTGTTTTATTGTTTTAAATGTGGAAGAGATAAACAAAGATGCATTTTCTTTAAGGCCTTTAGATGTCTTATGATGTTTTCCTTCGAAAAACCTGTTCCTTTAGTACTGCATATATTGAGTCTTCCTGATACGCCTGAGCTCTTGGTGGATGTAAGTAAGGAATGCAGTACATGATAACTTGCCATAGCTAAATCTGAGATGTGAAGCAAGATTTGTGTTTTTTTTTTTCTGTCGAGAGGGAGAAATGTGGCTGTAGTTGTTGTATTATGGTAATGCTGCCCTTTTACTGACCGTTATATTAAACTTCTTTTCATGATCAAAATCAAAGCAAGCTTTGCAGTGACAGAATCTGCTGCTTTAGCTGAGAACCTTTAGCCTGCTGCCAACACTGCAGTCGAGGTGGAGGAGGTTGCAGAGCTGTGCAGTTGATATATCTATCCAGAGCTATTTTTTCAGTAGGAAAAAATAACTTTTTCTGATATATTTTTTCTCCTTTAACAGATATGCTTGATTTATTCTGTCATAATTAAACTTATCTTTTGGTGGACCATGTTAAGCCCAAAAATTGTAGTCTGAGGCTTGACAGATGGCTGTGTGCAAGCAGTGCCTGTATACTGCAATAAGTTAGGAGAAGAAGAATTAATCCCTTGTTATTTCTTCTTGTTTTATTTACTTAATGGTACCTTTAATGCTTAGCTCAAAATAAGATCAGAATTGGGTTTGTTCAGCCTGGAGAAGAGATGCGTTGGGGTGACTGAATTGTGGCCTTGCAGTACTCGAAGGGAGCTGACAAGAAAGATGGAGAGAGACTTTTTACATAGGCCTGGAGTGACAGACAAGGGGGAATGGCTTCCCACTGACAGGGAATAGGTTTAGATGGGATACTGGGAAGAAATCGTCCCCTGTGAGGGTGGGCAGGCCCTGGCACAGGGTGCCCAGAGAAGCTGTGGCTGCCCCTGGATCCCTGGCAGTGCCCAAGGCCAGGTTAGATGGGGCTTGGAGGAACTTGGTGCAGTGCAAGGTGTCCCTGCCCATGGCAGGAGGTGGAATGAGATGATTTTTAAGGACCCTTCCAACCCAAAGTGTTCTAGGATTCTATGACAAAATCAATTTGGCCAGCAAAAATTGCCCAGGGAGATTTTCTGTTTCTTGCTAAATGTTAAGAGTTGCTTGACTCTCCCTCACGAGACGCTGTCCATTTCTGTCCCTTCTCCTGCAGTAGATACTTCAAAGAGCTGGCAGTAGGTCTCCACAAAACCCACTGAAAGCTGACTATGAAATCCCAAATGGCAGTTGCAGCTCCCAGAAACAAGGTCAGTGACCAGTGATGGCATTCTCACTTTCTGTCTCACCTGGGAGTGTTCTGACCCAGCCCCAGCGCTGGTGGCAAAGCTTCCAAGAAGTTCTGGCTTGAGCAAAAGCACCTGTAGGACATTACCTTGGCCCTGGATGGTGTCCTGCAGCAATTCTCACTGACTTTTCATCATGGAGTTTTAGGGGGATGAAGCTGTTGCTAAAATACTTGAGAAGTGCGATGGTGCCAACCCTGCAGCAGCTGCCAAGGTGTGCTGGTGGTTTGTCTCATAACCACAGGTTGCATAGTTATAAAAATTTGCATTAAGTTTGCATTCTTTTTTTTAAAAAAAACCCGTTATATGGTGGTTTTCTCACCTTGCCGTGCAAACCACAGGCAGAAATTACTCAAGGCCGCACTTATTCCCAGTGCAGAGAAAACTGTACTGGAATTAGGATTAATTCAACGTCACAATGTTCATGTTTGAGGTTGTGTTATGTGGTGTTAGAGCTCCCTGCTAGTCTGGGAACTATTTGTAGAAGTAGATGCCAAGAGAGGTGTGTACAATGCACATGTTGCATTTGTGATCTTCAGCAGAGATTGGTTTGCAATGGCACGCAGAGGTCACACAGCCTGGCTGGGCCGAGCGGGCTCCTGGACACGGTGCCCGGTGGGATTTAGGTGTTTTCTGAAGGTTGAGTACAACTAAACATTGTTTTTCTTGCTGTCCAGCCTCCCTTGAGGGATATTCTGGGCGTGTCTGCGCCCCTTTG
This sequence comes from Dryoscopus gambensis, assembly GCA_013389985.1. Taxonomy (NCBI): domain Eukaryota; kingdom Metazoa; phylum Chordata; class Aves; order Passeriformes; family Malaconotidae; genus Dryoscopus; species Dryoscopus gambensis. The sequence goes on along the minus strand of WEIT01002484.1, from coordinate 214,468 downwards.
TTGCAGGAGGGGACTCGCTGCGCTGCCGTCTGCGCTCAGCAGGGCAGGTGCTCTGCTCCCCCTGCCCACACAGCCATTCATTTTAATTAACGTGCAGCCACTCGCTGCCTGCTGCATGATTTGTATAAATGACTGACTTTAATTTGACCTCCTGGAGTGTGAAGGGATTTCAGCCTTCAGTTAAACGTTACAAGTTGCTGACTCTCGTGGAGTGTGCAGGGAGTGGGGACTGATGAACCATTGCCGCTGGAGAAACACCTGTTCGAGCTCAGGCACGGAGCTGGGTGTGACAGGGCTCAGCTTCTTCTCCATTAAAGCATAAAATGAAAATAATGGTAGATTTATTGTGGTTATAAGGAGCTATCTGGCATGAAGGCAGCCATTTATTATATCTATTATAATTATAAGCCTGAACTTTTGATATAATTTTAGCAAAATAGTCTCCTACTTAAATCCTCAGGACGTGTTCTTTGGAGACTTGGAGTACGTCATTTTTTAATGCTTTCTCAGCTCCTGCTTCCAGTGTGCCGCCCCCATGGAGATGTTTTACTGACTGATCCCTTGGAAAGTGTCCTTGAGGGTAGGAGAGAAGGGCTGGAGTGCGATGCCAGCTCTGCAAAGGTCAGAGGAGGAACTTCAGTTTAACTGGGACATTGCAGACACTGACACATCCTTAAGGCATTCCCCTCCTGTCACTCACTCAGGGTCAGGATAACCAGGATAACTGTTCGTTAAGGATCACAGAGGTAATTCAGTGAGCCAGGTGAGCTGAACGTTTTCTAGCGAAGGGGCAGAGGTCAGACGGAGTTCAGCTCCAGGCTGGGAAGCCTCTGAGTTACACATGGACATGCTCAGGGACACATGGAGTGTAGAAAAGACTTCTCACTGGTAGTTGCTAAAAGGAGAAGGACACTAAGATTTAAACCATAATTTATTTTCTCTAGTAAAATATTGAATATTTCATAAAGCTTGGAAAATGAGACCTAAAGATGCAGCCAGGCTTTGTGAACAGCCAGGATCTTGTATTTAATAATGGTTCTGTTTGCATGTTGAGATGGTCCTGCCTTTGTCAGAAGGAAGGCTAAAAATTCCAAGCTGATTTCCATTTGAAAGAAAGAGATAGAGGGCATGGAAACCAAGTGGAGCTCTTGGGAGCTTCCTGAAGGCAAAGAATTGAAAAGCTGATTCCAGAATGAGTAAGAAGTTGTGACCTCAGTCACTTAGAAATCATCGTGGTAGAAAAATACCAAATGTGAAAGGAATCTTTTTTTCCTCACAGATGAGATACTTAAAAGCCCAAACCGCCTAAGCATATTTTTATTATTTTTTTTACTAGCTATAAAGGTGGTGATAAATTTTTAAACTTATTTTCCTTTTAAAAAGTTGGTTATTGCCTTTGCAGTTTTGATGAGTGAGGGAAAATATGTGAGAAATTTTTGATAAGTAGCGGTTTTTGTTGCTCTTGGGACTGCACAGACATGGGAATGCGCTCCCCTGTTGGCCATTAAGTACAGCTCTGTGCTATCGCTCCTGATTTCTCAGTGGCCAAAACAGACAGTAAGCTCACTAACATGAAGATACTTACGTTTTTAAATTTTCTTAGTTGTTATTGAATGCTCTTCTCTGATTTCCTATTGGATTGGAATTCTGGGGACCTGGAAAGGAACTTGTGGTTATACACCAGTGCCTGTGGTATGGTGGGCAGTGTTTAGTTTTAGTATTCATTGGGGTGGGTGTACATGGAGAATATTTTGGTGAAATATTTCCAATCTGTAAGTATTATTCAAATATAATTTGAATCTTTAATTCTAAAGCAATCAGAAGTAGATGCACTATATTCTGCCAAATCCCTCTGATACTCTTTGGTTTAATCAGGTAGAACTTTTTGTCTTTTAGGGATATTATTCAGTGTTCTGGGCTGCTTTGTTTTGACTTTTTTTTTTTTTTTTTAATCTGTAACTGCTTTCTTGGAGTGCTTCAGATTCAATGAGACTTAAATAATGTTTAGAACAGTACAGATGAATGTGACTTTTGTGAACAGTTGGATTTTCCTCTGAGTTTGTGCTTTGCACCTGGAATCTGGTTGGCCACCTCCAGTCTGCAGAATTTGCCTTGCTGAGAATTCTTCAGTTCATCTTCCTTGACTGCTTAAGAACTAATTGCATAAATTATTTTTCATTAGAGCATCTAAACCAAGTAGCTGCAAAACACACTCCATCAGATAAACTTAATTTCCCCAACCTTTTCTTAAAGGATTGTAAAATAGTATTTTTAAAAATGATTTTTCTGGTTTTGCCCCGCATTCTCTACATTGGGAGATATTTTAAAGACCTGGCATATTTCCCAGGTATTTTATTTAAAACTCAATAAAGGAGGTTTAAATTCCTTTCCACAGAATGTTTTAACTTTGTGTTACAATTCAGATGAGTTTTTTTGGATATGGAGGATGCTGCAACCTCCTCTTCATCAATATGAAAGAAAATTTTCCTTCTTTTACAGACAAGAATGTATTTTGTGTGCTGGCTTTACTTAGGTATGAAGTGTTAATTGGAGGTTCTAATTTGATGTACATATTTCTGATAGGCATTTAAGTACCATGGTGTGATGAATACTAAATAGGAAGCACACAGGATGTGAAGGCTCTTGATGCTGTTCTCTGTCACATTTTTTTCCCACTGGTTTTTGGAAAGTATTTTTCATTGTGTAGAGCATCAGTGACTTGCCATTACTCCATAATTCTTGGAAGGAGCCTGGTGTTTCTGGAATGCTGGGGGAATATTCCCTCAGATTTGACAGAATGAGCAGTGACAGGGTTACAGGTGTTGCTGGTGATTTTCCTTCTGTGAACAATAGGGAATGATGCCTCTGACTAGAGAGATGCTGACAAGCACATAATTGCTGTATCTTTGCTTGTATTTCCAATTATGCTGAAGAAAAAAAGAGCTTTTTCACCCAGCCTGTGGTATAGGTATGCGTTTATTTAATGTGGGTTGGTTCAATAGTTCTGTAAAATTCAGCTTGTGACGTGAAAGTTTCCCACCATTTTAGTGGGATCGAAATTGGGATGGTGCTGAAGATAATATGTATGGAGTTCTGTGGGGCTCATTAAAATCAGCTATTTTGGGAGGTGTTTTTCCTGAGCTTCTGAAAAATCTCCTATCATTTAATGAACTTGAATGCTTGGCACTGTATTTTGCTTAGATTTCCACAGCACTTCCTTTCCTTTTGTGCATTAACAAATTCTCTTTAAAAAGTGTGAGAAAAGTGGCTGTAATATTCCCTACCCTTCCCAAATGTATGTTCTAGTACTTAATCCATGTGGGATTTTATAACCTCAACTCAAGCACTGGAATCACTGTCTGTGGATGTTACAGCTGGCTTTACCCACACAATCAAGAAATAACAGGAAACTTCTGTACTTTGAGTTCTGCTTGGCTCAATTCTTCTCAAGCACTGAATTCATGTAAAGGCACCACGTGCACCTTCCCCTCTTGCTTTTGCCAGAACCCCTTTCCCATCCCAAGCTCAAGTCACTGCATGCTGGGACAGACTGTGGGCTTTGAAAATGTTTGGAGTTAGGTGGTGTTGAACTGAAATATTTCAGGGTAAAAGGCCCGAAATATTTTATGCAGAAAATCATGAATGTAGAAATTTTTTCCAGCCTTCTGGCAAGGATTAGGGTTACAGGATTTAAATTTTGGCAACCATTTTTGCCTACATTAATTTAAATAGTGCTTTTCCTCCCTTCATTATCAAAGAAATTAGAGGAGCTTCACTGCATTTGGTTCAGATACTTCTTTCTCTTTCACAGCCTGTCATTTCAAATTGTCAAATATTTACGTGTCTCGTGTTTGACTGTAGTGCCAGGCTTTGTGTGTAATTTGTGTTTGTGTAGGTTTGCACCTGATGCTTTGATGCTGTCAGGTTGTGTGTAATGTGATCCCTGGCTTCGCCGGCTCCTGCCTCACCCTCGAACTGCACATCATCGGCTGTCACTCACTCGGCTTCGCTGGCAGCTGCAGCAGCGTTGGGAATCAATCCCAGATACTGTGGGCCGTTTGTGCTCTCTCTATGCTGTGCATTAAGAGAACTGTAATCCAGCCTGAACTTCGCCAGTTCAGGAGAGAAAAAAAAAATTACTTTTGTAAGAAAAGAAGATTTTTTAGCTTTTTCTTTATCTGGTTTTAAGACTCTACCAGCTAACAGTTTTATCGTTGAGTTTTGCCATGTTATGGTGAAGGGAAACGAGCTCAGTTTGCACCTTGTATCGACCACAGGAGTGAGCTTAAACATCTGAGCTATTCAATGAACAACTTGGACTGCCTAGCTTGGTTTCTCCTAGACATCTCTGTCTGGATTTTTGGGAGGAGGGTTTGGTTTTCAAGAGCTTATATATGGCAAAAGTAGATTTTGAGTGTTCCCTTTTTCTCCAATCTGTAGCTTCAAATCTTTCACTGATGCTCAGCTATTAAATGACTGAGGGTGTAAATACTGGGATGCCTGTCCTTGGGAACCAAACCCTGTGCTCAGGCACTGAAAAGGGAGCCCATTTTTCTGAAGTTTTCTGTATCAGATTTCATCAATCTCTTTATTTGCATAAAATGGGGAAATTGTGGCTTGCAATGACTGTGAGTTTGAATGACAGTAGAACATAGATGGAGGAGTTAAAGGACCTTCTGACCCGAGTCCTAAACAAATATAATGATTCATAGTTTGGCACAGCACTGGCTCTCTTTGGAAACAGTTCTATACCTGCAAGTTTATTACGTTTTGTTGTCCATTTTGAATCACTTGCGATCATCATCAGGAGGTTTATTAATTATTTTTACGGGAGCTGAGGGTGCCTTCTGACTGTTTATTCTGAAATAAACGTGCTCATTTCCATACAACTCTGAAATTGTGAAAGTTTTCTGAGTATGTCAGGGTTAAACTTGAGTGAAGTTGCCTGTGCCAGGGTGTGTTTGCAGGTGCTGAGCCCACCTGGCAGGGCTGTGTACAAACCGCTTCTGGGGAACAGGCCAGGATCTCACTGGATCCCTCCCCACCTCTCTCTTGTCTCTTTTTTTTTCTCCAGCTTAGATTTGGTAAGAGCAGCGTCTTCAATTCATTGTAAGATGTTAAAGAATCAGTAGAATCACGGTCCTACAGATCTTCACCAAAGATGACCATGAGGCTTCACTGTCAGACTTGGTCTTCTCAGTGTCAGCATCATTGATTTTTTTCCCGTGCTTCCACGTGTTGAACCAATTCTCTCATGAGCTTCCTGATTTCCAGTGGATTTCTGTTCAGAGGGAATGCCCACTTGTCGAGGCTCCCATTGAAACCATACAATCTATTTTCTGTTTGCTCTATGTTTGCTTTTTGCCCTGTTTGCACAGTTTATCTCAGGATCCAGAAATCTTATCCTGTAAGTTATGAACTCCACACCAGACTGTGCTTGTGCATGATAACCATGCACGCAGAACCTTGCAGACGACCTGGGAGTGTCATGGCTGCTCAACCCTCAAGGCCAGGACAAAGAATTTCTGTCACCACCAAGGTGTGGTTACTGAGTAATGCAATCCCTCGGAGCAGGGGTGGAAGGATGGCACAGTCTGGGTTTGCATTTCCAACCCTTGCAGCTGCCTTCGCCGTGAGATTCCAACCCAGTGACGTTCAAAAGGAAGCAGCATTATCGCAGCTCCTGCTGGGAAGCTGTAGGGGAAGATCATAAAGTATTATAGTTTGTAGTCAATCATGTATTAGATGGTTTTTATCCTGAAAATCTGTTTAGAGGCATTTCTTTTTTTTCCTTCTTGTTTCTGACAGTCGGGAAGAGAGAGTCCTAAAATATTTTATGTGCTTCTGAGAATTTCATGCAGCTGAAAATAATGATTGATGGAAAGGAGCAAAGTTGTGAGAAACAGTTTCGTTGTGCCTGCCCCATGTCCTTAGGCTTGCTAAACTAATCCCTCTCCCTGGATTTGCATGTGGTGATGATGGCTTGGGTTTCTATTTTCAGCCTTTGTAGTGTCACAATACGGAACTGAGGCTTTTCCCACTGAGTTGTCACTTCTGACCCTGGATAAAATCCATTGCCAACACAGGACACCCCTTTGTCACCTGTGCAGAAGGGACCAGGGGCACGGGGAGCTCCTGTGCTCAGCACCAGCTGCCACAACACCTGTGCATCATTGATTGTTCTCTGTTTGCAGAAATCTCTTCATGAGGTAGAGACTAAGAACTCCTGAGTTGGTCCATAGCAGCATCCTTGCCAACATATGGCATTTTTAAACTCCAGATTCCACAATATGAAGTTTAAGCAAATGGATTTTTCTCTGTGAGACTCCTGCCAGTTATTGGTTAAAACCAGCTCCTGTATCCAGCCAAAAGAAACCAGAAAAGGCACACAGAGCATGAATTAATCCATGGATTATTCCTTTATGTACTCTAGATAAATACTCTCTTTTTAAACCATTTTACATCAGGAGGAATTAATGTAATTCAAATTATATATATTATAATCTAACTTGATAATAAAAAATGACTTTCTTTCTCCATAGGAATCTAGCTGCACAGACTAAAATGCTCTAAGAGATTTATAATACTTTTGAAAGGAGATTTTCTGGTCTGACTAAATGCTAAGTGTTAGTCTGATTACAAATTTGAAGTTGTCCTCTTAAAAAGTCTGCTGAGGTTGGACATCACTTTTTGCTGTGCAGGGAATGCATTATTAGTGCACAGAAGTTGGAATGCATTCTGGAACAAGTGAAACGAAACACTGGCAAGATTGGATTTTTTTTTCTTAATTTTTATTAAATTGCACATTTTAAGAGACCCTGTATTTGTAGTGACCTGTTATATTCAGTGCAGGTAAACTCAAGATAGTTACTGTAGCTCAGTTTCATTCCTTAGCAAAGAAGCCAGCAAAAATAGCTGATATTCAAACCCTCTAAACACAGGGTCCAAAACTTGACATCAATAATAAATGCTATTTGTTTTAATACATTTTCCTAAACTGGTATTTTAAATATTAGACATCATGGAGGAGATGGTGGGACATTGGAACTGAGTTCCAATCCTTTGGAACCAAATTAATGCTGTGGTGGAGTTTGAGGCCTGAGAGAGGCGGTTTGTGTGTAACGTGAATTGAGGGGGTGACACTGCACTGCCAGTGATGGAACAGTTTGCCTTAGATTAACTGATAATTTAAAACTAATGGCCTGAACGGTCTGGTTTTTGTGCAAACAGATGAATTTCCAGCTCCATGCACAGCAACAGTTCTGCTGGTGCTGGTTTTGCTGAGAATGACACTCCAGCCTTCCCTGCAGTGGGGAGGATCTGAGAGACTTAAGATAAAGTTGTCAGGATTTAAAAATATTCTGTAGTATTTAGGAAATGACTTGTAACTCAAGTACAAGTGATAGAGGGCTCCAGGCTGTAAATTCAGAAGTCATGAATGCATGTGTGCAAAAGGCAGCAGGAAACAGACATCTCTGATTTTTGTCTCTGATAAGAAATTGTTTGAAGTGCCAAACATTGCTAAAATAGCTGCAGCTCTGTCCCACTGCTGGGAAAGTTTGGAGCGTGGATCTGGAGCTTCCTGACAGCTCCACTTACAGATGCTTTTGCAAATGAATTAACTGTGTGGCAATGGTGCTCTTGGCTGGAATTTCTGTCTGTTGGGCAGTTTATCTGAGCAAAGAGTAAGATCTGTGATATTAAAAAGTCTTAAAAGGCAAATACCATCTGCATTATTTTAAGGTTTTCTTCTGTGTTTTTGTTTTGTTTGGTTTTTTATTTTTCAACAGAGTAGTGATATGAGCAGGTGAGAACAGATTATGAATTGTTCTGACCCATCACTCTAAATAATTACAAACCTTCCTGGACTTTGTCAGTATTAACTTTGTTAATTTCACTGCATAGGTACTTGAGTTTTCAGCTTGTAAGAATTTCAGGAAAGATAAATTCTCTGTTGCTGTTGGCCGTAAATAACTTGTGTTAATCATGAAATTTCTGTCTTTGCTTTATAAATTCAAGATACTTTTATAAATACCTGAGTAAGGGTCTGTTTTGTACACAGGTTGCTAGGGACCATTTGCCTTAGGACCTAATGGGGGATTACTGCAAGATCCTCAAGAAAATAAATCAGATATTGCTGGAAACCCTGTGTGTGTATCAGCTTGTCAAAAGGAGAAACTGAAATCTCTTACAGTCAATGTAGTGTAAATAGCTGCTGACAATGTTTGCCAAAAGGCAAAATTAACATATTAGAGGCACTTAACTGACAGTGAGTTGTTCTGAGTTATAGTGATTTGCTTCAAAATTAGGTTCAACAGTTTTGGTTCTTTACAAGCTGTTAATTAACTTGAGAAAACTGTGCTCCAGTTAAAAAGGCTGGAGATGGTAATTGGGACTTTTTTCCATGGGCACTGTCTGGTCAAACCAGAGTGATTGCTATCTTTAGGCCCAGGCAGAAGGAGGCGTCTTTTTCTTCTAGTGAGTGAAAGAAAGGAGCAGATGATTTGGACAAAAGTGAAGCATGGAATATCTTTTTTCTTAACCAATCCAGAAAAGATTATCTAGAATCAGATGCTTTATGCAATTTCAAAATAGTGCTGCATGCCTGAAAGTAAGACCGTGCTAGAAAATATTTGGGTGATTCAGATGAATTCAATTTGGTCAGGCCCAGTGAAAATACGTTCTTTGCTGTTTAAGGAATTCTTTAAAG
>WEIT01002484.1:134484-203883 GCA_013389985.1 Dryoscopus gambensis | reverse complement strand
CTGGGATGGGGCACAGCACCGGGCAGGACTGGGATGGGGCACAGCACCGGGCAGGACTGGGATGGGGCACAGCACCGGGCAGGATTGGGATGGGGCACAGCACCGGGCAGGACTGGGATGGGGCACAGCACCAGGCAGGATTGGGATGGGGCACAGCACCAGGCAGCTCCAACTCTGGGGAAGGACTCGGGCTCCTCCTGCCCTGTTGGCTTTTCCAGGTGAGCAAACCTCACCTCGCCCTTCCCGCGTGGCCCCTTTAGCTTCCATCACTTCAGAGGAGGGCTTTGAGGGAAAAGGAAGGGAGCATTCCCTGAGGAAGGGGAGCCATCTGTTCCCTGGTGTGCAAAGATGGGTCCCCACAAATATGGGCACCATGTTCCTTCTTGCATGGGCATAGCAGGAAACCCTCAGGCATGCTCTGGATTTTACCCACTGGGATCTAGAATGTTCTTTGCAGATTTGAGAAGTGCTGTTGCATCCAACAGTTGTATTATTTTACTTTTAAAACTCAAAACGAGCCAACGTGATGAGACAGCAAATCCACGTGAAGTCTCTCTGAGTCTGTTCACACTGCTGAGGCTCTGCTGCTGCACTGAAAGGTCAGAGGATTGAGTGCAGATATTGCCTTGGATTTAAGTGGATTGTTTCCAGATATTGGAATAACCAAAGGTGGCTCTGACTCTTTCCTCAGATCTTCAGAGCTTGGGAGATAAGCACTAAATAACACTCAGTCCCCTCCTGTGATCTGAAAGCTTAACAACTTCTCATGACTTCTAACCCATATGCCTCACCTGCATATTTTGAAGTTGAATTGTTTGAAGCTGTCAGGAGATGATGAATTTATGATCTCTGTTGGGGGAAGGGGAGGAATATAATTATGTACCACTTAAGAGAAAGAAGCAGCATTACACAGCATCAAAGCAAACTGCAATGCCTTTTGGTGATGAAAATTAGTCTGAGTAATAAAAAAAGTTATGTACTTAAAAAAAGAGCAGGCTGAGGAATTATTTTTAATGTAAGTCTTTTCAAATGAGGTCTGTTAACAGCTTATAACAAGGTCACAATCTTGGTTGGACTCACCACGTTCCATTTGCTGCTCTCCCTCATGCAAAGCAGCAAAGCCAGGTTTTTCTGCAGCATATTTCAGAAAGCCACACAGTTCTCGTGATCTGAGCATTTTTTTATTTAAATCATTCAGGAATGTTTAATCTAAATAAATATGCCATTCTTTCCATTAGCCTACACTCATATATTTGTATGATCTGTGTTTAAGCAGCTGCTTAAATGGCTGCTTGCTGCTATATACTAATAATGTCAAACAAAAATTAATTAGACAGCTTAACGACCCAAAGTAAACTATTTATTTCAAGTTACCCTTATGTTTACTACTTTCACATTTAAAAATCTCTCATGTGACTGCGACTTGGCCTTTTGCCTTTGTATGTTGTGCTTTAGGACAAAGTGAAAAATCTGTTTTCAGAGATCTTGTTAAATGAAGCATAATCCTGCTCGCGTGCTGCATCTAAAGCAAAGGGACTTGTGGAGAAAGAGAGGCACAGGAGGAAGGAGAGAGCAACCAAGTCCCCAGTGTTTGGAGCTGTTCTTGGGGATTTCAGTTTTGAGCGGTGGCAAAGGCGATGATTGGCAAAACATTAACAAATAGCAAATTCGTATTTTGTGCTCAGCAAATTATCTTAAAGACAAACTTAGAAATGCGAAGAAAACACAGCAGCTCCTTGGAAATGCACCCTTGGTGTTAAGAGGGTGGACAGGTGCGCCAGATTGATTGTAATTCTCTCAATATCTTTGTGTTCCTGGGAAGGAGCAGCACCGTGAGAGCTGCCTGGTGGCCTTTTGCTCCTGAGGCTTTTGTAATACCTGAAATAGTTCCCAGCAGATTCTTGTACAAATCCTGCAGACAATGGTTTCTCGAGTGCTTTGCTTGACCTTCACCCATGGAGAATATTAAGCAGTGAGAAGATCAATGCTTGAAACGTGGAGGACTCAATTTCAGCTCTATTTATGTTTTTTACGTGGTTCAATGCTAAGAGTTGAGAGTTCAACCTACGTAAATAAAATGTGCTATTTTCCCTTTGCAGTAGTTAAAAATATATATGAAAAATGCATTTCTGCGAGTGGATTGCCTTTGTCCTTTGGAATTCTCTGAGGCAGCAATCCTGAAATGTTTTATATTTATACGGGGTTTTTTCCATTTGGAATTTTCAGCGCTTTCCAAAGGAGGGATCTCAGGGAAACATTCAGTGTCTGGCAAGGGTGGAGGATAACATTAAAAAAAACCAAAACCAAAACCCAAAACAAAACAAACCCCCAAAAACAGAAAAAAACCAAAACCAACCAACCAACAAACCAAATGAAGAAAAATTTAAAATAAAATCAGTGTTCTAGGTTTGTTGTGGACACAAATAGGAATTGCCAGCAATCTTGAAGCTATTTAAATGTATATAATATCAATATGTATCAGAAAGGAATAAAACCCTTCCATATATTTAATGTACACCAGTCCTGGGAGGCAGAAGTGTTTTCATGTCTGTGTATTCCGGCAGGAGGCATTTTCCCCACTAATACTAAAGATGTGTGTGGGATCTTTCAGGCTGATTTAGGTTTTGGGATAGGTTCACCACAGAAGTTGCCACCTGTTCCTGTTCCTGTCACATTCCTCCTAAAGAGGTTGTCAGAAATAAATTGCTGAGAGTGCTGATGGAAGAGGGAAATAAAAATAATTGATAAACAGTGCTAGATCACTCAGTAAGCAGATTTATAGCTGTTTTGAAGTGTTTATTTGTAATGTTATATAAACAAAACCATTTTGTCGTCTTCCTTCTTCTGAGGGAAGAGGGAAGCTTTTCCAAGGTGCTCCTGAAGCAAGTCAGACTTGGACAGTGACTCTTTGCTTTACACAAGCTTTCATTTTTCTCTCTGAGAAAAGATCAGGAATCTGCTGCTCAGCTAAAGGGGCTTGGAATTTTGAGATTCCTTTGGTTTTCACCTCACTGAGATGTCACTGGAAGAATGGTAAAAATTATCTATTCTGCCAAAATCCTTCTAATATATGTGTGTGGGTTGTATTTACTCTTAGTTAATGATGCTGCTGTTTCTTAATATAATATTTGTTAGAAACAGTTTGTATTGAAAAAACCCAGGGCTGGATGTGTGTGGTCAGCATTATTCAAAATTAATGTTCTCTAGCATTTTCTGTCCCATAACATTTCCCATTTGAACTTCTCCTAATTGGTCTACAAATCACATAACCTTAAAAACTCCCTGTTTCAGTTAAAACAAATAGCAATGGAAGCAGCTGTTCTGGGTATTCCTTTTCAAAATTTTCTTTTTGGGAATATTGAAAGACTTTACTCTTCTCCCTAGTAGTTCTCTGGAAGCAATTGCAAGCGTTATCTTAATGTTTAGAGTTTTCTTTCATTCAGCCCGGAACTAACTTCTGAGTGACTTTTCCAGCAAGAATAGAAAGCTTAAAAAAAGATTTTTTTGGGAATGGTTTCATAAAATATGCAGGTGAATATTGCAGTTTTATTTTCCAACTCATCCTTTCTGAGACAAAGTTTTTACTTCATCTCCTGAAGCTTTGGTTGTCAGTGTTTGTGGGTGCTTGTGTACATGTGGTCTAAATATTTTGTATGTGTATATACACATAGATTATTTTTCCTTTATTCGTAGTGAAATATTTATGGCTGTTCTTAAACTCTCTTTGTTTGGAGAGGCTCCTCTTTTCCCACAATTCCCAAAACCGCTTTTGCAAAGAAGTCTATATTGGCCTCAAAAACTTCCTGATACTTCCTCTGTTCCAGTGTCTGAGACCTATAAATATTTTTGAATCAGACACCAAAACCCATAAAAATTTAAAAGTGGCTTCTTATCTGCAGATAAAATTTTACCTACAAATAAAATGTAAAGTTGAAAGAAAATTTCCCAATAGGGCTATTTTAATAATTGTTTTTTTAGAGATTTTGCAATATATTTGTTGGTTATGTTAAGTAAAAATTCATCTCAACTTTCAGGTTGCACACATTGTGTTTAAGCCAGACTCTGTACCATGCTGTGTTCAAAACAAAGGTTTTGCATTTATCTGAATGAAAAAAAAAAATAGCTTAGGCTGCAGTACAGCTGATATTTCCTCAACATTGATTGATTCCTTGTAATTTCCTACTTGGGCTTTTTTTTTTTCTCCTTACTAGAACAAAAAGGACACAAATTTAGTAGTCTTATTTGTTGGATTTTGGGTAAAAATATACTCTTAATTACAACTGTGCTTGGAGGGTCCTGTTGGCTCAGGTCTGCAAGTTTTAATGGGCATTGCTGACAGGAATGGGCCTGTTTTTCACTTGTGAGCAACTGAAGAGCGTTTGTGTCTGAGACACTTAGAGACAGGATTTGATCGTGGTGGTGTTCCCCAAACTGTGCACTTGGAGAGCTGAACTCTACTGAACTTGTAGCGTTCAATTAGAAATTGGTATTTAGACATCGTTAATCTTCCTCTGGTTAATTTATTGTATGAGCCACAGAGGCAGCTGAAAACATAATTTCTTCTTCTGCATTACCTGTTTTCCCCACTCTCCCAGGTACATTTTGCACATTAATATCTTTCTTTGACTCAGTGCAGGGAGATGGAAACCATCTGTCCCAACCTAAACAATTCTGTAACTCTACAGGGCATTTCTGTGGAGTGAGAGAAACCTGGTCTGGCTGGGGACATTCAGAAGTCATTAATAACATTTTTTCACTTCCAGTGAATGTGTGAAAGAAAATGGGAAGGGGAAAGGATCTTTAGGAAGGAGAAGGGTTTGTGGATAAAATGTGAGCTTGTATCAGCTTTGCTTAACAGGCTGAGAGACTGAGTCAAGCCTGGAAACTTGAGTGTGCCCTCATACTTTATTTTACTTTTTCTGGTCTCTTGGCCTGTGAGGCCAAGAGTTGAGGTCAAGGATCCAAGGAAAAAACACCTCAGGTTGACCTAAAGGGACATGCAGAGATTTGTGCCAACCTTGATGTGAAAGCTGTGATATGAGCATTGTACCTATGGATGAGGCAGAGCACAATTATTTTACTATCTGCACAGTTTACAAACAAAACAAATGCACTCCTCTAGCTTGGATGATGATGGGAAAGCACCTCCATCTCTTCTGTACAGCATTAAATATTGGCCTTTCATAAAGTACTCATAGTGATGTTCTTTCCTGAGCACAGATTGACAGGTCTGGGGTAGAATTATTGCATCAGGAGGGGTTCCCTTCCTCTTGGGCTGCTGCTCTGCCTGCAGGCTGGGGAACCTTGAAGGCCTCTCACTGCTGCCCGTTGTTTCACTGCTTACTGCTTGCATTTTTAGTTCTCTTCAGAGCAGAAATTTTTGCCTTATGAGCAACGTTTTGAAGCACCAGTAAGGATTATGGTCTCATCTTCTCAAATGCTATTTTCATGCACGATGCCACTGATGAGTATTATATTGAGTATTGCTTAAAATTAGTCTTAATTAAATATGCTTTCTATTCTGCATTTATTGTAGAGGGTCTCAAATATAGCCAGTAGGACTTGACAATGGTGGGCATACTTCTTCTACATACTACTTCTGATTTGCTTATTTTTTCCATTATTAGCTTGCAAAAGCATGATTGTGAAAAGATAATAAAGCTGTTTTTTCAGTGATGGCAGTGGGACTATAATCTGAAATTACTGCCTCCTTGAGTAGTTCTGAAAGTCACTTTTGGTTTAAATTGATTTCTTACTCACGATGGTGTTACCAAGTTCAACCCCCATTGTCCATTGAAGGGTTTTTTGGAAGGAATTGTACTTGCCTGCCTTTGGTTGTGTCAGCATTTCCACGGGAAGGTAACGCTGCACTGAAACCTTGAGACAGTTGGAGCTGTACTGAGACACAGGCACTGAAGGGTTTCCAGAAGGTGAAACTTTGCTTTGTTTCATTAACACAGGGGACAAGAGCAGGAAATCACAAAGAGCTAAGGGGGTATAGAAGTCAAAGAGAGAGAAAGAGTTCATGTTGTTGTAATTTTAGTAATGGTAATTAATGCAGTTGAGATATTTTACAGGTAGAATTCAAGTTTCATTTTTAAAAAAAGATGATGAACAACATCCCGGAAAAGAGAGGGGAGTGGGTAATTATATTGCTGGTATCCTTGGAAGGAAGAAAACAAATACCAGTAGTAAATACTAATTCTCTCTATTCAGTGATGGAATAGGAAAACCGTTCATCCAAAATGAGAAGTGGAATTGCAGCAGAAATCATCCTGCAAAGAGAGATGGGGGTTTGTTGTGTGCTTCTGCTTTGTCTCAGCCATAGCTGCCATAACAGGGACGTCTGGTCTGATACTGATTTTCACCATGGTGGGAAAGTGAGGAGAAAGTTCTTGCTTTCTTGTCTTGAGAATATTGTTCCAAGGCTTAATTACAGATGGATTCCGTCTCCGTATGATGGAATATTCCTCAGAAGTTTTGCAGTGAACATGGATTAATGAGTGCACAATATCTTAGCAAAGTCGGTGCCCTCAGGAGGAAGGGGGAAGTGGTACTTGCATATGTTGTGAAAAACATATGCAACTAAATTTAGCTCGTACTAGCAGATTCTCCTTATTTTGAAGATTGTGGGATACTTCCAACCTTGGATGAAAAAGGGCATGGGAAGATTTTTTTTTTTAATTTCTATTTGGGCTCTTGCATCTCTTTCTCATTTTTCCCTCCCCCAAGGAAAAAAAAGCCTCTGAACAGAAGACAAATTATTTCTCTGCCTACACTTGTATCTTAGTGGTCTGATTTTAGCACTATGTCGTCATGCTGCAAGATTAATTGGCATATGCTGGTTTTTGTTTTTAGCCTTCTCCAGTTTTGTACAGTAGCTAATGCTTCTCCCACAAATCTTAGATTTAACTGTGAAGGCTTAGCTTATTATCTGAAACAACTTCTTCCCTGTTCTTCTGAAATGCAGGAACATTACAAACTGCTGTTTATTGTGCGCAATGTATATTTTGTGTATTTGGTACTAATACTGCTGGATAAAACCAGCACTGGATGGCTTAATATTTATCTGCTAGCACTTTAGAGTTGTTATTAACCCTTTTTAGTGGGTGTGCTGAGCTGTGAGTGCTCTGAGTGCAGTTCATAGAAATACGGTGTCAAATTGACCTCTTCAGTTCTATTTTCAGAAATTGTATTTTCCTCCCTCTCTCTTTTTGGGGAGGCTGAACATTGGATGTAGCATGAACCTTGCTTTGATCTGGTTGGAAAAGCATTGATTGCTTTCCCCTTTGAGGGGAAAAAACCCCCACTAATATTATAATTGCATGTCTCATCAGCAGCTGGAAGGAAAAAAATCCTTGTA
Source organism: Dryoscopus gambensis (assembly GCA_013389985.1). Lineage (NCBI taxonomy): Eukaryota > Metazoa > Chordata > Aves > Passeriformes > Malaconotidae > Dryoscopus > Dryoscopus gambensis. The sequence goes on along the minus strand of WEIT01002484.1, from coordinate 196,520 downwards.
CCCTGTATTCCAAAGTATTTAACTTCTCACAAAAGATACTTGCTCTCCCTGCAGATCCTGCTTTGCATGTGGTGTGCCGCTGCCTTTCTGTCTCAAGCTAAACAAATACTAGTTAGTTGAAATAGATTTTAAGGATTCTAATTGTTTATAATCTTCTTATGGAGTCAGTGACTATAATATATTCAAATTCAGGGATTGTACCTTGGATTTTCAAGCAGTAAAATCAGGTTGTTTACTCGCTGCTCTGAAGCTTTAGAAGATATTCAGAGAATTCCCTTTTAACACTGCACTTCATAAAGCTGTTGGTATTTCTTCCTTGACAGCAGGTACCCTTAGGTGTTGAATCCAAAGATTTTTCGCATCCAGAGGCAAAAGGATTTATAAGACAATTCTAAGAAGGTCACTAATGAACGCTGAGTTGCTGCTTTTGGAGGTGACTGTGTCAGCTGCTTTTAAAGCTTGTCCTTTGTCTTTGGAGGACCTCATTTTACAACAGAACTGCTGAAGGTTGAGTCAAGTTTGTTCAGAGCTGTATCCCCTGGAAACATATTGGCAAGCATGATTTAGCACTGCTTGTCTTAATCCTGTACATTCCTGGCCATGGCAGGGCTGCACATTCTTCCATGCTGTACTTTGAGCATTTAAAATGTGTGAAGCCACAGGCATTAAAAAGATGATCCGAAAAATGAGCTTTTTTTCTTTTTCTGTATTGTAGATATAAGCCTCAAAAGTCTCAAAAAGGGGCTGTTACGTAATATGAAACTATAGTTTCTGAAGTAGCTTAAGAATCAACCTGAAATGTGAAAAATGTATGAAGTGACACAGCTCACTTCAGCACCACTGGACTCTAGAAGTATTTGGGGCAGTTCGTGCCAACAGTCCACGTACATAAAATGGGTGTGCAGATAAGCTTGGTGCAATGACTGCTTCATTTAGGTAAAAGACCTCTTCATAGCCACCCTTTTCTCATAAAGGCAAGCTTCGGGATAAATTCAAAAGCTTCCAAAAGAATGGTTATTCACTAGGTCTGGAGAGATGAATTTATATTTTAAAACCGCCACACAAAGCAGTGGCTTCAGGCAGACCTGGCAGGAGGCACTCAAATGGTTCTGACTTCTGTCAGTGTAAAAATGAGTAGAATATGTTTGTTGAGGGTCTAATTATTGCTTTTAAGACAAGAGAAATGTAGCAGGACTCTGATTTAGAAGAGGACCTGGATCTCACTGAGGTTAGGCCTGGGCCACTCTGGATTATGTCTCCATCTCAATCCATTTCTTTCAGGAAGCTGGACCATGTACCTCAATAATTTAGAGAAAATTTCCTACAGTAGAGTTCTAACGAAAAATGAAACTAATTCCTTAGGGAATTCTCCACCACAGACCTGGATGCTTTTGGGAGATCCTAGAGTGGAAGTGAGCATTACTGCTGTTGTATTTCATGGTACTTACCCCAGTATTTATGGGACTACCATAATATTGTGACATGTTGTCTCAATAGCTCTGAGAAACAGGGGAATCACTCCTGTCTGCAGACACAAAATGAGTCACTCAATCACTTGGGAAATTGGGGGATCTTGGGGAGCAGGGTAGAGTCATTCCCTGTGCCAGGGGTGCAGCAGCACTGAGGGGACACACAGCAACATGGGCAACACAACACAGGACTGTGAATGCAGCTGGCCTATTTCTGCTGTGTTTTAGCCCAAAATCTTGTTTTCTTTTTCATCAAATGAAAAAAAAAAGTTCAATAAGATTATTATTGTATTGTCTAAAAGTCTGAGTTGGTGAAAGGAAATATTCCAAGCAGTATTCTCTTCCTGAAACAGAATCTGCAATTTTCCAATTGGGATGAAGTGAGCAGAGGGAGCGTGGCTGTTCCTAACTCATCTAAAATGTTATTTAAGGTAGTTGGTTTTGATTATTTATTTCTCTTAATTACCAAAGTTTTATTAAATGAATAAAAGTAAAAATAGTTCTATTGTTACTCCTTTCATGGAAAAACATCCTGATTGAGTACCACCACCCTTCTTCATTTCTTCCTTATGGCAGTGCTGGCTTTGGGAAAGCAGGGCCAGGAAGGAAGCAGGGAGCCCAAATTGCTGGGGCATGAGCACTCACAATAGACTCTGTGTAAAATCCAGTTCCTAACGTTACCCAGTGTTCCCCCCAGATACTGCAGTCCAGAGTGAAACCCTCACATCTTCACTGCTTGCAGCTGTTTTTCAAAAGTCAAAACATGCTCCAAAGGATGTTTTGTTACAGAAGATGTGGGTTTCTGCCCACAAAAAATTGATTTCTCAGTTTCACTGAATACAGTTTTCTGAGAGAAATTTCCATTTTTTAAAAACCATTTTCCTTGGTATTTCAGACCACCTTAGTTTGGGAAGAAGGAAAAAACTGAGAGGTCTTTTAGGGATAGGAACCCCTTTGTTGCAAAAGTTATGTGATGGAGCATCAGGGAGAAGCTCCCTGTTTGTGAGCAGAATCCTGAGCTGGTATTGGGCAGGGTACTGAACCCTTCAGCACAACCCTTGGCCTCTTGCTGTGGTCTTTTAGTCTTGGCCACTTCAAAAGAACTGCAGTTACATCAAAATGCACTGTCCTGGTGCAAGGGACGAGTCAAATACTGTGTTCAGTGTCCCCAGCTGGATTTGGAACCTAGAGGTCCCAGACATCACACTGAGGCATTTCGGATTATTACTGCTGTAGGCGAGTTTTTCTATTATTGTAACTGTATGTAAACTGGAGTGAAAGTAGACTAAGTATCTGAAAATCTCTGTAAAATCCTATTTTCTGTATAGGAAGGGTTTCCTGAAAGGAAGTATTATTATTAATTTAAAATCAAAGGAATACACTAAAAAAATTACATTATGGAGTGTCAGGGATGGCAACATCAGTTTTCTTCTCTGTTAGTACAGATAAGTAAATGCAATTGTATTTCTGTTTTATTGTTGCTTTCAGTTGTCTTATTGGAATGTCAATGTTATGTATAAGGTGAAAGTATAAATGCTACTCCAAATATTAAATGCTTTAATAAATCTTATTTGCTTCAAGTGGGAGATCCATTAATTCCTACAAAGAGAGAAAGGATCTTTGTTTTGAAATGTTGCAGTTTTGTGCATCAACAGTAGCTTCCAGTTGAGGTTAGAAATCCTAGAGTAGTTTGGATTGAAAGGGAACCTGAAGTTCATCTTGTCCCACCCCCTTCTGTGAGCAGGGACACCTTCCACTGTCCCAGGCTGCTCCAGGTCCCGACCAACCTGGCCTTGAACCCTTCCAGGGACGGGGCATCCAGAACTTCTCTGGGCACCCTGTGCCAGGGCCTGCCCACCCTCCCAGGGAGCAATTCCTTCCCATTATCCCATCCCTCCCTGCCCTCTGGCAGTGGGAAGCCATTCCCTGGGTCCTGTCCCTCCAGGCCTTGTCCCCAGTCCCTCTCCAGCTCTCCTGGAGCCCCTTTAGGCCCTGGCAAGGGGCTCTGAGCTCTCCCTGGAGCCTTCTCCTCTCCAGGTGAGCACCCCCAGCTCTCCCAGCCTGGCTGTGGAGCAGAGGGCTCCAGCTCCTTGAGCATCTTTCTGGACCTTCCATGGAGCCACTCCAACAGCTCCATGCCCTGCTTTTGTTTGGAGCCCCAGAGCTGGACACAGTGCTCCAGGTGGGGTCTCACTGACACCAATTACTCCGATAAGAACTAATTACTCCAATACTTCATGCTTGCCAGAATCAAGACTAATCTTTTAAAATCCGTGTTCCAGCAAACTGTTATGTGTCATAATGGTTTATATGCCACTTGACATCCCTTCCCTAATGGAAAAGCTGTCAGAGACTGAAGTAAATAGTTTGGGATAGGGTGGATTAAGTTTTTTTTCCAGTAATTACTCTGCGTGTTTCCCTGTGCTCCTGGTTGGGTGGTGCATGAGAGGAGGCTGGGGAGGAGCAGTGAGAGCACGTTTAGGCTCTGTTTGGAGCTTGTTCTGTGACGCTTGATTTGTATAAAATGCACAATATGGAATAACTCTGCTACCCTGAGCTTGGGAAATAATCAGTCTTTGGAGAGTGAGTGAAGAGCTGGGCTGTTTCCATTGCTGCAACAGGGACAGTAATACCTGCACTGATTCCTCCTGCAAAAACATAATCAATGGTCTTAATGAAAGTAATCCATTTGTTTCTGAAATTACTTAGTTACTTTCAGCAGCAAGGGGTAATTATTGGAGGTGGCAATAATGCTTCCCCTAGCAGGGTCTACGGGGGGAATCTGAGTTTGTAATTTTTATTTTCGAAAGAACGTATTTTGACATGGCTCTGTTGTGTGGGTGTTGTGCAACATCAAAGCCAGGCAACCAGGGCTTCTGTGCTGAGATGTCAGTAGGTCAGTGACAGTACGCTTCTCTTAATCTTTTAATCATGAGGTAACTAAGAGAATCTAATGTTTTTATGACTCAGAATGCAGAACAGCGTCACCCTGTCAAGAGCCTTAACTTGCAATGCTGTCAGTCCTTTGAGAAGTTTTTATGTATTAACAGAACTTTTTCTGTTCTGGACTCCAACACCCACCTTGCAGCTGTAGCTGGGAGGTTCATCTGGCAGCTGCAGGTTGGGTGCACAAAATGCACAGCACATGGTCCATGAGCATCGGTGAAAAATTTGGTATGTTCCAGGTCATGCAAGAATTCTGCAATAGCTGCAGAGGAAGAACCCAGCTGGCCAGAATTGCACAACAAATTCATTCTTTTTATGGTTTTTAATTTGGTGGCAGGAATGGCAGAGACTTGTGACAAAACATTTTTGCCTGAAAAATTCAATTTCATTGTGATCCCAAGTGTTTGTGGAAATGTATCCTTTTGAAATTGCAATAAAGCAGCCCGTTGGAAAGTGCCTGTTTCCTGCTGGCTCAGCTTTGGCTTGGCAGTGGCACACGGAGCCTCTGTGACAGTGCTGGGATCCCAGGAGCTTTGGTTGGAGGTGTCAGGACAGGGCTCCCTGGCTCCCAAAAGGACCTCCCAGCGCCTGAGCCTCCTCTGCTTTCACCCTGCCACCCTCAGGCTCTGTGGAAAGCCAGGTGTGTCCAGAAGCCACTGGTGACTCTTAGAAACCAAGCTTTGATTGCTGTATATTCCAAAAACTGTTTTGATTTCCTCTCCTGTGGCAAGTTTTGCAATATCTGTCTTCTGCTTTTCAGAATGGCTTGCTGAATAAATTATTTGTTCCTCCTTTTGCAAATCCTGTCAATAGATGAGGGAGGGGAGTGACAACACTTGTGCTCTCAGGGCTGACTTGGCTGAGTTATGTTATTTAATTTTTTTTCTCTACTCTTTATTCAGCTCCATGCACAGCTTTGTTTTGGGTCATGGATGGCTGGAGCAGGAGTGACCTGTGAGGTCATTCGCAGTGACACAAGGCAGTGGGCAGGTGACATCTCCATTCTTGGCCCTGAATCACAATAATTTCACCTCACTACTTTCAGGCTGTGTGACTGAAGTGCATAAAAGTAGCATTAATCCCAGTTATTCAGAATTCATTATTTTGCAAGGGGCCGAACTGCATGAACAGGTTCTAACGCCAGATTCATGTGGACTAGAGTTATGTCCCTTGCCAATGACATTTTACCATATAGAAATTTCATTCAGAGGACCCAAACCCATTGGTATTTGTGCAGAAACACCCTTTTATCCTGCAGTGATGTGCTCCTGGAATTTTTTTGTGAATTTTCCAAACACTCACCTGCTCAGGATGTCCAGCACCTTCTGCTGTTTTGACTTGATTTTGCACCAGGCTCAGTGTAAGCAGAGTGAGCGTTGCTGCTGTGAATATTTGATGTTGTCACTGGAAAAGTCCCAGCTGGAAGGTGCTCCTTTAATGGCTTTTGTTTGGACTTTTTTTTTCATAAAGAGACAGACAAGGGTGAATGTGACCTGCTTTGAGTAAAGCAAGAAGCTGAGAGGTTTTAGGAAAACTTTTATGGTTATATGAACATTTTAAAGTTTCTAAACTTTTCAGTGCTTTAGACATCAGGAATTCCAAGGTTTTTTTAGCACTTGAAGTAATTTTTTTTCCAGGTGTAGAGGTTCATTTACGTGAAAATATTGTACAGTCTTTCTTCTTTCAGGTTTTTCCATATGGAAACAGGCACAGGAACTTGTCACAATGCAGGTACCAAATATATGTGCCTGGCTGTACAGCTCAGATAAGGAACCTTTATCTTGAGTGTAATTATTATTGATATTGTTGAACAGAAATTGCAAAGCACCCCAAGGTATGTGGAGGTAAAGAGAGTTTAATATTTAGGCTTTAATCGCTTTTTCTAAATTCTGTAGTGTTGTCAGCCTGTTACTTTCCTTCCCTCTTACATGTTCCAGCAGTTATAATTCTGTTTGTGACTGTTTCTTTCAATGTTTTACTAGATTTCTTTTTCATTTTATTTTGGCAAATTAGAGATTACCAGCTTCTCTCAAGTGATCACAGAAGTGCTTGAATATTAGACTTGGTTATGCATTTTGAAAAAGAGCAGAGTCTGATGAAGGAAAAATTAATGTGAGTGTCCTAAATGTACTTCAGTGGTGCTTAATTTGGAAATACCTTTCCTGGTGAATCAGCCTCTCTGTTGCTTTTGTTTGGATTCTTTTTTTTCTTGTTGCTCTTATTTAAAAGCTTTGGTGAGTTCAGTCAGTTTGAGAACAGTTTTAAAAGCAATTTCACATCAGTTTTCATTTCCACCTTTAAAATTGAAGTGTGTTATGCGTCTGTACTACAGACGTAACGTTGAGGTTTTAACCCAGGGAAAAAAACAGAGGAGATGATGAATCTTTGAAGAGCTCTCATAAAGCTCTCATAAAACAGGTGGTTTCTCTAGGACCTCTCTCTCAGAACTGCTTTTTCCTCTCTGGTGTAGAGCACCTCTGTACTTAGCAGGCAGGTTTGAAATTTCACAGATACCTGTAGCTTCCAAATGTCTTATAAGAAAAGCAATAATTATTATTATAATAAGAGGAAACATGAAGGGCTTTTTCCTTTGAAGTGTGTAACGCTTTCTTTATGATCTGATACTCTGCATCAGTGGAACCGTTGTACTCTTTTAGGAAATGTCTTTGTTGAGGCAGCTCTTTGGTGTTTAATAATACTTCAAGGTGGATCTGATCTGTCAGCATCAGCCCTTGTGCCCTGTTATTTCACAGACATCTCAAGGAACCTTGAGATGAAGTGAGAGCGTTGAATGCTATTGGCTTTTTCAAACAGTGTAATAGAGCTTTCCTTCTCCTTTAGAACTATTTAATTTTTTTTGCTGTACTATTTGCAGACCATATTGACTTAAACCCCAAACCAAACAAAAGCAAACCAAACAAAAGCAAGCCCACTGCTTTTTATGGCAAAATAACCTTCAGCAGAAGTTCAAACCGGAATTTGTTGGTGGTGCTGAAGAGGGTGGAAGCAGCTCTGTTCTTCCAAAGGAGCCTTCTGTCAGACCCTTAAGGATGAAGGCAAAACCCCCCCAGTTTTGTTTCCACTGTGGTTTTGTGCTATCCTACACCTCTTTTTCTGTGCCATCACCGAACGTTTACAGCCATGTGCACAAATTGGAGGCAACCCCTGGGTAGTTCTCCAGGTTGTCCCAGGTCTGGCTCGTGCTCCACCACCTCCTCTGCAGCACCAGTCTTGGCTCCTGCTTGTGCAGACACTTGCAGCTCTTTTGGAAGAAGGGTGGGTTGTGTGTGTGTGTGAAAGGCACAGCCCAACTTTTTAACTTGCCTCATTGAAACTAAGAACGAGTGGGGTCAGAAGGGCCTGTCTGTCATCTGTTGTTCCGTACAGGGGTTGTCGTCATGGCAAAATTCAAACTGAAAAATTCTTGGCCAGCCCAATTGCTTGGTGTCTGTGCACAGCTGGGATGGTTATTGCTGTATGTTGACAGCAGTTTAGTAGCTGATTTTTTGGCTACTGAGAGATTTGGCTTTCGTTACTGTGCTGCTTCATTCTGCTTTGGAAGTCAATTATGCAAACTGCCACACAGCTGGAGAGGGGCCGGGGCCATTGGAATCAGCGCTGCCTGAAATAATTTAGCTCAGGTGAGCCTCAAACCCCATGGCTTGGAGAAGACAGGGAACACCAGTTGTATTCTGTGGGCAGGATGCAATGATTTAGCAACCCATGTCAGAGACAAAACAAAGGCTCTTCCCAGGCACTGGCAAAAAACCTGAGAGGCTGCAAGTTCACCTCCCCCTGCTCCTTTGCTGTGACCATCCTGCTCTGCAGGGTTCTTTGCCAAAGCCATTTTCTGCCTGGCATTCCTTCTCCCAGATGCTGTCCTGATGGTCCATGTGAATGACAAAGGTCACCTGTTTTATGGACCCATTTGGAAGCCTAACTGATGCATAAGCAAGTCTGAGCCAGGGTGAAATCTACACAAATACTCACCTCAAACAGTGCCTCTTCACTCCTGCTGTTGTATCAATGCACTATTTCCTCAAAACACATTTTTATTTAGCTTACAACTAAGTTGAATATTTTCCCTCAGAGAGCAGGGGATTGGTTGTTCCATGTGAGTAATCCCACAGCATTGCCATTTCATTTTCTTAGCAGTTGTGTAACAGCCAAGGTACTGTGACATTTATAATCAACAAGAATTCAGAACTGCTTTAGGGCACTGGGCTTTTTTTTTCTCCCCCTGAGTAAAGTGAAGTGTTTTTTTTCTTCACTACATTTTCCCTGATTTTTCGAAGAGAGAAAACATTAATGTTTGAGAAACAGCACTCATTTTTTCAGTGGAAAGCACAGTTTGAAAAATATGAAACAGGTTATCGCAATGAGTTCTTACTCATGGATGAGAAGCTGTTCTCCCCCAGATCGTGCTTTTTGATGTAGATGATCATCTATGGCCTTGTGATGTTCAGCACAGCACATCTTCATCCACCAAGTGAGGTATTTCTTCCTGCTGTCAAATTATTTTGGCTGACCAAACCTCCCTGGGCCTCGGAACTGCATGACAGTTGCTGCAGTGAGAGGGACGTTGCTCATGGAGAGGAAGCTGCTGTCAAACTTGGAAGAGAAAGGATTCTGGCAGTAACAGGACCATGAAGTTCAGGAATGATGGTGCTGGAGAAACAGAAGGGGAATTTTTGAAAATTTCATTTTGGCCTTTATCACCAGAAGAGTGTGAAGCAAAAAATTTGCTTTCCACCCACCAAGTGTGGCATCCTGATAGCAGAGAGTTTGTCAGCACGGCAAGGAAGTGTTCATGCAATCCTGCTGAACAGTGTGGTTGGCATGGCAAGAAATGCCAAGAACGTGACACTTGTGACGCAGCCTTACGAAGCCATCACAGGGTGGTAGTAATGAAGTCATCCCAAGCAGATGTTTCCCAATATATGCTTGCATTTTTGTTTTATAATTAACCCATTCCTCAAAGTTAGAGGTAAATAAAAGTAGCTATCCCATTAGTAATTTAAAAATAAGCTTTTAAACTGGGGTTTTTTGGTGTTTCCATTATAATGTTTTAGTGGCAGTATGGTGGGTTAATCAATTTGTGTGTTCTAGAAAGCAGGGTTTCTAACAGAGTCACTAAAAATTGTTTTGTTTTAATTTTAAAATAATGTCAGGGCCATTCAAAGGGTTTAAGGCAAAACCATGAATTATTTCCTAATTATATATTTCTCAAGATCAGTTATGTTCTCTCATCATAGATTTTGTTCTGCCCAGGTCTGGTTAGACACTGGACAATACCAGTCATTGGATAATAAAGCCACTTCCAGTGCCTTTAGCTGAATTCTCAACAGAATAAGATTTCATGATCTGAATCTCCTCTTCCTCTCATTTTTAGGTGTTCAACTTTTCAGTCCTTTCCTTTCCCCATTCCACCACCCCTTTCTTCTTATTATTAGGAATTTTCCAGAGCACCATCAGAGCTGCAGCAGATTCACCTTGGTGGGATTGAAGTTGCAGGTCAGATGTATGAATCAGATATTCAAACCTAGGAATGCTGTGCTCCAGGATGATGCCTAGCGAATATTTATATCTGTATTTATCACAGCTACTCATGCAAGTGTTGGTCAATAACGCACAGATTTCAGTTCTTTTTATCTTAGGTTTGATGCCACACTAGCAAAGAAAAATGTTCTTGCTCCTCTCGCCTTTCCTTCTCTTTTCACTTCATTGAAAATGTTGGCCACAATGAAGATGTCACGCCAGAGGCTGTGCCTGCAGCATGGTGCTCTGCAGCAACAGCAGCTCTCTATTATTAGACAATAATTCAAGTGAAGCTATAACTGTGGGTCATTTCCATACATTAGATATATTTAAAAGCGTATACTTACTCAATTTGCATAATTAATACTTATACAAAATTCTCCTTTTCTGAGCTCAAGTGTGTTGAATGTTAATGGAGTTGCCTTTGCAGTGTGCTGAGGGAGATGAGAACTGGGGCCTGCTTGCTTTGATTTGTTGTGGAGCAAAACCCTCCAGCAAAAGCCTTTGACTTCCTGTGTGGCAGTGTTGAAACCTTGCAGGAAAAATGCCCTTTTTCTAAGCCAGCAACAGCTTTATTTCTAGAGCCTGTACTGTTGGGCTGTTTGTGAAGTGGGACCAGGAGTTGGGTTCTGCATATTTTAAAGTGTGATAGAGAAAAGTTCAATTGATACTTTATTAGAATCTTAGCTGCTAAAACCCTTCAAAAAATGATGCTGGTCTAAAACACTTCCTAAATTATCTCCAGACTTTGAGAAGTACTTAAATTTTCCTTGTTATAAGACCTAAGGTGGGAAACTGACAGTTGGCTTTTAAACTGTCATTGTATTGTACACTCCTAATGAGGCAGGGGTGTGTTTTATATTTTGAAAGGTGATTCTGATGATTAAAAAAATAAATAATTTTTTTCTTAGTTAGATGACAGAAAGTGTCCCACCAAGATATTTTTGGTATAATCTCTTAAGTAATTGATGTGTCCTCAATCAGTGTGTAAGTAACACAGTCAACCAGTTACCATACCAGCAGAATTTTAAAATGATGTTAAATGGCATTAGACGAAAATATTTACCCTCTTTCCTCAGGAATCTTTTATAAGATAAATAATGAACAGTGTAAGTACTGAATGTCTCTGGTGGGCAAAGCAGCAAATTTCAGTTTGCCTATAAACGTTGCTTTGTGATCTGCTAATGTCCATCAGAGATCTCTTGGGTAAAAAAGCTCCTTAGTGAGACATGGAAGAAAGTAAAGTGCAGGAAAGTAAAAGAACCAGTTTTGTTTTTTGTTTGTAAAATATAGGTACATTGGATTACACCCTCCATCAGGTGGATGGCATGAAAAACATCATTGCAGTTCTCTGCACTTTTATGTATCAGCCTTGCTTCAATTAAAACAATGCCATTTATCTTCCAGATAAATGGAAGATAACAAAGCACTGCACAAAGCTGTGGGAACAGCAATAGCAGGGGCTGAAGGCAGTAGTTGAGGCCTTGCTCTTTTATGTGATAAATTAGTCTCAGGAACATTCCCTCAGGTGTGGAAGATTTTACAAATCTTTATAAAAAGAAGTGCCTCTTCCTGGGAAGTTCCTAAGATCTGGGAAGGGTCTCCAGATACAGACACTTGTGTGTTTTCTTGGTGGATCTTGTCTCTTGAAGTGTCCTGACTCATGTCCATAGGGAGTCTGTGTCCTTAAAATGGGGCTTGAGCTGTTGTTGGGGAGCAGAGAGCCCGAAATGAGGTAAAACCTGGCTCAGGTTTTGTGCCTTGCCCAGTGGGGCTTTAGTTCCCTTTGGGATCCAGCCTCCAGCTCTTTCTTTTCACAGCTTTAGTGACTTTTCCCTTGAGACTTTGAGGGTTAGGAGGAGAAGGGTTAAGTTGCTGAGGAGATATTACAGACACATGCCCTAATTGTAGGTGCTATTATGAGAGTAAGGCTGAGCTGTGATGAATTAGGTAATTCCCTCTCACATGAGAAGAGGAATGAATTCTAAATAGCTGAGAATTGGAAGGCAACCTAATTTAACAGGCAGAGGGAAAACAGGGCTCCCAAAAAGGCCCTGTCAGAGTCTCTGGCTTGTCACGCTGCTTTCTGGAGGTGGGAAGCAGGTGAGAGTCTGATTGAGAAGCTTTTTATGAACTTAACCATAGCTGAGAAAGTCGAATCATGGCATTCCATCTTCCTTGTGACTCCAGCTCTCTGACCTTGGCTTACTTTTAAAGACAAATCATTACTGATCCACCAGAATCCTTCTTAGAAATTATCTCATGTCCCCCTCATGAGGAACTCCTCACAGGTAGATTGTTTTGCATTGATTTATAAACTGTTGCAGGCCACATGAGCCTGCACATCTCGCCTGCTCGTTTAGCAATGGAGGAGAGCACTGGAGGTGGAGCTGGATGTGGGATAAATCCTTAACTGATGTGTTTCTCCTCGGGAAAGTGGTCTTCAAGGAAAAGTTACTTCCTTTGTAAATATTGATGTACTGTTTTTGGAGCGGGCCCTGGGAGGTAATACAGATGTGGTAGAAGTGCTGGAGGGGACAGGACAGAAAAAGCTTTTAAAAGCTGATTGGGAGCCTTGTTTTTGTACTATTTGGTGTGACAAGCAAACCTTTTCTTTGGCCATTTCTTAGGGAGAAATGAGTCTCAGGAGAATGATGGGTAAGAGTCTTTTGCAGTTTCTTTTTGCCCTTTATTTCAGCCCTTCAAAACGTCAAGTTTATTTTTATCCCTGCCTGGGACTCCCTATGTAAAGCTGGTGACTTCTGCCTACTGGAGCCTTGCCCTTGTGTCCCTTCTTCTGAAAGCTCTGGAGCCTCTGTAGGAAATGCATCTTCTTTGTCTTGTGCATGGTTTGTACATTTTTAGGTGCTGACACAGTATAATTAAAATTGAAGAAGGTAAGGAAGGCATTTAGAAACAGTAATTACTGGTATGTCAGTAACAAAATTAGTGGGAAGTGAGTATGAAAAGATAAATCATCCTGTGAACAGCTTTAGTGGATGTCTGTGCCTATGGGCTTAAAATGTTATGTTTCAGCTGCAGGACCACAGAGGGACCTGTAGCTGCCACTAGTGATAAAAATCTCTTCATCTCTGTGAGGGAATTAGCTGACCTTTCCTTTGCATATTAAGTACTCATAAATTAATTGATCACATATTGGTATGCTGGTGCTTATCATGCAAGTCCAGTGTGGGTGGTTGCATCACAAGAGGTGTGGGCCATGAAAGCATCTGTGAAGGTCTGCTCCGGGCTCCCAGCACAAGAGCCCTTCAGCTCTGCTGAATATGCATGAGCCTCGCTTGCTTGTTAGCCCTAAGCCTGCAGGGCTGTTTGAACGTTCTGGCAGAACCTGGTTTTCCAGGATCAAAGAAACCCGAGCCAAAGCTTAGCTCTGCTCTGGATGCTGGTCCTGCAGCGCTGCAAAGGAAAACAAATAGTACTCAGCTTGCTTTCAGGCTCTATAAACCTTCCTGTTGTAGCTGAGTTTCAAAATCAGTTTATAGTCAAGTAGTGCAGGAAAATAAGTGAAGGTTTTTTTGCCTTTTGTTGTTGTTTGTTATTTTTTTTAAAAGGACGATGTTGTACATTGTCTACTTGGTTTTTGTTCCTCCTTTTTTTGTTTTGTTTAAAGGGACCTGCTTGGATCTCTGTCAGGTGTGTTAAGATAAGCATGCAGGTAGTTGCTGTGCCCTGGTCATTCAACTTGGGCAATCAAATTGGCAGAGCTTAAAAATTATTATTTTGATTTCAAAAAAGCTTCCAACTTGCATTAGTAAACTACATGTTTAAATGTACATTTAAGTTTAAAAAAAGCTTTATGAAGACACAAAATGCTCCGCAAAAGCTATGTGCTTTGAATTTTGAAGTCATTACAAGTCCTGACTGCCCCAACATTCCCAGCGCAGAGTGGGTCAAGCCCTTTCACCTTGGGAGAAACTCTCCAAGCAGGTGAGCAGCGCTTGGAGAAGCAAGAGTTGCAAACACGTTCCAGTCCAAATTCTGATTGTGTAAAATCAAACAGTGAACAGGCTTCAAACCCTGGGAAATACCTGATTAGCATAATAAAATCTTGGGAGCTGCAGCTCATTTTGCCTCTCTCTGCTGTTGGAACCAGAGCTGACATGAACTTTGTTTGCTCTGAAGGATCCAAAGGGAAATATTGGATTCTGACCCTGCAATGAGTTTTGCATGGGCCCATTACCATTTAGACAGATGGGATACATTAGAGTTTCCATTTCTTGTTTCACTGTAGTAATAAATGGTAGCTTTTTTAATAGTTTATGTTCACGAAACACTATAATTTTTATTACATTTCAGTGAGATTTGCAAGCTGCCATTGAAATGAAAACCAAAAAAAAAAAAAAGGCAAGTGATTGTAAAGCTGAAAGAAGATTTTAACAATATTCATCTCAGATTATCTAAGATAATGTTTAATTTTTCCATTCCCCTTTCCCTGTTCAGCAACTTTTCCCAGGAGCTTGTGCTTCTACTTTGTCTTTGGGCTGTGTGCAAACCACCCAGGCTTTGCGTGTTGCTGTGTGTGTGAGGGCAGCGATACATGCGAATGTTGGTATTCCAAAAGGAACCCTGAGGTTTCAGATGGTCTCTTCTTTCCTTTGTCTTCTTCGCCACCTCATAAATTCCCTTGTGCAGTGTCTGCATTTAGTGGCAAGGTGAGCACACCTCTGACTGTGTGCCAGCCGCTGTCGGTGGCAGTGCCGTGTGAGGGCTGATTGCTCCATTGTGGTGCTGAGCGCTCCCGAGCAGAGCCTGCAGCTCACCCGAACCTCCCCACGGGCACATCAGCCCTCCTTTGTTCTCTGCGTTTGATTTAAACCTCTCTGCTGTGTACTAAAGGTGCAGCAGGAACAATAACTTGAGCGAATCAGTTCATAAAGCTGAAGAGTATTGATCTGTGTCCTGTAGAATTAGAAATTACTGGCTCGGAGAACAGTTTGCTGCTCTGAGAACCCCTGCTTTGTCTTCGTGTACAGTGTTAAAGTCGTAAAGTCTTACCATGATAAATGAGAGTTTCCTTCTACAACTCCCTGCCAGGAGGCTGCAGCCAGGTGGGGGTCGGCCTCTTCTCCTGAATAACAAGCAATAGAGCAAGAGGAAATGGCCTCAAGTTGCACCAGGGGAGGTTGAGATTGGATATTAGGAAAGATTCTTCACTGAAAGGGTGATCAGGCATTGGAAGAGGTTGCCCAGGGCAGGGCTTGAATCATCCTGGGAGTTCAGAAGCCGTGTGGATGTGGCACTTGGGGACAAGGGTTAGTGGTGAACGCGGCAGTGCTGCATCACCGGTGGATTCAACGATCTTGGAAGTCTTTTCCAACAGTTCTATGAATCCTCTTGGTTTCTTATCCCAAGCCTCCACGTCTAGGGAAATCAGGCTATTTATTTCTATACTCTCTCAGTGAACAGTTCCTGTCACAAACAGCAGGTGTTGAGGAAGCTGTTCCCCGCAGCTGTGCTGTGCTACCCCTCAAGCGAGAGCTTTTGTGTCCTGGTCCCCTGTCACAGCTCCTGAGTTCCGCGGGGGGTGAAAACCTGGGGGCTGGGTTTGGCTTTATTATATTTACATTGATTCTAAACCCAGAACATATTGTAATGAATGATAAAAAGCATCTTCAGATACTCCAGAAAAGCTCTCTGAGGAGGCAACATATACTATTACGTTACACAAACTAGATACCTGGACTGTAAGGAAACAGTTTTCATTAAAAAAAAAAGAAAAAAGGAGAAATTCTTCTTTCACTTCTAAGGGAAAATGTCTGCTTCATACAGAGTATTCCTTTGCAACAGGGTCCTGGTTTAGGATATTACAATAAAATACACATTTTCCATTTGGCAGCAATGAGTATGGGGCACTTTGGAAATCTCTGAAAGCTTTTTATTTTACCAGTTTAATGGGGATAAAAGCAAGTAAATGAAAAGATGAAGACCAAGGCTACTGTGAAGCTTGTTACTGATTTGAAATGGTCATTTTGAGACTGTTGAAAATGGGCTTACTTAAAGTCCCCAAACAATCACCTTCTTCCCTGCTCGTCCAAAAATTGGCCATTTTGCCTATGTTTTAGTGAAGTTCAGGCTCGAGCAGTGAGAGTAAGAAGTGAGAGTGGAGTGTAGCAAGACAAAACATCCACTATTAGGCTAAATATGTAAGTACCTAAAATGGTAGTAGAGAAATTTTAAGTAAAGTTAATGCATCCTTGCTTTGAAATGTGGAGCATTCTTATGTATGACTCTGGTGGGAAATCTGATATGTTCTTTTGGCCTGTGGAAATAGTACTGGTGAAGAAATACGCCTTTATGTCAGAATACCTGGGTCCTTGTTCACCCTTTTACTCCTTAAACTCATGCTGGAGATTTATCTGGAGATGGGGCCATGGGTCCTCAGTGGGAAATAATCAAACTGACAGAAATGTTTTGAGTCCGATGGTTGCATGGACCATGATTAGCTTGGTCCCCTATGGGTGGAAAACTTTATGGCCTTTTATATGCTGGAAATAAATCCAGCCTTTTTCGTAAGTGTATATTTAGTGTGCCTCTATAAATGTATCAAATAGTAAATATAATGTGCTATTCATATGAGAAATATTTGTGGGAATGTGTTCCTTGGAGCCCTTGGCACTTAACACAATATAGGAGGTACTGTTTGGGAGTAAGATTTACTGCTAAGGGAACATGTAATTATGAAAGTCTGCTAAGATTGAAAATATTACAAATCTTATTGCTTTTTGCCATGGCAATTTGTACTTATGGTTTTCTTTTAAACAACTGGAGCAGTTTTGTGCTTTTCTGCTAGTGGTTTAGTTTGTTTTTTTTTTAAGTTATACCCCAAAACCAAACAGAGAAGCTGCCAGGAGACCTAATTGTGTCCTTCCACTACCTGAAGGAGCTGACAAAGGATGGAGAGAGACTTTTTACAGGGGCCTGGAGGGACAGGGCAAGGGGGAATGGCTTCCCACTGTCAGAGGGCAGGGTTAGATGGGATATTGGGAAATAATTGTTCCCTGTGAGGGTGGTGAGGCCCTGTGAGGGTGCCCAGAGAAGCTGTGGCTTCCCCATCCCTGGCAGTGTCCAAGGCCAGCTTGGACAGGGCTTGGAACAACCTGGGAGAGTGGAAGTTGTCCCTGCCCATGGCAGGGAGTGGGACTTGAAGGAACTTGGTGATCTTTAAGGTCTCTTCCAAGCCAAAACTTTCTATTATTCCACCCTGCTGCTTATTGGAACTTATTGTCTGAGGACTGATCATGGCTGTTGAATGCTGCTGTTGTTCTGCCTGGCTGTGGAGGCAGAATCCACCAGCAGCATCCTGCTCTTGGGCAACTTTATTTTGTGAAACTGGTCCTAACTAAGGACGATGTGTAGGGATGTTTCCCAGTTACCAGATGGAAATGATAATGGGGTTACAGAAAAGTAAATGACTTTTGGTGGAAGTGAAGAAATGCTGTGCATTGCTTTTCAGCTGCAGCTTGCAGTGGTGTTACAGCTGCCTGGAAAAGCAGCTCTTTGGGGCCTCTTTGGAGCCCTATTAGAGGCTGGAGAAACGGCTTTTCTGGGAGTGCTGGAGGTGTCTTAGGAGTCGTCTTCAGTTCAGGCAGTAAATCCAGCCAGACTGCAAAACAAAACCAAACCTTGCTTATGTTGCACATTAGAGGGATTAGAGGTACCTGTGAGTGCAGCTTTGCTCCTGGCTCATTAGCTGAAGGAATGGTGACAGCAGTGGGGAAAGGCCTTGAGTTGTTGTCTGGAGGGATCCATATGGGGAAACCTGGAATAATAATAATGCCATTACTTATAAATAATAGGTAATGCTCAGTCATACCAACATAAGCAGTGTCTGCAGGGGCTCTAGGCTCAGTTTTGGTGACAACTCTTGGTTCCAGTTTATTTTACTCACTGCAAGCCTGATACATTTCCACCTTTGCCTGCAGTTGCTGAAAAATAGTTCTGATGTTTTGCCAGCTTGTATTTGTCGTCTTATTTTTTCATGTTGTGAAGACTAATAATGAAGTTTTATGTTGCTTTCCAGCTTCTTTAATTTGGCATGTGGGTGCTCGCCGTGTTAAGTTAAATATTTGGCATCAAGTGGAATTTGCAGTAATCTTAAAGCATTTTCATCATATAATCATCACTGATATGATAATTTTCTCTGAGCACCCAGTGCAAGCCTTTCGAAGATTCTGTGAATGCTGAAGCTTCTGAGGATCTGGATGTTGATGGTCTCAAATGAGGGCCAAAAATCCCTCCAAAATGTAATATGTCACTTACAATTCATTATATCACATCTCACAATGTGATATATCTGCATTTATTCTGTGAATGACACATTTTACCAAAAAAGGTTATTCAAGGCCTCCAAATCACTTTATGAATAGCATTTTTGCATGTATTTGCATTTAATATCTCTAATCTCTGGTACAACAGAAATCATGTTACATTTTCTGTAGATGATGGCAGGGGTTTTATTCCCTTGGATCCCTCTTCCATTTTTCTCTTGTCAACATGCATACTTTATCAGAACAAGAAGACAAATATATTACAGAGTTAGAACATTTGAAACAGGATAATTTGATGCCTTTATTTCCTCAAGCACTTGTTCATGTGCTTGGAAATTATCTCGAACAAAGGTTTATGATGCTATGTACCCTAAAGTAGAGCTTCCCCTGCACAGAAAGGCAGCCAGTAAACCCCAAAATCTCTAATCCATAGTAAGGAGAACTAGTGTTGTTTCCTGTGCACAGAAAGACAGCCAGTAAACCCAAGACTCTCTAATCCGTAACAAGGGAACTTTTTTTTAAAAACCAAGACATTGTACAGAGGTAAAAAACCCTTGTCAGAGAAAATTCAAGCTGAAATATGTCGTAATGGTTGTGGAAATAGTGGCGACTGATGGGTATCTTGAGATAAGGTAATTATTGGGAAACTAAGGTAGCATCATCATCTTTTGTGCCACTACCCTGAGGAATAAAGTTTGTTCCCATTTTTCTGTCCTTTTGCAATACAGCAACGCCCCATCCAATGTCCCCCCTCAGAGGGGGAGCAGCACAGTTGTCCTACTTTTGGCTCCCGGAACACGTGGGGAACACCTCCAGAGAGCAGAATGTGTTTTGAGGGCAGCCAGGGAGGAGCTGGAGCGGGATGGAAGGTGCTGCAGCCACCCTGCTCCCGCATCCTGGGGCTCAGTGGGCTGGGAGCAGCTCCAGGGCTGCCAAGAGCTGTCTGTGGCAGCTGCTGGGTCCCCAGAGGGAGATCCTGCCAGTGCCACTGCCGTGGGAAGCGCGGAGACGTCACGGCAGGGCCTGGCCAGGAGAACCCAGTTTATCCAGGCAGAGTTTTTCTGGATCTGTGTGTGGGTGGCTTCCTGCTGGAGCCTGAAGAGCTGTCAGCATTGCCTTTTTGTGACAATGGTGTGGGGGAAAGCTGTGCAGGAGAAGGCTTCAGAGCTAAGAAATGGTTTAAAATACTTCTCCTTCACACTGTGCTGAAAGAGCCCCACTTTGCCTTTAGAGAGGTTCTAATCACCTGGTTTGGAAAGAGAGGGTTTGGTGGCATGGTCCAGGGAATTCTCTTATTAAGAACTTGCAGGGAATAGTTTGATGCATCTTAAAATCCCAGAAACAAACCAGTATTCCTTTAAACAGCTTCTGTAAGCATTTTTTCATGGGTCCATCCACTGAAGATAAAAGAATCTGTTTAGGAGTGGAGTTACCTGTCAACCACAAGGAAGTTTTTTCACCAGCATCTCATTATATTTGAATTGATAAAAATGTCCTGATCACTTTTGAATCAAAAGAATTCACCTTGAACCACTTCTGGATGTGCTGTGGAAATAATTTCAGTACATTATTTAATCAAAGAAAATTTAAATTAACCTTTTTTAAAACTTTTAAACTTGTGTAACTGACTGGACTATACTGGCAAAATAGCTTGCAGTAGTTCAAGTTGCAATGTGTAATTAATAACAGTTTTTAATGAATAATTGTGTGTGCTTACTATAAGTGATGGGGAAACCAGCTATCACAATTACATTGAAGTTAGTTTGGGAAAACATTGGAAAGCATCTTTGCATAAATGACCTTACCTGGAAGTGCTGTCACCATACTTTGCTGGTGCTTTGCAAGACCTTAATAGAGACAATGAATAAATTTGCAGGTAAAACTTAGTCAGAAAAGCAGTTTAACCACAGCTGTGTGAACAGGGAGATGTTAAACCCTCTCCCAAATCCAGGATAGTTGGATGTACTTGTACCCATCCTTCAAGGCAGGGATATGGATAAAATAAAAAGCAGGAGTGTTAAAGCCTCGTGGGAAATGCTGGGGACGCTGCTCATTCTCTGAGTTCCCAGTGACGTGCTTATGGTTGTGGCTGGGATCTGCCTGCCTGGAAAACTGCTGTAATCTGTGTTTTATAGCTTTTTTCGTGTGAGAGGGTGTTTAGCTGAGCTGCAGGTGAGCCCCTGGCAGGCCTGACCCGTGGGTGTGACCTTTCCACTGCAGGATGCGCACTCTGCTACCCAGCCAGGGGAGATGGGAACAGAAGCAGAGCGCTTTTTCTTTTTGGGCTTGACTCAAAAGTGAATGCATGGTTTTCTCTGGTGCTCCAGGGAGATTTTCTCTTGAACGGAATTATTTTCTTGTGTGCATCACCTGAGAATGTTTCCAGTGATGAAGGAGCAGAAAGAAGCACAAAAAAGAAAATTCCTGTTGTTTTTTAATATCTGAAAAAGTACCAGCACGACTGCAAGTCCCTCATGGCATGGCCCGTGCGGTCGGAATCACGGATGGCCGTGTGAACTTGTGCTGGAACAGCGAGCAGAGCAAGAGTTGAAACCTCTTTCTCTGCATTCCTGAAAAGGTTAACAGCCTCACCACACACTGTGGGGTTAATTTAAGGCTGATTCATCTTTCTTACACAAAGCCTCGCAGCACTGCGAGCTTTTGAGATATGGCCAAGTTCAGCACCTGAGCACACACTGAACTGTGGTGTTAAACTCAGTGCAGCCCTTTTTACTCGAAGACTGTTGCAGGAATTTTCCTTCCTGTGTACATGGCAGCATCCCTTTGTTGCAGTGTCATAAATGTCTTTACAGTAAATTGTAGCTAACACAAATTTTCAATACATAATTTGTTTTTTTTCTTGGGAGGGGACATGAGTGATGTATTGCTCAGCAACTCTTTGAAGCTTCTGAAGAAATGTACTTTGATCAGCATCATTCAGGGAGGGTAACTTCTTTTCCCCTCATTAATTCTCTCTTAAATGTGGATTTTAATGAAAAACCTTGAAAAATGCTTTTGGCTTTTTTTTTTCTTTTGCCTTCAGTCGGTCATTTATATTCTGCACAGACTAGAATAGCACTGTGGGGGGAGCACTTAAATAGGGAGAAGATATTTGTCATCTGTCACACTCTGAAATTAAACTTTTGATATCGAGTTATTGCCTTAGAAATAACTTCAAAAAAATTACATGCAGAAAAAAGTACATGGTGGGGGAAGCTGTTGAACCAGTTATTGCATAACACTGTGTTAAATCCCCTGTCACCGAGCAGCCTTTAAAAATATTTCTTCATGAATAAATTAAAAAAAAAACATTCATACAATACACATTTCTATGACCACTTAGGTGGATTTTTTTCTATTAACAAAATCACAGAGAGGAGGCTGAGATTTCCAGAGCTGCTGCAGAGATTTCTAATTAGAAATTGATATCAAGTTTTGTTAGGTGCTTTGAAAATTCTTGTAGTACATTTGCATACATTAGGGAGAGAATGGGGCCATGTTCATTAGGCAGTTGAGGAATTCAAGCTCCTCAGTACCAGTTGCAAGCGGTACAGGAAGGAAGTTGGGAGGAATATTTTCTATTTCATAATGGCTACAGTGGAAAGAGTATTTGTACTCTGGCATGATCCCTCTGCTTTGTGGGAAGATGTTGAAGGATTACAAATGAGATGAAACGGCTTCTCCACGGGGTTGGGAAAATGGAACTGTTCCTGGCTGATGAGTTTAAGACCACTGAGGGAGAATGATGGGCTCCTCCTTCCCAGAGCCAGTTTTATTTCAAAATGCTGCCTAAAAGCAAATACCTGTTGGTGGCTCTGCTCACTAAACCTGTCATTTACTGGGACAAGTGAGCAACTTGTATTTTGGGCTAAATCAAGTTCTTTACTTTGTGGTTTTGCTCCTCCTCCACGGGGAGCCTCTGCCACGGTGCTGGAGGCTCGGAGGCTCTGCTGTTCCCTAAAACAGGGTGCAGCATTCCCATTTCCTGGCACTCTGCAGGACAGATCTCCTGTCTGCTGCAGGGCCGGGAAGGAGGGATCGCTACCTGGGAATGCCGGAAAAGCAGCATTTTGTTAGTTCCTGTGCTTTCAGAGAGAGGAAAAGATGGGGTTTTTCTGAATAACCCCCCTGCTTTTCCAAAGTGATTTACGTTGCTTCAGATTTTATAAGAGTTGAATCTGATTTGGTTTTGAAGCAGTTTTTATGGGGTGTTTATTGCACAGCCTTAAACTGTCCAAAAGTGTTGGATCACTGAACTGATCTCTGGGAGGAAACATTCACATATCCATGTTGAATACAGCTGTAAAGCTCTGTAACATCACATAGTTGTTATTATCTGAGGATTCTTCTAGCCCAGATAATCTCCTAGAATCAGAAAGCCAAATTATTAAAGGAATTGGTAAAAACTGTAGTTTATGAAGATCTGGTAAATACAAACTGCGAAGGAGTTTGCAGATAAGCTGGGTCATAATTGTATCATAGTTTTTGATATTCAAGTTCTGCTACAAATCCAGCCCCATTTGTTAGAAGTAAAAGGGAATATTTAGATAATATGTGTCTAATATGACTGAGGAAAAAGATATTACTGGGCCTTTTGAGCTACTGAATTTTCTTATAACCAAAACAATTTCAGAAGAACAAAAGTCCAGTCCCCTGGGATATGAGCAGTGTGCAGGCAAATGAAGGTTGGACATCACCCAGAGTCTTTTGAAATACATAGCTTTGATCCCAGCACTTAAATTCCCTGTTTCCTTATTTATTTTAAAGCTAAATACCTCCAGGGAACAAAATGTTTATTGTCTGAAAGACCCTTCCATGTTTTTTTTTTTTTTTTCCTGTTTTAAATCTCTAATAGATGGCCTTTGGATAAAATAGATAAACCAGCACATCTTAAGCCACTAACCCTACCAAAGACAGTGCAAATCAACATCTAAATCACACTGTACCTAAAGGAGTTTGAACACCAAATTCATCTAGATCTGTTGTACAATTTGGGTAGAGTTGCTCATTCATGCATTTTATGTTAAATTAACATACAGAATAGTCATTGTATGAAATACTTGAGGATTGAAGTCAGTGAAGTTTCTTAGGTGGTGCATGCCTTTTTTTATCATTCAGACTCTGCACCTCTAAAATAAAGACAAGCTAAAGAAATACAGAAAGAGGGGAAACCCCCACCAAACAGAAAATCCCAAGCCAAACCCCAATCCCAAACCTCTTTTTGCTCCTTTCGTCCATCAGAGTAACACTTTCATTGACCGAACCTCCGCAGAGAAGTCCCCAGCACACGGTGCTCTGTCCGTCAGGACTCGTGTGTGACACTGAGGCACTGCCAGCTGTGCTGGGACATTGCACAGGAACACTTTTATCATCAGCTCTGCTGTTCTCTCATTCCCAGCTCAGGTCGTTGGTGAAGGGAGGGCATCAGTCACCCCAGGTCTGCAAACAGAACAAATGGGATGATTTTAAATAACCATCCAGAACTTTCATGACCAAGCAGAGAAGCCGTGTTGTCTGTTTGGTGCCTACAACCTTTTGCTAACCCCAAGAGTGACTCAGGGTGCCTGGGACATCCCTTTTATTTTAATGTCAGTAATTTTGATAGAAGAAGCACCAGGTTTGCATGTTTCAAAACCTGAGCACTGCGGGGCAGTGTTTTCAGCTCCCATTCCTAGCTAGGACTTGACTGAGAGACAGAAGAACCTCTTTAGAAGAACATCTTTGACTCATTTAATAGAACAAGGGAAGCCATCACTTGCTGGTGTTCAGCTCGCTGCCCGATGCGAGCTGACAGTGGATGTGGCCCAGCCACGGAGAGGCTTTGCTGCCTGCCTGTCTGACAAACAGACCTGACCCGTTGGCTGTCAGGTTTGTTTTTTAATGCTGTAATTACAGAAACTGACATCCTGGGGGGTTATAGGGAGAATGACTGCTAAACTTTCACGCTGCCAGCTCAACTTTGAATAATACTGCATTTATGAAAGGTGGGAGCAGTTGAAGGTGCAGTACAGGTCTGTACCACTATTGCAGGGGGGTTTAGGAGAAGACAAAGCCCTCAAAATGACCAGTTAATTTAAAAAGCAGCGATTTCTCCTCCTTCCATGGTGATGCATTTTCCAAGTGTCAGTGTGGTTTCTCTCCTGTTGTCCTGCGTCTGGCTCTAAGATGTTGTGATTTCATTTCTCCACCAGCTTGAATTGTAGCTGAACAATTCATGATGGGCTTTTTGCTAATGCCGCACTCATTCCATATTCAAACATGAGTAAACTTTGTCCTGGGATGCCAGAGCCAAGTGGAGCAGGGTTTTCAGGTCTCTCCCACTGCACAGGATGGAAGCATGGCCAGCAGGACACTTTTTCTCGTGGACGTGTCCTAACACAGCTGACTTTTATTTATCCCTGCTTTTTATTTATCCCTGCTTATTTATCCAAAGCTCTGCCACCTTAACAAAAGTGCTATGCTTGATTCAAAATCTCCATTCATGCTAACTTCAATAAATTTCAAAAAGGTTTGTTGTGTTTGTCTTGAGAAATGGTACTGCATAGCAGCAGGATTTTAGGACATTTAGAAAGTAGAAAGAACATGCTCTGAACATGTTACTGAAATTTGTTGTAAGTTGAAAAACACAAACAACTTAGACCTGACCAATCTACAGTTTTAATTTTGGCTTGTTTAGCATCATGCCAAATACTGATGCTCACTAATTTAACAAAACCATAAAGATCTTATGGGGATCATTCTCTATACTTATATAAATGTGTTGATGGACAACATATTTTTCAGCCTGATCCTCATGAATTTGTGCATCAAGATAAGAATCTGTCATTGCAGCCTTTGCAAATCCCACTTAAGATATCTTTTGTGAGCTACAGAATCATAGAATAGTTTGGGTTTGAAGGGACCTTTTAAGACAATCCAGTTCCAGCCCCCTGCCATGGACAGGGACACCTTCTTTGTCCATTGTTGAAAAGGAGCAAATCAAATAAAGGAAATAATGGAAAATCTTAACTCTCCGACTGCAACGGTGCACATACTGAGTAGTGGAAAATCCTGCAAGTGGAAAAGCTCTTTTTAGGTGTTGGAATAATTGTACGTTGCTCGAAACACGCCTAGAACAGTTTAAACAGTTATTAAAGAGTGTCGCCAGATTTTATCACTGCAGTCATGCATATAGATCAGTGATCCCTGAGCAGCACTGCAAAATGTGTGAATGAGGTGCACTTGCTAAAAATAACCCTACTGCGTGCTGCTCCTAATTGCCACGGAATCCTGGGGAAATGAGACAATTTCAGCAGCACAGAATTGACTTAGAACGTTTAACTGCAGCATTACACGTGGGTTTTTAAGAGAGGATAAAATATTTGCTAGACCTTGACCATCAGCATTTAAAAAAATAAAGCAAACAATCACCATCAGATTTAACTTGGAGCCGTTGTAGTTCTGTTCTTGTCTTACTTGTGGGAAGTGGTGATGGGTTGTGTGTGTGGAAACCCTTGGTAGGGCTGCAGCTCTGGGCTGGAGGCAGCTGGAACTGCTCTGCCTTACCTCATAAACTCACTTCAGCAGCCCCAAATATAAAGAGAAGAATCTGTGAATTTGTTTTTAAAGAAAACAAAAATTCTCAGGATGTTTGGCAACAGCTGAGCATCCCCAAACTGACTGACAGACAGAAACATGATCCTTTTCTTTCCCTCCCCTTTAAAATTTCTTGTAGTACTTAATCAAGTTTCCCCTGTGCCTTTGTACCCCAAACAGAATCTATTTTCCTTTTCATAGGAAATAGGTTTCTTGATGAAGAGCCTGCCATTGCCACCTCTGTGACTCTTCCAGATTTTTAGGATATTGGATAAATGGGAACTCATCTGTTTCGTTATAATTCCATCCTCAGTTTGGGAAGGTGAAACCTTTCCCTAATCAAAACCAGTCTTAAAAATCAATAAGCTTCTTTTCTTTCTAGCAAATTCTTCGATTAACCATTTCTTTATGGTTATTCATATTTTTAGTCAGCTGCACCAAATGACTGATTTGCAGGCACTCTGAATTTCTGCTCCAAGAAGGGTTTAAGCTATTTAGGGAAATGAATGAAGCACAAAGGTTTTTATTTAACTATAAATTTTGTATGAGTTTAATTTTTTTCATAAGTGACTGGCTTTCTTACATCAAACTCCTTCACAGGGAATGTTACAGCAATATGCAGTACCTTTGACAACTATAATTTTCTAAAACTCTGGGAAAACCAGATGAAAGAATAAATAAATATTGATCTGGCCAAGGTTTAAGTAATCCCTGATTAAAGCAAAAATGCATTTTAAAAGTAGCATTGATTACTCCTGGGTTCTGGTTTTGTTATCCTTCCCAGGCTGAAAATGTTGAGTCTTTATGGAGTCAGAGAAATACATTGAGAACACCGATGAGACATTTATTTTAATTTATCGCCCCAGTGCTTGAGCACTTTTATGTTATCCTCTGAATTTATGCTCAAAATCAATCTCACAGAAGTGAGAGAACGTTACTGCTGAGGCAAAGGGAGGCAGGAGGTTTAAGGACACGCCTGTACTGCTGAGCACCAACAGATTTTACACCCTAGGGCTCCAAGAGTAGGTGCTGGAACTGGGATTCAGTCAGGTCAGAGCCGAGTGTTCCCATCCCTGACTGCCCCGAGTGCTGCTGGGAGTCCCCTTCTCACTCATTTCATTGGCTTTGCACGTTTCCATCCCCTCTGGTAGAGATGTTCTGACTTGCTGTACTCCAAAGCTCTGCCATTTAGATATTTCCCCTTGCTGTGTTTCCTCGTTTGCTGTTAGTTTGATTCCTGGAGTTACCGGCGATTTTTGGGAATGGTATCCAGCACATGGATTGCATAGTCAGCTCCTGGAGAAGATGGGCTTGCTTTTCACCCAGCTCCAGCGTTGTGTGTGCAATTCAGAGTGAGAGAGCTCTGGCTTTCAGCTGTTTTCATGTATTCCCACAATGGGGAATCTCTGGAATAAATGTGCTAAAGAGATGTTGGTAGCCCAGGTGGTGGAACAAGATGTTTGGCTTGGAACTCCTGCGAGCACTTCTGTTATCTTGGGATGGGAGAGAGGTATTTTTATCACTTGTAGTGCTTACATGGCACTTCAATCAAGTGGGTTAGACTTCTTTTCTTTTCTTTTCTCCTTTTTTTTTTTTTTGGCCAGATTTCAATTTAATTCATGATGTGTCACCTCCCTAACTCAGCTTTGGCTCTCAAAGAAGTGGTGTTGTCCTTTTAATTTCTGGCCGAGCAGTTGCGCAGCGCAACCCGGAGAATCCAGGAATTGCTTTTTGGCTCTTAATAGCACAACGTCCGTTCCGTCTGTGCTGCTCCAAAGTGCTTTGAGGAGTTAGGACAGAAATTGCTGTTGAATCTCTCTGTCCTGAAGCTCTTGGAGGGCTGGCACTGCTGCATTCCTGCATATATCTGTGGTTTTAGGGGGCATTCCCTGAGCAGCGTGAGGGGTTGTGCTTAACAGACTGATTTCTTGGCAAGTTGTATCTTGAGCGCACAGGATTCTGTCTCCGCTGACTTAAAATCATCTCCAGAAGGGGTTGAAGTAGATTCTTTGTTGAAAATTTAATCCCGGCATTAGATTTGTGAACCAGGGAGTTACCTGTGTGTTTGTCCTGATGTAATTCTTGGAAGAGAGGTTTGTTTTCATCTCCAGAAGGAAGTGCCCTGATTTTGGGTGCCCTGATCCATGCATGTATTTATTTAGTAAACATTTTCCCTTCAAGACATTTGATTCTAAGAAAAATTGAGGTTATCAGTTCTGTTGAATACTTGTAGACCTGGACGTTACTACAAAATAAATTATAAATGGCAACAAGTATGATAGCTTTAGTGTGCATTATTAGTTTGATTTTTCTGGAATGAGGCAATATTTAATGCTTCAGTTCTGTTGGAGCGTGCATTATGGTTTTTTTTTGAAGATGTGTTGGACTTTACTTTTTTAAGAGTCACATTTAAATTTTCTGTTATGGAGTAACACAGAAGAGATGAGCTTAATTTTATTAATTGTGCAGTAAATTCATTTGCATCTAGAGGAAACCAGCTGCTTTTTAATGATTGAACTGCCTTTTTCTTTGATTTTACATTCATTAAATCCAGTCATAATTTAAATTTCCCAAATGTAAACTGTTTTTTTCTTTGTTTTTATCAGGTCTTGCATGCTGTGACACAAAGGTCTCCTCGCCTGGTGAGCTATGTTCATGGTAAGCCTGATTTCCTCCTGTTATCCACGTTGTCATTCCAGGGATTATTATATCAAGGGGATGTTTTGTTGTTTTAGAAATCAATCATCTGAAATGATTATAAACACACGGACATGAGTTTAGTATCTTTTTTTTTCTGAATTAGTGACAAATCTCCAATTTTCTACAACATCCAGTACAAACAGAGTTTTAAGAACTTGTAAGGGATCTGATAATGCCTTAGAGTTTCAGTGGGCATGGTCAAGACTGCAGACAGGGCAGGATGGGGCCAATTTTGTAGTTTTGAGTAGTGCAGTGGCATCAGGATTCCTGACAGGTCCCCACATGAGGAGATCTACAAACAGCAAGACAAAAGGCCCAGCCTGGGTCCAGTGAATCCCATTTTGTCCTGGCTCCAAATCCTCAGGCTCTTTAGTTATGCTAAGGAATTCTCCGTGGCTGCCAACTTTTTGGCACTTCTTAAAATAACTCAGTTAAATATATTTCATAAATTCATTTTGTATAGGCAAAAGAAGCCCCTGTGCTGCTCCTCAGCAGCACATATTCCTTCTCTTCCCCTTCTCCTCCAAATATTAGCAAATTACCCCTTTTATTATGATATGAAAATAAACCAGCTTTTGGGATTAGGCCTCGCATTTATCAGATGGTTTCCCACTGTGTTCTGCTTT
The DNA here is from genome assembly GCA_013389985.1 of Dryoscopus gambensis. Classification (NCBI taxonomy): domain Eukaryota; kingdom Metazoa; phylum Chordata; class Aves; order Passeriformes; family Malaconotidae; genus Dryoscopus; species Dryoscopus gambensis. The sequence goes on along the minus strand of WEIT01002484.1, from coordinate 167,378 downwards.
TTTTTTTTGAGGGGTTAAGTAGCAAACACCTTCTGTATTTCTGGGTTTACTGATACATATTTTAAAATTGATTATTTTCCCTCATGCTTTTTAGTGGAAGTAGCTGAAATCCTCGTATGGTTCCACTGTTCTTTTTTTCTTTTTCTCCCCCATTTTTTTTCCCTCTCCTAAGTTCTTCCTTACATGCCACAGGATGTTTGAGCTGCTTGATGACCTCCAGCTCTGAGAGCAGGAGTTAATAAAGAGCTTTCCCTTGCTGATGGGATTAGGGATGTCAGAGGAGTGGCCAAGGCTTTAAGGGACACGGATTTTTAATCTTCTTCCCTAGTTCACCTCAGCTGAGTCAGCCATTAGAAATCTGCCTTATGAAGCTGCCAGGGTAATCAATAGGCACGTTCAGCTGAGCTTCCGGGCATTTCTGAGAGTCATAAAGGTGCTGCTGCTTCCTGGAGGAAGGTGTTCAATCCTGGGCTATCCACGGGCGTTTCAATGCTCATCCCCACTGCCCGGGGGAATCCTTTGGCCTGCGGCGTCTCCAGGAGCCCCCGGGGAAGGGTTCTGGGCATCTTTGAGATCATGACCAAGGACGAGCCCTTGCTCAGTTGCACGTCACATTTAATTCCTCAGCGCTCTGCAATGAGAGATGATGCAAGGACAAAAGCTTAACATCTGTCAGGTCTTTTAATGCCAACATTTTTCTTTCTTTTTGTATTTTTTTTGTGTTGTTTTCTACGCTTTTCTGGCATTCTAGTGGCTTTTCCATGTAATGCATGACTTTTTCCCCACAGTCTCCTGTCCAGCATGGCGATGTTTGGAGCCGTTCTGCAGGTGCAGAATATTTGGAGCAGTTCTGGAGGTTTGGAAAGGCTGTGGGGATCTTAGCACTGACTCTGAATTTAATTAATCTGGGAGCCCCAGAGACACAGTTAATGGCTCCATTAATAACTTCACTTTCTCATATTCTCAGGTTTAAAATATTAGACCAATATTTTGAGGTAGGATAGGAGTGTCCTTCATTTTGGGATCCATCTAGCAGAGATCCCCTGCAAGCTCTGCAGATGTTCTCTGAAGCACAGGTTCCTAATTTTTCTTGCCACAGTTACTGCAGAAGGCCCCAAGCTTGGCATTGCTCAGCTAAAATATTTTTTACAACAAATAGAATAAACCATTGTCGTCTCAAGGGCTCACAGTTAACTTTTATTAATGCAAATTTCTTTTGAGTCAGGCAAGTCTGACAGTGTTATTGTTTGTCTTTTAAAAATACATTTTATCAAGGCTAGCAAAAACCCCCAGGTGAATTGAATTATAAATTTTTCTGATTTTGATGGAAAAAGAACATTTTATGATGTTCAATCTTTCTGTAATGATTTTGAGAGGGAGAAAATGATGATTAAAACAGAGTATTAAAAATTCTGCCCACAAAATAATTCGTGAAAAGGAATTGCAAATCTAGTGGCAAAAAATCTTTATAGCCAGATAAAACTGCTTGGGGCTTCCTTTTGTTTCTAATTTATATTCACAATAATAAATGAGGCTGAAGTAGCAATCAGAGAGATCAATTAAAACTATCAGTACAACTGATTTTAAAAAAGGAAATCAGTTGCCAGTCCATACTTTTGAAAATACTGCAGCACGAGTTTTGTGTTTGGGCTCTATTGGCAAAGAGTTCTGTCCTGCGTGAAGGGAATCAAGGGTAAGCCATGCATCTACATCATAAATACACAGCTAATCCTTTATTATCTAACATATATTCACTCTAGGTGGTGCTGAACTTTTCAAAATGGTTTTATCAGGTTGCAGCTTGCAATGTGGTTTAAACCCACGGCGCTTTTGTTGTGCAGTCCCTTTGGAGATCCCCATGGCACCCAGAACTGGAGCTGGCATCATCATCCCCCTCCTGGTGCATGGCTGATCTGATTAATGTGGTGTGGGGACTGGGATGACTTCGACTTGTTTGTTGTCTTTCATCTGCTGTAAATTTTTATTGGAATTTTCCTGTAGAATGCAGTTTATGCCGCCGAATACACAGGGAATAAAGCATTGGTGAGGCAGGGAGTGGTTCCTCTACTGCATATTCCCCTTGCTGTGTCCCTTCCCTGTACCCCAGGAAGGCTTCTTGTGGCAGGAGGGGGCTTAGAATTGACCTTTTAAGAAATGCTGCATATCAGTAAGAGTTGTCGAACTTCTGCAGAGATGGGGCTTTGGATTGCAGGTGTTCATAATTAGATTAATTTACAAAGTAGATCAAGCCAATGAAGGAAAACTGATGGAGGGCTTATCAAATTAGCTAAGTAGAGCAATTAATCAGACAGGCCTTAACTGTTTAGTTTCTATTTTTTAATTATCCTCTGGAGCAGTTTGCTTTTGGCTTGCATTAAAGCAGGCACTGAGTGCAAGGCTGTGTTTGGGGAGACACTTCCCTCGTCTCCTCGTCACCTCCGTGCCTCGGGGAGTGGCAGCAGCGTGGCACCAGGCATCCACTGGCATTCCCAAGGCACAGAGCAGGCTCCTGTAAATAAAATTTTTTAAAAATTGTTTAGCATGCTCTGAAAATACCAACAAAAAACTACCAACAGTGGACGTGGGATTTTATCTAAACAGTAACTTGTCAGTGAAAGTGATCAACAGGCAGCTCCTCAGGAACTTCTGGTTGCAGTATGATAACAATTACCCTGGAGATATTTAAAAGCACCTCTGAGTGATGGCTTTAACAAGTTGTTTTTTATTTCCAATTGAGTTCATTCAGTTTGGGGAGTGCTACTCATATTGATACAAATTTTTTGCTTTTCCGACTCCATTTGTAAATGATCTGGTCTTTTTAGATGGACTTTTCCTGCCTTTCACTGCAGGAATAAAAAGAAGGTTCCATAAGATTATCCCAAGAATATTTTTCCTTGTTTCATTTCCCAATAGACCTCTCTGGTAGCTGTCAGCTTTGGCCCTGAGAAACTGGCCTGAGGCCCCATAACGTTGACATGGAATAATGAGCAGAGATCTCTGTCCAGACATACCCTCCCAGTTCCCTTTTCCTTCTATTCAAGAGGTCAAATAATTTCTTCTCCCACATCCACAATGAATCCTAAAGCACGTCAGAAAATGGGGAAGAATGGAAATTAGCACTTCTTCCTCCAAAGCTGAAGAAAGATGATATGATGAGAACAAGACCTCCCTTCAGATCTCTCTAAATACTAAACTGCTTCTTGTGTAGATCCTGGTGATCTCAGTTAAAATAGAGGTTTAAGATCACTCCTTGTGCCTTCCTTTAAAAAATACCCAATGAACATTCTGGCACATTAACTTTGGGCATTTATATTTAGGAATCTTATCACAACTTCAAATGCTGCTGTAAAACTGGTTTCTCCTCTCTGTAAGCCCTCAGCCATTTTATCTTAAATATCCAGAAATGAAAATCTTGACCAGGGTTATCAACTTAGGTCAAGCTTTGAAATCCCTTTTAAATATTTTGAGTGATATTTTTCATGCCCTTAACACTGAATACTTCAAACCCCAAAATGTCCTGTGCTTAAGAGCTCTTTTGAAAACCACAGAATTCTTGAACAGCTGAAGATTAAGAGGAGGTTTTGGGGTATTTTTTTCAGGATTTTTTTGTAGACTGATCATCACGTTTGCCTTAGGAAGCTAAAGGATACATCTAAAAGCTGATGCCTGAGATGTGTAAGCTGCATTTTCTTTTATATCTCTGGAAAAGTATATCTCTGATTTTTCTGATGAATTTCTGTCTCTTGCCTTGATTTTTGAATTACTGAAAATAAGATACAACTTCAGTGTTAACCAATATGGGAAACTGCTAAAAAGCCTGTAAATAGGAGTAATTAACACCCACCTCCAATGTTTCCTTTTTCTGCTTGTTTAAATACAGAATTTCTAGGTCTAAAAGCAAGTGAAAATAATTCAGACAACATATACGTGCTTTCAACGTGCTTCAATCCAATCAGTTATTCCTTGGGAAGGCTGGAGGGCTGTGCTAAACATGATCTAAATTACTCTGGTAGTGACTTAAACCCAGGAACTCTTCCATGTATTTATTTGGAGCCTCTGAACCAGTCCAAGGTACCTGGATGTGACTGATAAATGGATCAATAGAGAGGGAGGAATGATGGATGAGTTGTAAAGCTGAACATTGCTCCTGAAGAGCTTGTGCTAGTACAAAACCCTGAAGTGCAAACTCGAGCAGGGTATTTTGCTTTGGGGAGGCTTGAATTTGTTCGTTCTTTTATCACTCTGTCAAACATAAGCTGACTGCTTCTCTCTTAAAATACAGTCTTTGTGGGAAAACGTCTGTTTCTTGTGGTGTTGGTGTCAACGTCTAAACCTACTAATAAGACATGATCTTAGTTAATAAACCATAAATACTGGTGACTTGGAAGCTCTGTTTCTGCATTCAGAGTCTTTGGGGGGTTCAGTTCATTGCACCACTCCGTGAAAAATAAGCAGCATTTCCCGAGCGTGAGGACGGAGCAGAGGCTGCACACGCCAGGAACCCTGACAGCACAGCTGAACACCTGACAGGAAGCGTCACTGAGAAATGAAGACACAAGCTCAGAAATACCTGTTATGTGTTGGTGATGGCTTCACTCCTGGTGACATCAGTGCTTACAGCTCCGATCCAAGGGAGTACCAGACCCTGGGCTGTGCTGGGTGAGGGGCAGATCTGAGCCAGAAGCAGCTCCCAGCAGGTTTTTGGGAGGGGGCCGAGCAGAGCTCTCTGGATGGAGCTGGGCTGTGTTGGTGCAGGTTTGGCCACAGGTGCCTCTTGCAGGGAGAGGGGGCTCTGTCAGCTCGGAGCCTGCCGGTGGCGGAGGTGCCTCCTGAGCCAGCACAGGGCTCGTTTGGATGACAGGCGGCTCTCAGCGTGGTTAAGTGCCCTGGAACTATCAGACTTCTCCAAGTCTTCCCCCTGGACATCTGAGGCAGCTCACTGGCTGCTATTCCACAGGGTGCTGTAGTTTTCTCTTTGATGCAGAAGGAGCCTGGTCATGAATTTGAAACTACTTCTGCCCTTTCAATTTTTTTCCCAATGATGTAATAAAATGTTTAAAATATCAGCTTGAAGAAAAGACTTGAGAGCCATAGGAATAGGGAGAGAAATCATATTATGCAATAATAATTACATTTACGATGTTCTTTTCATTTCATTGACTCTGTGTGTTCCACTGGTGCCAATGTTCTTCTGCCATTCTGAGCAGTAAAGCTGGAAAAGAGGTGATACATTAATGGAAGTCAGAAGTTATAATCCTTCTGTCTCATTTCCCATAGCACATAAGCCATTATTTGCAATTTTGTTTAATGCTCATAAGTTGGGTATAACTGTTTATTATCCCATGGTCTTGTATTTGTAAACTTGTTTTCACAATAGCTTGTGCATCACACAAGGATGTGTTTTGCTCAGGATGCTTAATCCAAGGTCATTGTTATTTTTGGTTTGGCTTTGGGTTTTCTCCTTCCTCATGAAGTGTATTATTTTTCTTTGAGAACCTTGATGTCATGCTGTAGTCATTGAAAAGAAGGTGGGATAAAGTCCCCGTTTTTTTAATGGTCTGAGGTTCACGGTATGAATACATCTATTTTAAATTTTTTTCAAACTTACTGTTTTCTATCAAGTAAGAATGCTTTTACATTCGCCTAAACACTGCATCAATATTTCCAGCAAAATAATTATTTTCCTCAAATTTCCTATTTAATAAAATACAGCCTCTTTGAACTCCACAGACCTCACCATCTGTTACTCAATTTTCACTCCATAAAATTTTGCTGACATCTGTTTAATCAAATATTTTTTATGGTTATGGAGAAATTTTGTTCAAACTTGGTATTATCCTGTTCCTATATGCCAAACAGAAAATATGGAAATAATGAATGGGAACTTATGGGAGTGGAGAGAGAAACATTAAAGTGGGGTCTGTTACCACTTAGGGCACCCTTGGACCTGGGAGCGACGTTCCCGATGGTCCCGAGGGTCTCCGCAGGCTGTGGAGCTCGGCGTTCCCTCCGCTCCTGCTCTCTGCAGCATTCCCTCAGCTCCTGCTTTCTCCAGCTTGGCCAAACTTGGCTGTTCCCTGTGGCCAGAGTTTTGGAGCAGCTGCTAGGCTTGGGTTTGGAAAGCCAGGACTAAGCTGATCAGGTTTCACCAGTCTGTCTTCATTCCGTGCCCTCCCTGTCCCCATTCTTGTGCTTTCTCCCTTTATCCGGGAGCTGTTGGGGCTCCTCTCCTGAGCAGGCAGGACACCTGGGTGCAGTTCAGGAAGTCCCACAGGGAGGGAAGGCAGTTGCTCCTCTTGGATCCATCTCCGCAGGTTCTGCGGGGGTTGTGCTCTCTGGATTCATTGTTCACCATCACATGTCACCGTGCTGAGGTTTGTGGGTGCCGTCACTGTCGCTGGAAGCGATGTTGTTGGTATTAGTGAGCCCTTCCTTTCAGGCTGGTTTTCCAAATGAGGCATCTGCAATTCCTGACTGTCGGTCTGTGGATTTGGTTATCTGTCAAGCTTGATTAGGAGATTTCCATCAGGACTGTGCTCTGACAGACCCTTCCCGTCTCCCATATGGCATTCAAAACGAGCATCTTTTTAAAGCAATAATTTGATAACCGAATCGCAGTCATAGTCCCTGTCGGTTATTGCCCCTTTTTGTCAGTTCTCTTGGTTTGTTCAGGTACAATATCTCGTACCACAAATCCTGGATTTGGAGAAGCCCGTGTTGTGGCTTTTCTCTTGTTTATTTTCTCTGTTGCTATTGGGGTTGGTGCGTAGACAACTTCCAGAATGATTGAGCTGTTTACTGCAGATTCATATTGTTTTGCTTGGAAACTGAATTGATATTTACAACTCAGTAATAAATTTAGAATATTGGTTTTTAATTGAATCTGCAGCAGAATATGCTGATTAACTTGAATTTAATGACAAAGAGCAATGCTTTTTGAATTTTTCATGGAAATCCCATTATCTGCACATGTAGTATTTATTAAATTGAAATTATCTCATATTTTAAAATAATATTGTGTTCCCTTTCCTGAAGAAAAAAGTCAAGTTGTTATTGTTGATTTTACTGATTAGGTGGACAAAATCAATTGAGATGAAACATGAGTATCATTTTGTAATACTTAGAGCCCTTCCCTAATTCTTTATCCTCCAAGACTATTTATCTACCTTGAAGTTTTCTTTATTTAGGGTCATTTATTAAGGTACGATTGAAAGAAAAACATCTGGAAGCATTCTTTGGTTTGCTTAAAACCTTCAGTTTATTTGGAAGGAAAACTTCTCAGCTGGTCTTTCCAAAGCCTTGAGAGCAAAGCGAAAGCGAAGCTGAGATGCCAATGTTTATTTCTTTGGGGTTTTTTGATGGCAGATTACAAGGGAGGAGTTTGTCTTCTGGCCATTTTGCAGATTGTTTATGGTAATGAGCATGCTGTATAAGTTTAAACTCAAATTATAAGCAGAAGAGGTTTTGGCTGGATGTTAGAACTCAAACACGCTCTTTGTTTTGTGGCCGATAAAATTAGATTGCCCTCGTATTTGCTTATAATGAGATCAGCACGCTAAAGAAAAGCAGCTCTCTCTCAGCATGATCTATGTATGCTGCTCGTTCAGAAAATAGAAATGGAGGGAACTGGGATTGATTTGGGATGCTTGTGTTGCTGTGAAGGTTTGGTAGGACTGGAAATGCAGACCCTGCAGTGCAGCAGCGCTTCCCAGCCTCGGATGAGTATCCGAGTGTGGGATCACCTGGCAGCTCCACCCAGGCTCTGCTGTCTGTCAGGGAGACAAACTACCCTGATTTTTTTGGTTTTTTTTTTGCTCAACTCTATCATTTGTTGATATTTAGAACCAAACAAATTAAGCTGAACCATCACAGGAAAATCTGCTGGGCATCAGGTATGAACTCAGGCTTCCAACTGACAAAGAAACAGAGGAATAACATTTCCCAGGGTCTTGCTCCTGTCCCCAGAACAGGCACTTGGGAGGGTCCTGAAATGTTTCTCCAGTGACAGAATGGGTGGGTGCAGGAGCGATTCCCGAGGTGCAGCTGATCACTCTCACCCTCAGCAGATTCCTGCTGCTGCTGCTGCTGCTGCTGCCGGAGTCACCGAGGGAGAGCTCGGATGTGCTGCATTGCAGGGGCAGGAATTCGGTTCTGCTCTGCTCTAACCCCAGTTCACCCCAGTTCTTCCCTTGGTCTGTTCTACTCCCCTTCCTGCTCTATCCTAATTCCAGTTCTTGTTCCATTGTAAGATCACAAAGAAATCTTGCAGTTAGATGGACCACGCTGGTAACCTTATACCTGGGCCAGGAGAAAATGGAGTAAGAATCACAAGGAAAAGCAGCTGAGTTAGGGATGGGTTTTTGGTTTTTTGGTTTGCTGTGGTTTTTTGTTCGTTTGTTTGTTTGTTTTAAAAAAATTATTGTTTTTTTTTTTTAAGTTTGATAATAGAAGAAGCTGTCCTGCAGAAACTTTTAGAGAGTCAAGTAGTGCAGCAATCCATAGAAGTCTAAGCAGGACAACGAGCCCCTGGCACCATCCCTTGTCTCAGTGACATGCAGTGGGACCAGGTGTTTATCCATGGTGAAGCTCTCAAAGATTATTTTAAGGCAACGCTCCTGGTATGGAGGACTTTTTAATATAGTTTGAGGTAGCAGTACATGGAATGTCCCCAATTCTTGCATTTCCAAAATGCCAGCTGAGAAGCATAAGCAGATAAGGGAAAAAGAGGATATTTCGGTAATAAACACTTGGATTTATTTTAGGATAGTTTGAGGGAGATGGCAAACAAGCAGAAGGAACACCATGATCCAGCAATCCTGAATGTAAAAACTTTTAGCTTAGAAAGATAAATTCCCATTTCCTTAAGAATACAGGCTATCACAATGAGAGGATAAGATATATCATGAATTAAAACCTAATTAGAAATTAGAAATAAAGTAGGGGAATTAAATGGTCTATTACTAATGCTGCAAAAGTGCTTTTAGGATGCCCTGGGGATCAAGGCTTTAATGATGATTTGTTAGTGAATTGCTGAATTTAAGAAAAAACTTCAAGTTGCACTGGGAATTTCTTCCTGCCACTGCAGAATTTTCCCTGGAACAGTGCATTTTCAAGGTTTTTGTTTTCAGATATTCAAACCAGACATTTTAATAATTGTTTTTGGAATTTAACTCATTATTCGTGCTTTTGATCTTGGCCAATTTTTAAACATGCCCTCTGCATTTTGTATTCATGTAACCCATTTGTTTATTAAAGTCTATTTTCCCTGATTTTTTTCTTAACTGAGAGCCTGTTTTTTGGCTTGGTGAGTTTGGGGTTACAGATGCGTAACCGTCTGCTTCCCATGGCACCCATAGTGAAGGAATATATTTAGTGCCACACAGTGATGTGAGAAGCAAATTACTGTGAGAAACTCTTTCCTGGTGCTGCTGTCACTACAGTTTCATTTTATTTTGGTTGTTGCTTTGCCGTGGCATCGGTGATCTCATTCTGGGCTTTGGTCGTAATTTAGCTTGAACCTCATTAGGCAGAGAGAAGTGCCCTTGCACTGATGGAGAGGTTCCATCTTGCTGACAGAGCGCAATGCTCACGGGGCACTGCACAGATGTTTCGGTGACACAGCTGAGCCCAGAGGTGGCACTCTGTGACTGCCTTAGGAGGCTCTTGGAACTGATTTTATTGGAGGAAAGCAGTGGTAACACAGTGCCAAAATTGTTGGCTAACAATATGTTTTCTTCCTGCCTCAAGTTTAAAAACAAACCCAGCGTCTGGATTTCCACACTCCATGGTTTGCCACGTTCTGGAAGAGTCCTCAAATAGTGCGTCCAACAGAAGAACTGCTGGAGCAAGTGCAGGGGACACCACGATGTTGGTAGGGGGGCTGGAGCACCTTCCTTATGGAGAGGGCCTGGGAGAGCTGGGAACGTTCAGCCTGGAGAAGGGAAAGTTGTGTGGACATCTCACAGTACCTTCCAGGGTCTGAAGGGGCTGTAGGGAACCAGAGAGGGACTCTTTGTCAGGAACTGGAGTGACGGGACAGGGAGTAATGGGTACGAATTGAAAGAGGGGAAATTTAGGTTGGATATTAGGAAGAAATTCTTCTCTATGAGGCCCTGGCACAGGGTGCCCAGAGCTGGGGCTGCCCCTGGATCCCTGGAAGAGCTCAAGGCCAGCCTGGATGGGGCTTGGAGCAGCCTGGGACAGTGGAAGGTGTCCCTGCCCGTGGCAGGGGGTGGCACTGGATGGCTCTAAGGCTCCTTCCAACCCAAACCATTCCATGATTATAGATAGAAAGAGAAGCTCTGAGCAGGGTTTGTTTCCTCCTGATTCTCTTTTATTGTTAGAGGTCCATGCTCAAGTGTGAGTGGGGTGAGCTCCATAGCGTGGCTGAACCCTGTGGTAATACAACCTCCCCACAAAATAAACCAGGCATGGCTCTTGTGATGCACTCACTTTGGGGTATTAAAGAATTTGGAGAAGAAAACTGCAGGAAGGAAATAACATTTAGTACTGGTCTTACTCAAGTTGGCATATTTCACCTCAAAATGGCACATTAAGCCTGCTGCATTTGCTTTGTTGGGCTGCTTGAAGAACCACGTGAAAAATCAGGTAGCGAAAATGTGGAGAGAGGATAAGGAAAATAAATGAAGAGAAGAAATTTAAAAAATTAACTGTCTGGACTTGGTCTATTTCTGAGATATAAAAGTTTGCAGAATTGTCTCTCATTTTTTTGTTTAATTTTCCACCCTAACTTTGGCTGCAACTTTTTGTCAGATTTGACACACGTCACAGGATAGTTTAAAATACAATAATTATTTTCAGATGAGTATACTTTTATGGAAAGATATTTCCAATTTTTATGTTTCAGGGCTGATTTTGAAACTTTGTTTTAAAAGTGAAGTTTAAAATATATGCAAAAATATTAAGTGTCCTTTTTCTTTCTAAAGTTAATCCAAGGTATAGTTAATGGAAGGTATTCACTTTACACTTAGGTGTGGAAGAGAATGGGAACGGTTTTATTTTTTTCTATAAGTAGTAACTTCATGGGATTATAATGTCATATTTCTTGATAATACATAAGTGCTTTTACTCCTACATGTACTTTCACAAAATGTAAATTTAGTGAGTCACAGTCAAACTACAAAGGCACTGGGAGTTTGAAAGATTATTTTGCTTTATGCAGCAGAAACCATTATTTGGTATCAAGCCTGTAAACTTTTAAATCATCAAAGTTACAAAAGTATTGCAGTAATTATAGTAAATACTGTGAATAAGCTACTCAGTTGATACCTAAATTTAGTTTATGCAGAGAATTAATAGACATTTTTGTTTTACATTTGTAGAATAATTTTAATTAGAAGCAATTAAGTAAAATTACATTACTCCAAAGTAAATTGCTGCTTTCCAAATTTCTTTAAATCTCCTTATATTCCATTAGCATATGAAAGCTTAGAGTAATTAAAATTTGACTTGTTTATATTCTATAGGAAGAGCTAGAAAGGAGTTCAGGGAACCTTTCCACGTGGAAGGGTTTTACCAGATTGCAGACTGCTCTGATTCCTCTTATTTGGAGCATTTTTGCTCCAAAGCATTTGGTACTGCCACTCTTGGAGCCAGGAGAGAGAATTAAATGGACAACTGCTGAAGCTCTACTTCGAAATCTCTAATGGTGCTTCTGGTGGTGGCGTTGTCTCAATGTTTTATGTGTCTGATATTTCAGTCGGAGCAAATATCTGAACCAAAAAAGGCTCCTCCAAATGTGTGCGCAGGAAAGGTTCCTGCTGAAATTTTACAGCATGGTTATAGCACTGCCGATGTTATGTCCCGCATTAAATTCCTTCCTTTCCCATTACCATTTTAGCAGCTTGCTTTTGCCATAAATACTCGTAGGAACAGCCCAGGGACAAAGCACTCCCTCCAAAGCCTCTTCCTGTGCCTCGTGACTCAGCCACAGATCCTCAAGAGAAAGTCAGGATTTTGCTCCGGAACAGCATCCGTGCATATGAACAATGAACATGAAATAGTAGGTGGGATACTTGGAAGTCACTTTTATGGCCTGAACGATTGGAAGGAAATGAATTGGTTCTCCAAAAGCTGTGGAGAGGAGGAGGCAACTCCTGTTGCCAGGGGTAATTACAGCTCAAACAGGTCCTTGCCAGTCACACGGGGAAGGGAGCTGGCCCAAGTGTGTTGGCCACCACTCTTAGGAGTGCAAGGAAATGTTGTTTTGGCACATCTTGAATTTCATTTCCCTCTCCCTAAATGGGGATTGGCAAATGAGCTTGTACACAGCAGGCCTTGAGATGAGCAACAGCATTTAATGCATGCTTCAACTTCTTTTTTGGATAAGTTTTTAAGATTTTAGAGACAAAATATTAGGTTTTCACATGAAGAAGTTTGGTTTTTCTAATGGAATTGTCACTGCTATGCTGTCCTCTAAATCTTGAGGCAACAGACAAAAATCAAATATATGTTCTTTTCAAAATATTCTCTGCATATGCCTGCATGGACCAGTAGTGGTGTTAAGATCCAAGTGCTGGGAGATCCAACAAGGAAAATGAGTATTTGAAGTGTGATTGTAAATATCATTAAGTTGGCCATAAAATTATCTTTTCAAAATCATTATTATGGTTTTCTTTTTGTTTCAGTTTTTTCTTTTCTTCTTTGTGATTGTTGAATATCCAAAGCTAAGAAAGAAAAGAAGAAACAAAAGTAAGAAGAAAAAAAATTAAGGAGAAACAAGTTGGCAGCTTTTTTTAATGGGATGGAGTAAGGAACTTTGAGCTACATTTTGAGAGAAGTCAGGTGTTTTTTCATGTGTCCCTTTGCATTCTCATAGTGGGTCACGGTACCTTTCTTGGAGCTGGTCCATGTGGTATTTTTAAAACTGGTGGCAGTAAATTGTCACCTGTCAAGTGCTCTTTAGTCTGTAACAGCTTTGTGAGTGTGGTCCTGAGGCCACCTTCCTTTCAAGACAGGACAGCCTGGAAGGAGAGTGTGTAAAATGATAGTAAATTAACACCCACCTGGGCTTTCTTTTGCTTCTATGTCTTCCTGAATTTGCCTTAGCTGCTCTGTTCCAGACCTAACTCAAATATATATTCATATATAGATATATTTATACATGTCCCCACCTGTTTTGCCAGGCAATATGTTGCAACCAATGTAAAGGAATTTTGAATTATGAAAGCGGATGATGTCTTCTGGTATGATCATCATCTCTCTATTAAAAGAGAATTTTCTGACTAGCTGAAAACATGGCATTTAGTTCTTGCTATGTTCAGGCTGTGACAGGTCCACCAGCTATATTGATATAGTTTGGTTTTGAGGCTTGTAACTAAAATAAGTAAAATCCAGGTATGACGGCTGGTAGTGAATCTAGTAAAGCATCTTCAAGGCAGTAGGCAGACATGTATTAAAGTGCTATGAACAATGCAGGTATTTGTCCAGTGTAGCAATGGGCACAAAATGGCTGTTTTTGCATCGTGTCCTAGAGAACATCCCTTTTCCATGAGAAGCTTTGACTTAAGGAGGTCCAAGTGAGGATGATGTTGCTACAGGAATACAAGTGTGGAAGTTTGCTGTGGTTTCCATCAGGTGAAATGGATACCCACCTTCCTGACAGAAAAGCAAATTTCTCAGTCCAGGAAAAGGAGCCAAATCTGCTGGGTATTTTTGTGGGTTGTGCTACAATCCCCATAACTGGACATACGAGTTCAGTAGTGGAAAAAGTCTTTTTATTGTACAGCAATATTGAATATTCTCATTTATTTAAGGAAATAGAGGTGTTAGGAATTTGCATCTCCTCCTGCTCTGGTGCTGCAGGGTCACTACATTAAAGACAAAAGGGCTTCTCACCACAACTCTAAACAGCACTTCCCAATATCCTCTTTTTTTCTCCCTCTTGGGAATGGCTTGTGCCAAGCTGCATAAGAGCAGCAGTTCCATTTATCTGCCCTCACTATAAAGTACATGAAAAGGGAGGTTTATTATTGGGCCTATAAATTCAAGAATCTTTCTAATGTGATTGTGGATGTCCTTTGTGTCATGTATTTCATGTACCTGAGTGCATTTTGATGTTGTAGTGAAATCTGTTATATTTCAGACTGTTAGAGAATTGAATGCTTATTTTAGTCACTTGACAGCAGTATTTTTTCACCTACTAGCAGCTAAAAAGTCTATTGCTCAGGATTTATTCTTTGAAAATTATTTTTCTGCTCCTTAGTAATAGAACATTTTCCATGGAAATTTAGACTTTCTTTCATAGCTTAAGGATTAGAACCAAAAAATACTATTTTAAATTGATGAATTTTATTCTTATTACCTTCCTTCTTGTCAAGTTAAATGTGTTATGTATGAAATACAAGTAAAATTGAAAATGCCTAGATATGTTTTATTCCATATTACTTTCTGTTGCATTTGGTGCATGTTACATAAGAGGACATTAAACAGACTGTCTGTATTCACTTTCAAAGTGTGAAGAAAACGATGGATAAACATCTCTGCCAATGAAAATTTCAGCAGCTTTTATGTACTGGAATTTAATGCCAACCTAATTACCTCTATTTTGATAACATATAAACTAAACACTGTAACACAGGGTATGGCAGACTAGTTAATGAGGTTTTCTTTTTTTGTTTTCCATATTTAAATTTTCTTTCCATAGTTTTGATAAAATTTCCTCAAGCTTTATGTGAAATCATCTTAAGCTGGTGGTGCTGGTAACTGAGGTTAACTTCCAACTCCCACCCTTGAGTTCTTAAGTGTTCAATTTTCATTTAATCCCAAGCAAAACAAAACCTGCATGTCAAGCATCCTTTTTGAGTCAAATGAAACCACCTCAGACTTTTCTCATTTTTTTAGTAAGAAATAATTTTGTTAACTTAAATCATGATGCTGCTGGAGCTTGTCCATCAGTGGCTGTCACAGTCCTGCCACCCAAAGAGCGCCGAGTTGTCACGAGCTGAGGGTTTGTTTGAAAGAGGAAAAACCTGTGCAGTACCCATTCCTCTGTTGAACAAGTGAGCATGGAACACCTTCAGTTCCCAGGCTCGCTTTGAATGCCCAGCAATAAGTGAACTTTAAATGAAGTAAAAAGGGAAGTCCCAGGGGTTTGTGGCTTTGCTCTCAGGAGGGAAGGTTGGGGTTGTGGAGCCCTCAGTGAGCAGAGGCTGGAGGGCACGACCCTGCTGTGCCCTGGCACCGTGTGCCAGCCCTGGGTGCACAGGGGGAACGCTCACAGGCCTCAGGTGGTTCTGGTGTTTGCAGAAGTTTCTCTGGTAATGGAGCAGATTGGTTCCCTGTTAATAATCACTTTTGTAAACAGCTCATTGTGTGCCAAGGGAACTTGAATGTATCTGGAAACATTTCTGGGGTAAGTCCAGCCACTCACAAAATCGTTGTAATCAATGTGTGTGATAGTGGCAATTAGAAATCAGAGACTTTTGGGGCAATCAAAGGAAATCTGTGATGAGAGGCCTGTCTTCACTGTGAGGATGCTCATTCTGAGTCTCATCTTTTAGCATTTGCTTAAAGACCTGTCCAGAATTCTTTCACTGTTTTCATCACTCTGCCACCTGTAGTAGTTTCTGAACAAGGATCTTCTGAACTGAAGGCTCCCTAACCTATTTTATAGTCAAGGTTATCCTTGAAAGTTCTCTTTTTATTACTTTCTTTTGGACTTCAGCCAGGAAATGAATGTTCAAGGAAAATTCATTTCAGAATGATGGAGGGCAAATCTGTAAATAACCACAGACTTCATAAATCACAGCGTATATAAAGCTAGTCAGAAAGATTTAGGGAAATGAGAGAAACTGGTTTAAATTTTCTTTGTGATGATCCTGCAGAACAGTCTATAAGAATGGTACAAAATTGAACTCCCAACAAGGTAGATACTCACAAACTCACCGTGTAGAGTAGTCTGGGTTATTCTATATCTGTAATTATTGGCAGCTTAATCTGTTGCACTGCTTGTAGATAAATACCTCTCTTTGATTTGTTCAGTCAGTTCTTGTCTCAGTTGATGGTCTAATGGAATTCCAAGATAAAATGGTACTTGATGCCCATGGTGGAGAACTTGCTGTGGTGCAGTTTCTTTTATGTTCACATTATGGAGAAAAAAAAAGAAAAGAAATACCCTCCTACAATCACTTGGCATTTAAGGAGGCAGCTCAAGTTCCATTTTCCATATTTCATCCAAATCCATGTAGATTTCTCAAGTCTACAGAGGCTGCAGTTATCTTCCCAAAAGGGAGAAGATGCACTTAATTAGTTGATCATATTCTGTTGTCTCTAATAAACAAACCATTGTGGTTCACTTCTGGTTCTGTGTGCAGCTGGGGATGTGTGACTCCGTATATTTGTTCTGTTTTTCTATTAAGCACCTGGTCTCTGTTCAGAAATAAGAGACATTAATACTTCAATAAACTTTTATATTTTATTATTTCAGGGTTTATATGTGTGTGCAGACCTCCTGTGCATTTCAGCCTTCTTGGAGCTTGATTATTATCTTCACACTCCTGTGTAAGAATCACTCAAGCAATTCCATGCCTGCCCTGTCAAAGGCAAACCTCCTTGGAAATGTTCTCACCCTGATTCTGGTGACCTCTTTTCTTTTAGGGAAGAGAGAAATGGAAGCTTTTCCCTTGAAGAACTATACATACAAAAATTTCTTAATTCCTGCATTCTCTCGGTTGGCTCTTGAAATTTGAACTAAAGAGAAGTCGCAGACTGGTTTGGGTTGGAAGGGACCTTAAATCCCATCTCATTCCACATCCTACCACGGGCAGGGACAACTTCCACTGTCCCAGGCTGCTCCAAGCCCCATCCAGCCTGGCCTTGGGCACTGCCAGGGATCCAGGGGCAGCCCCAGCTGCTCTGGGCACCCTGTGCCAGGGCCTGCCCACCCTCACAGGGGAGAAGCATAAAAAATCTAAACTCAGTATTGTGCAAATGTTGTTCCCTCCTCCCTGAGGTGCTGAGGGTTTGGACAAGACTCATGTAACTCAATGAACATTAACACTGGAGCAAACCAGGCCTTTCCTACTCCAATTAGTCAGTAAATCACTGACAGGAAAACTAAAGAATTGCTCCCAAATTCCTTGGTTTAGGTTCCAATCTGAATTTAAAGTTGGGGTAGGTAAAGGAGTGTGAATGCTTCCAGAGACAGTCTCCAAAATCTGCGTGCACTTTTATGTAACCACAAAAAGGGCACATGTGCATGCACAAGCACATGCAAATAGAAATGGAGTGTGTGCTGACAACTAGAGATGATAAATGATGCTAAAAATTGTTAGCACTTTGTCCTTTCCAGCACTATGTAGGCTTGTTGAAGCAGTATAGGGTTTTTTCCCCTTGAGTATTAAAATATTACAATATAAAGGTGTTTAGTTCAGCTTAATTTGTTGAGGGGATTGTGTTTGAGAGTTTTTTTTCCTTTTTAATATCACTACTGATGAATATTCTCACGTCTCCATAGTGGTGGAAAGGAAGAAAATGTTAAGTGACTTAAGACTAGTAACATTTTTACAGTATCATCACAATTTTAAGAAATCTGTAGGTCTCAAATGGCAAATTATAAACTCCAAACTGCATAGAGAGTCTATTTTAATGTACATCCCAGCCTTTCACTGCACAATATGTCAGTGTGCATCCCAGGATTTGCCCTGCTGCTGAATCATTACAGAGTGTTTTGCCATCTCTGAGTCAGGGAAATCCTGTCTACTTGGTGAAGAAACTAATCCAGATTGGAATTCGGGATTAAGGATTAGCCACAATGTTCTGGGTTTTACAGAAAAAACGTATTTCCAATTTTTAGAGTATGAGGAAGCTGTTTTGGTCATAGAACTCTTTATGTCAGAATTCTGAAGAACTTTTTTTACTCCTACTGCTCTTAGCACTGATGGGCGATTAGGAAAGGGGCAAGGAGAGGCTGGAGGAGCTCGGCTTGGTGTTCAGAACATGGGCAGGACCAGGAGAAGTCTGGGATCCTTTGTCTCCAACACTTCCCCTTCCCTGGTTTCTGAGGAGAAGGACAGTTGCTGATTTTTTAATTTTTTTTTTAAAGAATCTCCTGCTGAGATAATTTTTTCCCTCCCCTTGGTGCTAGGCATAAACGATGCCTCTTTCTATCTTCAGCTTCCCATCTGTTAGCAGAAAGTGATGAGTCTGAGGAAAACTGCTCTGGAAAGTAGGGTAGCTTCTCTCACGAGGAGGTGCTGGGAAGGCTTGACAAGTTCGTTGTGACCATTTGCCTTCTTTGTCCTCATTGCTAATAATCAGCAAACGGCTTGGTTTTAACTCGTGCAAAGTATTTGTCTTTTAATTCCCTTTTCCGGGCTTAAAATAAACTGAGTTTGTTGGGTTTTCTCTTGCATATGTATGATTTCTTGCTGAGTTTCCAAAGAGGAAAGAGTCTCATGAAGAGAAGTGTTGAGAAGGTGATTCATTTCCCAAACCCAGATTCCTTCTCCCGACTTGGTGCTTCTGAGTGGGGGTTGGAGAGGGGAAAATGCAAAGCGAGGAGCTGAAGTGACTGAGGAGGAGCTGCAAAGATTTGGGAGTTGCTCCCCTTTGAAACATTCAGATCAAATCTCTTGGTGTGTCTCTGCATTCATCCCTTTTTTTCCCCTCCACACTTCAATAATTCTTGAATCCTTGGGCCGGTGTGAGTCTATTTGGCAGCGAGGTAGAGGCAGAAAACAGGGAGTTCCTGCCAGCAGGAAAAGCAGATGACCAGGCAGAGGGGAAAAAAAGCCCTAAGAAAAAGGCTGATGATCCCTGCTGAATACCAAAAAGCTGCTGGGGAATAAGATCTCCTGAGATGTCACTAATTTGGGAAGAAAGCTCCATTTTAATCTTGCATACAATTAGACAGCAGAGAAGCAAGCAAGGCTTCATTAGCTCAGCCAGTCACAGAGGGGGTTTCTTGATTTCTTCCTCTCTCCGTTGTGTAACCATTCTCCATTCATGGTCCCTTCTCCGTGGCTTCTCATTACTGGCATTCTTGTCTGGCTGAACTTTTAACTTAGCTTGACTTAATTTATTTGAACTCTTGTTGCTGTTGCAGCAGAATGCAGAGATCTGTGTCCTCAGGAGCAAGAGCCATGGAAGGTCTGTAGCTTTCCTAATAATTAGAAAATCTTGACAATATTGGAAATCAGAATTTTACTTATTTTTGCACTGAAAGCTTGGACCTTGTCTTGTATTTTCCCATATCTTTTCTTATTCCAGATCTTTTGTTACCTTATCCATGGGCTCTAGAATACACACTGACCTTTAACTGTAAAAGCTTGTTTTCTGTACAAATTTGGATTCCTTCAATAATCCTCATAATTCTTTCATCTATCAGGGAGCAACTTTTTCTTCTTCTGTAGTTTCCACTTAATGTTTTTTAATAATAATGAAAAATGAAGCCTTGTTATTTTTCATTATTTAACACAGATATCTAATAATTCTTTGACAAACCTAATTTGATTTTGTTTTGTATTTAAAATTGTTTAACCCCAATACATGGCTTAATTAAAAAAAAACCTGTAGGCTTTTTAAAATGGAGTAATTATTTTTAATTAATTAAAGAAACAGAAAGCCATGTTTTTATACTCACATTTCTGACACACTGGCAGCAGCCATGCATTATCCATGTTTGGTGTGTGCCTTCCTTGTTCTTGTATTTGCACCATTATTTTCCTAGTGACAGGATGGTATTGCCTGCATTTCTCTTATATCCATTAACAAGCACCCAATTTCCTGCTTATTGGTACCTTTTGACATCCAGACATTTTCCAAATTGCATCATGTCATGGCGTTTGTAGGTTTGTTCACATGTGGGAAATGTCTGTTGCTTGACGAGCTGTTTGTCTTTATATTGTTCCATCCTCAATTTCCTAAACTCTCCCGATGCTTTGCTTTCCATATTCTGGTTTATTGTTTTGTCATGGTGTTTAATGAACATGGAAACGGTTGCCTGAAATATTTCTGAGTTTTCTGTTCAAACTTTTTGGGGAATATTATCCTTCCTGGTATCTGATCTTGTTTGAATTCTAATTCTGTGTAGCAGTTCACTTACAACAACTGTTAAGGCATTACAGTGACTTTAAAGAAGTTTTAGACATTTTGTGAAGACCTCTCTCTTGATTAACTTTCATTTACATTTAGCATGTGTAAAATATATCAAGTTTAGGGGGGTTTTCCAGTGGGGACCCTGCACTGTGACAAGTAATGGAGTTCTGCTACATCAGCTGCTGGTACCTGGTGTTAGGAATAAGAAATACAGGAATTTTTTGAAGTGGTAATCAGTGCTTATTTGCACGTAAATATCTCCAGTATCCAGTATTGGTTCCTAAAGCCTATTGAAAGCCACTGGTGTTTGAATTCGTAAATGGAAACGTGACTGTGCTTCTCCTGGCTGCATTTATAAGAATATCCTCCAGCTCAGTTTCACCTCTACAGTAATCCTCTGCTCCTTGTTATCTGTTTAGATAATTTAAAACTCTGATGTGCTGGGTTTCTCAGCTCTGTAAATGCTGTTCCACCGTCAGCCTGCTCACCAGGACACCTCTTAGCAGGACCTCAGCTGCTCTGGCAGGAGCCACCCAGGGCTTTACCCTTTTCTTTAGGGATGTCTGTGCCGCGCCGTGTTTGGGCTCCAGCAGGTTTGTGAGACCCCCGGGATCATTTCCATTCAGGCCCCTAAATACAGCCCCGAGGAAAAGCCTCGGGTGGTGCTGAAATGGAGTTGGGCACTCTGGAGACAAGGACCTGTGTCTGGCTGCCAGCTCTGCCCTGGGTTTCGCTCTGTGCTGGCACAGAGTTCTCACCTCTCTGTCAGACACAAACCTGCTTTACCTCGCTTCTACACTTGTTTTACGTTTTCTTGGTCTTTGATTTCTCATGTTATGCCCAGTGCTAGAGAATATGAAAGATTTGGTTTTATCAGGCATCAGGACATAAGACTTAATCCAGTTTCGGGTCTTTAAATATATTTTGGTATACTGCATAAAACAGTCTTCTGGAAGTGGGATATTCACCTACCAAAAAGGTGTGGGGTCATGTGAGGTTCTTAGAGCCTTTTGGTATGTTTTTCAAAATTTCACTGCAGCTTTGTCACCTATGTCCCAAAGCCAACTCACAGCATCCCTCTGTTCCACTTACATAAACTTCATTTTTATATTTAATGAAACTTGACTTCCTGCCCAGAGATAAATCTTTGATGCACTCCGACCTGCCTGCATTTCTATTACCTGTGTCCGTAAAATCATTGTTTAATAGTAGTAAACAAAGAAGAAAATCTTTGTTGAGAATCTTTGCTCAGTGAGCAGGGAAATCACTTTTGACAGCTAGAATATGCATTGGACCTTAAGGCAAACAAACAAAAAAAGATGAAAATATACAGAAGGGCTTTTCCTTTCTTCCCAGTACTGTAAGGGAGGTTGAAGGGGGAAAGTACAGATGAAGAATACAATTAGATGGCAAGATGCTTTATGTGGCCTAAAGCACATGTAAGATTTACTCATAAGAAATAGTCAATTTAATTATGCCTATAGAAAGCCAGGCACGGGAGAGATAATGAATCTATACAGTGTCCAAAAGAAATTTCTATCTCTAATCTTGAGTGGCAATTGGTTTCCTTTTCCTAAATGGTCACTGTGAGTTACTATTTTATTTTGTAACTTTCTCTTATTCAACAGGCTCAGAATTAGGATGTCTGCAGGCTCCAAATCCCATTTCCAGTGCTTGTTTTTTTCCCTTTGTTCCTTTCCTTCCTCCTGCCCCCTTCTGCTTACCTAACTGCAGCTCTGTCCTAGCCAGGTAGTCTGGCCAAAATAGCTGCAGCCATCTGGAGCAGCCACCGGGAACCTCTCGGTGACTTCCTCTCATTGCAAATGTCAGCTTGAATCTTCTCTCCCTTGCTTGCTGCTCCTTAATTTTCTGTTCATTTTGCTATTCATTATTCAACAAGGTGACTGTGGTGTTTGATTGTGGTGATGTACAGTGTGCATGAAAAATGCTGTGCAGGAGAGAGCTCTGCTCTTCCGCCTCTGTCTTGCCCATTATCCTAATCCACATCAGGGTCTGCTTGCCACTGATACGGCATCTTTGCTGTGAGAACCATCATGATGCGTTGCAATTATATTTAGATTCAATATGAGTGCAGAGCTGTTGAAATTTTCTTTTAAAAGATGCAAAGAAAATAAAATTCAGACAAGCCATTATTTTTCAATTAAGATAATTTTTTTGTATCATTCCTAACA
The DNA here is from genome assembly GCA_013389985.1 of Dryoscopus gambensis. Taxonomy (NCBI): domain Eukaryota; kingdom Metazoa; phylum Chordata; class Aves; order Passeriformes; family Malaconotidae; genus Dryoscopus; species Dryoscopus gambensis. The sequence goes on along the minus strand of WEIT01002484.1, from coordinate 145,128 downwards.
TGTTTTTGTGCTTTCAGACGTTTGGTGAATTGCTTTATTTCCTGATAAGCAAACCAAGCCTTGCTTTCTTTCCATGATGGTTATTCCTGCCACTTGCAATTAGATGGGAATGTTTTGTCAGTTTTGTTCTGGTTTTAAATAAGCTACACTTATAGTTGTACAATTGTTTGAAATCATTCTCTAGGACCTTGATAAGGGAAAATTAGGAGCACATAAAAAAAAAATTATTGTATTGTTAGTTTAACAATGATTTTAAGACAATCTTCTGAATAAAAATATGAATGTTTTAGGATATTCTTCTGGTGACTATTAGGGGTAGGGCAGAGCCTGACTTGTGGTTCTGGATGGTCTGAGCTGACAGCAGGAGGCTGTTGGGCTGCATTTGGTTGAGCAGGGTTTAAGCAGTGAGGACTAACTCCTCACAGTTCTGCCAGCAAAGCTGAGCCCAAGGTTCCTTGGGGGCAGCAGTGACAGAGGACTCCAGTGTTTGGTTGCTTTAATGGTCTGAAGAGCAAAGTGGTTTTTATTACTAGACCTGTTTTCCTGAGCATTTGCATGGTCTTTAAGTTGGAAATTAATAATACATAATATGTGCTGTAGAAATCCTCACTTTGTTGAAAAGTGAGGAGTAATGTGATTGTCTCATCTTCCTTTTAGGTATTTGTCCTGTCCTTTTGAGTTCTCTGCACTTTGGCAGCATTCACACAATCCATCCAATGCCTCAGACTGTAGCTGTAGCTGCCTGTCATTTTCCAAGAAGAATTTTCAGAGTGTAATGCAGATCAATCATTTACAAAGGGCTATTTCCATTCCAGCCTTCACCCTTATGTGAAATCCATCTTCTCTGGGTCAAAACTTTGAGAGCAGAATGGAGTGAGGGACAATAAATGGTAATGAGAGAAGGTTACTGGTGAACAGAATTTTGGTTCCTAGGGCAAATGTTGGCATTGAGATGTTCCTGCTCAGGAGGAGAGTTTATAGAATCACAGAATGCTGGAATGGGGCAGGGACAACTTCCACTGTCCCAGGGTGCTCTGAGCCCCGTCCAACCTGGACACTTCCAGGGATGGGGCAGCCAGAGCTTCTCTGGGCAGCCTGTGCCACGGCCTCCCCACCCTCACAGGGAACAATTTCAATTTCATTTCACTTTTCTCTGCTACCCAAATGCCTGCTTGGTGTCTGGGTACCTTCACCAGAGAAGACTTCATGACCTTCCTGTCTTTTCTTCCCACCTATAAGTCCTTTGCAGAGAAATACAGGCCTGACAACTCCCAGTCAAAACTTCCTCTGTAGAAAAATGGGGTTGCTTAAAGAATTAGGAGCGAGTCCTTGAACTGCTTTTGGAACTGCCTGTGAGAGACTCGATATCGCCCTGCTGTGTGACAGGATGGACACCTTGGAGAAGGCAGGGAGTCCCAGTTTGTACCACCTTGAGCGGGTGCACTCTGTTCCCCCTGCACCCAGCCATGCTGAACCGATGAACACGGCAATCACCGTGCCCAGAGAGAGCTGCCCAAGCAGCTGCAGTTCCCCGGGGAGCTGGGAGTGAGAGGGGAAAGCCACAACCTGTTTGTGACTGGTCTTGCTGTAGCAAGTGGATGTTCCATGTGCCAGCTGGAGACAAACTTAACCTGATAGTTTGGGGGTCTTCCTGTCTGCTCCCTGCCCGCTGAGCACAGCCCTGGGCTGTGTCCTGCCTGGGGGAACTGAGACACCTCACGTTCTGCTCTCAATGCTTGCATGTACCTTTTAAAAGTCTTTTCCTCCTCGAACAAGGTCAGGAGGGTTCTTTTTTCATATACCCCATTATGAGATTTCTTCGCCTCATTTACAGCAAACCCTTGAGGAGTTGAGCAGATCAGGAAATCCTGCAGGATATGGAAGGTGTTTTTTTAATTTTAGGTGCTAATTTTAAAGGAATAGACATTTGGGCAAGTATTATTACTTGTACAGAGACTCTTTCAAGTACTAGAAGTCTGGAACTGCCTCTGTTTCGGAGGCAAATAAAATTTGCCTTTTTTTTCCTGAGCCAGGTTGAATTAATTGGAAAGAAATGAACCTGTTATTTCTGACTGATTCAGATGGGCTTATTTTGAAGGCTTGTAATTCTGAGAGGGAAATAGGATGGCATTTTGCATGAAATATCTAAATTATTATTGGTGATTACAATATCCAAGTCAGGCTGATGAGCTTTGTGCAAGGCCATCATTTAGCAAGCTGCAGCAGCTCACTGAGCAGTCTGTGCTTTATTGGTGACTTTGGGTAATAGCGTGAGGGAAAGAAGGGTTGCAGAGCCGCAGAGCACACAGAAATGGCTGTAAAGAAGGAGGAGACAACGAAAACTGCCTTGGTTGCAATGAAGCTTTGCAGGGAACCCTTTAAACTCCTCATCTATCTCATTTATTCCCATATACTTGTGCTGCAGTGCCCAGGATGTGCTGCTTTAGACACTCACGGTGCCAAAGCCTGGGAAGGCACCACAGCCATGGTGACTCTGGGCTCTGGGAGGACGAGTGAGCTCTCGGCTCCTCGGGAGGGTGCTGCTGCTCAGGGCTGGGAGAGCGCCCTGCTTTTGCAGGGAAATGGTGTCAAACACTTCCTGCAATCCACAGAGCAAATCAACTCGAGTGGGACTCCCTCCTCCAAGTGGCCTTTTCAGTTAACTTGACTGGAGCTGGAGGGAGATGAGCAATTTTGAACTCGGTGCCTGCTGGTTCTTATATATATATGGAGAGTCTGTCCTCTCTCTTTAGCTGCTCTGGGTGCTGTTGAGGGATTTATCTTATCTATTTTATTCTTGTGTATTTGCTAGATAAGAAGCAAAAAGTGTTGCATCTAATATTTTCAAATCAGACAGCAAAGAGTAAATATTTAATGTTATAAACAAGTATAAATACTGAATATAATGGGTTCAGATTTTTCCTTACAATTTTTTGACTGCAGTTACTCAGATGCCCTCCTGGGAGGTTTCAATATGGCTGGTGCTGCAGGATGGTGCTGCTCCTTCCCAGCATAATAATACATATTTTAATGTGTCATTTCTGAAATGATCATGTATAAGTATAGCTGCTGACAAATGTACCCCTTTTGTTTCCCAGAGTGACAAGCTGTTCCATTGGTTTCATATTTATCCTCTCAATCTCTGAAAATAATGAAAAATACTCTTGCAATCTGATTTACCTGAGGTAGAAGACAGTGCTGAGAGCACCTGTCTTTCTCCCACCACTGAACACCTGCTGGGAGGGTTCATGCATCAGCTTTTCCTCCTGAAGAGTTTTCTCTCTTTTACTTTTCTGTCAATATGCAGCATCCCTGCCTCCCAAAAGGCGAGTGTCATGAGCCCTGAGGAGCGTGGGTGTGCCATTGTGCTCCCTGCGATTCACAGCTGCAGGAACATTCTTGCTACGGAGCCGTTGTCTTATTTTCCCACCTGCTCTTTCCTTAATTGCCATAAATCCCAGAATTACATTGGTCCAAGGCTGGGTTAGCAACTCAGGGCAGGGGTTTCAACACCAGCATGTGCACATGGTTCTGATGTTTATTTCTCTAAGCCTTTTAAAATCCCTGAGCTTCCCAGGTTTGGGGAGGACCTTAAAGCTCATCCAGGGCCAATCCAGGGACACCTTCCACTGTCCCAGATTGCTCCAAGCCCTGTCCAACCTGGCCTTGGACACTTCCAGGGATCCAGGGGCAGCCACAGCTTCTCTGGGCACCCTGTGCCAGGCTTCCCCACCCAACGAGCCCGGTTGCCGCCTGCGGCGCTAGGGGCCACAATAAGGACGCTTGGACAGGAGAAGTGTCAGAAGGCTAAGAAGTCGAAGAGGAAGTATCTTTATTGCTACTTTACAATATTTATAGATTTCTCATAACTACAGATGATTGGAAGGTGAGGTTAACACCTTCTCCGTCACATTGGATGGACCAAGAGTCCGTCAACTTTTTTCTATCATGGAAAAGGATGTAAATATAAGAAACAGTTACAATAATAGCTTCACAACACAAGAAAGCAGTTACAATAACAACAGGTGTTATTTAGATGAACTGTGAGAATCCTGAAACTGACTCCAAGATATGCAAACAATTAGAAGGGCTGAAAACCAGGGCAACAGCCACCTGCCTGCTGTGGGTGGTTTTGTTCCTCCACCAGAAGCAACTCCCAGCTTTTACTGGACTGGGAGCTGAGACTCGTGACAGGCTTGTGTTGGTCTCTCCTTTGGTGCAGTGAGATGTGTTAAACTCACAGAGTTTGGGTCGTTTCCTTGGGTAGGTCTCGCCTGTTAATGCTCATGCATAGAAATTCCTGCATTATCACACTTTTAGCATTATCATGTATCAGTTCCGCTTCAGTCCCGCCGAGCATGAAGGCTAAGCCAGATCCCAAAAGCAAGTAAATGCCAAGAGAAAAAATTGACATTTACAGCAGAACCTTCTATACAAATTGTTTATTTCATCCAAGCATGGAGCTGGATTAAAAATTGCTTAAAAGTCCTGTTGCAGCTGGCTACTCAAATAATGCCTTGCTAATGTTGACAAGGACTTGGGTGCTCAAACAATGTCTGGGGATAGGTGGCCCCTGCTGCTTGATGGGCTTCTAAAATCACTCAAAATCGCAAGTTTGCATAAAGAACTAAAGATTAGGTGCACTGGCAGCAATTAATGGATCTGTCTTATACACCCTTGTGTGAGGTAGAGGCCGAATCCCAACCTCCCTCCTCTTTTCTTGGGCTTTTGGCATCTGTTAGGAGCTCAGAAACAATGCTTTGTTTCTTTTGTCTTAATCATTTTTCTCTCAAATAGTTTTCCTCCAGGATTTTACTTTCATTATTTCCATATATATTTGAAATTTTTGCCTTACAGCTGGAATCTTTACAGTGCCTAAATCAAAATGGCCCCATTATAAACTTACAGTCGGTTTGGTAATGTAACAACTTAATATTATTATCTAAACATGTTTCTTGCAAGAAAATTTGTTTTGAGTGAAACCATATGCACATGTTAATGGAAAGTATTTTTCACACTTCTGCTTTTTTGCCATTCTTTGTATTTGTCTCAATACTTATTAATAGCATCCTTTTGAAACTTCTCTGACGAGACCATATAGCAGATTTTTTAAAACTGTAACTGGAGTACAATTTTAAATGTCTTGGATATGATTCCAAACAGAGCTGTATGAGAGTAAAATACGTAGTCCCTGATTGATTACAAAGCTATAATTATACTAAGGGACTGATATTATGTAAACCACTGGAGCACAGCTCCCTCAATAGATAAACTATCGCTCACTGTTCTATGTGTAAATCAATCCATAAGGCCTTCTCACTGTGGAGCCTCTGCTGGGGAACTTGATATAATGATCTTTATTTGAGTTCACATTGTGTTCTTCGGAGAGGTTGCAATACTCATTTGGACTCTTTCCCACCTTTCTCCTAAGTGAAGCAGTTGCAATGCTTTTGGGGAGGTTGAAGTCATGAATGCTGACAGGTTTGAGGTAACCTCCATTACTTTCCAACACGACACTGCATTTTGTTTATCCTGTAAATCGTGTCTCCGAGGAAGATCTGCTTGGCAAGCAATACCTCCCAGAGCTTGGTGTCTCACACCTCAATTTTCTGGGAAATTTAGTGCGGATGATGGTTTAGCTGTCAGCATTGGCTGTCCACTTGATTTAAAACATACTGCTTCATCATCAAGAGCTTCGTGTCCAACCTACAGGCAGTGGGTTGTGGATTAGGAATGGGTTGGGTTGGGAGGGACCTTAAAGATCATCTCAGTCCACTTGTCTGCCATGGGCAGGGACACCTTCCACTATCCCAGGTTGCTCCAAGCCCTGTCCAGCCTGGCCTTGGACACTTTCAGGGATCCAGGGGTAGCTGCAGCTTCTCTGGGCCAGGGCCTTGCCATCCCCACAGGGAAGAATTGCTTCCTAATATCCCATCTAATCCTGCCCTCTGCCAATGGAAAGCCATTCCCACTTGTCCTGTCACTCCAGGCCTTGTCCAAAATCCCTCCCCAGCTCTCCTGGAGCCCCCTTTGGCACTGGAAGGGGCTCCAAGGTCTCCCTGGAGCCTTCTCCAGGCTGAGCAACTCTCAGCCTGCCTCCACAGGAGAGGTGACAAAAATTTGACCATGTTTTGCTCTGTGTGGTTGTGTGAAAATGGGAGGGAAATTGTCCCATGTAAGGCCATATTTTAGGTCACTCTTTTATCCCAGGCTCACTTCTCTAGGGAGGGGATCAGCTCAGAGCTCCCCCATTCGAGCAGTAACTTTAGGGTTTGTTTTTTCAGGTGTGTATTGTGTTGTGGGGAACCTGTAAAGAAATTCACCTCCTGCCTTAATGTCCAGTTGCAGCTGGAAAGGGCTTTTCACTCTTCTCCATGGCTGCACCTTCTCATTTGTCCAGGGAGAACATTGCACCTTCCCTTCCCTTCCACTGCAGTGAGAACTGAGCTCAGCTTCCCATATTTTCACCAAATTTTTCTGAAAAGCAAAGGCCTTCAGTATTATCTCAGAGCGGCTTAGTTTTCATGTGACTCCCTTTGTGGGAGGCAGTTTGGAAAGCCTACAAGTATCTATTGGATTTTAATATATGCAAATATATGGGTTTCCCCTCATGCACGTGCACATAGAAGGTCATGAGCCATGACTTCCCTTTACCAAAAAGGAAAACTGAATTTCCTCCTTTTTAATTAATATAATATATTTATCTATGTGTTTATCACTAGGTGCAATAATTTCTTTTTATTTTCCTGGTACAGGTACCAGGATTGCTCATCTGTATTACTCCTATATCTGCTATAAACTTAAAAAAAGAGAAAATAATGACCCCCCCACCTCTCTCGGCTGCTCCAGTCGTCTGCACTGGATAAATATTCCCTGTCTCCTGTTCAGTGGCAGCTGCTGCCTCTGTGCAGCAGCTTCTTTAGACCAAGTTTGCTCATTGTGTGTTACACACAAACTTATTTTCATAAAATCATTACTGAAACCCAAAATGTGGCCTCAAGCTTTAAAATATCTTTAATTTTCCTGGGTTTAATCTTTTGGATTTTATACTTTTGATACCTAACAGATTTATTTTTCCCAAGCCCTCCTCCTCCTCCTGTATTTCTTCTTAATCCCATTTTTCCATGCAACACTCCTTTGCATTTTATTTTTTTCCCCAAGTTTCTCCTGATGGAGAGTTTTGTATGTTCTTAGCTGTCAGGTTTCATTGTGCAGGGTTTTTAACAGCAAGGTCAGTCCACGGGAAGTTCTGCTATTCCTAATGAAGGATAGGTGGCACTCTTGTTATTTTTGTTTGCTTCCTGAAATAAATCAGGTGTATATCCTCTCTCAGATTTCTTTTTATAGAGTAAGTGCTTTAGAGAGTGTTCTTGAACATGAAGAGGATTTGATTTTATTATTTTTTTAATATGAACACGTACTTCAGTTGCCTGAGTGTGTGGCTGGATCACAGTACTCTCTAGGAAGAGAAAATGCTATTTTTATGAAGACCTTAAGGAAGAGTGCTCACCTATGTGGCACTGCCTCATTTTACATATAAAATTTTGGGGTTTTTTTCTTTTTTTTACAATTTCAGAAGGCAAAGAAGAAAACCAACAAAGCCTTTAATGTAATTTAAACTCCAGTTATTAATACCTTTATACTTTGTATTTTCTTGTTAGTTTTGGATTTGAAGCATAGGCTTAAGCTGGCATGGTAATCCTAACACTGCATGTTAGCAGGTCCTAAACAGTCCAGAGAGCCTTTATTCCTTAAAGCAGGGAAGTAAATCTGTCTTGCCGTAATTCTATCAATTCATTGTAAAATTGGATACGTTTGCGAGTTTCAGTGTTTTCTCTCATGCTCTAAAAATCCTGAAACACAGCAAAATTCATGCTGGTAGAGGTATGGCATGCGCGGGGTTTTCTGGAGCTTTAAAGGAAGATTCAGTTCAGCTCCCTGGGATGTTTTTCCTCCTCAGGAGCACGGTTCCATGGAGGTGTTTTAACCTTGATGCCGAATTACTGCAAATCAGATCGATGGCATCGCTGCCGTGGGCTGACAGGCTCATCAGGCTGAGGCCAAGTGCTCTGCTGACCTCAGCCCTGTTCCTCTTGATCCACTTGTCAATCAATTGATTCTGTTTCAGCTCTTCCCAGAAAGGCGTCCCATGGCTGAAAGGATGAGCAGAGGTTAGAAGAGTTTCCATCCTGCCTCTGTCCAGGAGTATGAATCTCTTCGACACGAATGTGTAAATACTCAATGTTTTGTGGCATGTCCTGGCCATGCAAACATCTCTGCGATGGGGTCACAGCTTCTCCAGAGCCACAGACTGTTTCCAGGGAATTTCTGAGCTGAAGCCCTCTAAGCAAAGCTCTGAATCTCCTGTAAAACTACTTTGATCATGTGGTTCAAAGAAAAGATTAAATAGGTGTTGTGGAAATAAAAGGAGATGTTGATTCCAGGCAAAAAAACCCCCAAACCCACTTGTGTGGATTTCATTGAAATTTCATAATAAGTGTTCCTCCCTAAGCATGGCATAATGTGCTTTGTGAGTTTTAATGTATTTTTTTCAAACTTTAATTTTTCTTAACTACAGTTTAGATTTCTGGACTTGACTCTATGCTGGTAGGGTATGAACTTAGATGAAAGCAAATCTCTTTTGAAAGAGTTTCCAATCTAATTTAGATTTTAGGTATCTTCACTTTAAAATGTTTAGTTAGTATATATTCACTGGGGAAAGAGGGCTTGATTTTAATTTTCATGGTGATTGGATTATGGAATTAAAACTTGATCGAGCAAGTTATTTTGTTTTATTGGGTGAAGGAACAAAACTCAGCAGTTTATTTTGCAGTTTATATTTTTGGTGCCATCTCATGTAACACAGGCTTATGTATTACTCATCCCTCCCTTCGCCTGCAAAGTCTTTTGGATTTTTTATTTCTCTTTTTAATTTCAATACCCTGGAGTGTTTGAATTGAAGAGTCTCAAATAAAAATCTATTTTGGGGCAGGAAGTTTTCTTGATGTTTTGGATAACATTTACTTTTACTTTCTAATGCCAAATCATCTTTCAAGCTGATGCCATTAAGGGACAGAATTTTGTGGTTTGTATAATAATACAAGTCCCAAATGGTGGCAGTTATTGAAGTTAACACTTTTTGCCCAACTGTGGGAGTACCAGCATCTTTGAGAGATTCCAATTTTGGTTCTTATTTATGCTTGACATTTAATGTGCTTGACATTCTGATTATTTTACACCTACCTAATTTCTTCTAGCTCCGGGGATAATGACAATATTTTAAGCATCTGTGAAGTGTAGCTGTGTGTTATTGAGCAGGTGCAATGCTACAAATGGAAGGAAAAAGTCCCTAAACTATTTCTGGAATCATTGGTTTTTTTGTGTTGCATATCTCAGGGTCAGGTAGAATTGCTGACCAGCTTGGTCTGGTTGCCAGTATTAGATTTGCTAATACTTTATATCCTTCACATCTATCTATCTGTGTGTGCATAGATGTAAATAAATCACATAATGTGGACTGGGTGCTTACATTGAGTCTTTTATGATCTAGGGGTGAGACATTATGGAGAGAGTTTTCCAAGTTGTTGCTGGGGATTTGTATTTTTCCTAAATTTTGAATCAAACTGGACTGTAAAATAACATACTCAATATAAAATTCAGCCCTTTAAACTGAGCTCGTGTGTCCATGGTACACCTTTAGTGTAGAGCTTAGAACGGCCCTGTGTCTTGGTTTATACATAATTGGGATATAACCTGAGAAATGAAAAATATATGGGGAAAAAATTACCCAAATGGTTGCAAGTACACTCTGTGTAAAGTCTTTACTCTCCCTTTGCAAAGTTATTTTATTAATCTTTTTGAGTTGTACTCCCATTTAATATGTGGTTCCCTGCAGTCATGTCAGGTTTTAGGCTCTTTTGAAAAGGTTAAAATGGTTATCAGGGATAGAGGGAGCAGGACGAAAGCAGTGGGAAAACCAAATTCTTCAAAGAAGTGCAGCTGGTGGCCTCAATTTCCTTTTTCATGTACTGGGAGTCTCGTGTTACATTTCACTATTGTCGTCGTGAGTCAATTGACTACATGATGAGTGATGAAGAAAAGTTAAAATACTTTATTTTGCACACTCATGTGGGTACAAGTTAAATACTCGCCCAAGTCCTCCCAGAACAATCTCCATGGCCCAACAGCGGGTCCTTGAAGCAGCCCTGACTGAATGGGTTATAGGGACAATTTAAAAAACTCCTTTATTTTGCAATCTTGCCACCTGGTGGTACAGCCTGATAATAAATATTTGGTTAGAAACCTGTTCCAAAAGTCAAATTTTCTTTGGTAGGCAAGGTCTTAAGAGTGGAATTTAAGAGGGGATGCTAAGTAGGTTCCTGTTTTTAGCAGGCAAGTTCAGTGTGTTCTTCCTTCAGTGTGTCAGTGCTCTGTGCCAGGGGCAGTGCAGGACAGTGCACCCCTTGGCATTAAACATCATAGAGTCACATCAGAGGCTTGGAAGGGACCTTAAAGATAATCTCATTCCATCCCTGTCCGTGGGCATCGTCAACTGTCCCAGGGTGCTCCAAGCCCCATCCAGCCTGGCCTTGGGCACTGCCAGGGATCCAGGGGCAGCCACAGCTTCTCTGGGCACCCTGTGCC
>WEIT01002484.1:102195-134427 GCA_013389985.1 Dryoscopus gambensis | reverse complement strand
CCTGGTGCCTCCTCTGGGCTCTCTCCAGCAGCTCCAGGTCCTCCCCGTGCTGGCCCCAGGGCTGGGGCAGCCCTGCAGGTGGGGGCTCACCTGAGGGGGCACAGGGACAGAATCCCCCCCTCCTTGCTGCCCACGCTGGGGATCAGCCCAGGGCATGGGGGGCTCCGGAGTGCCAGCGCATGTCTGGGGCATGCCCAGCCTCTCATCCACCAGCACCTCCAAGTCCTTCTCCCCAGGGCTGCTCTCCATCTGTTCATCCCCCAGCTCCCACTGATTTCCACAGATGTGAGGGAAGGGAAACTCTGGAGATATTGTGTGGTCCTGGAACACCACCTTGTGCATTAATCTTCACAATGTATTTGCAATGTCGTTTACAAAGGAATGGCGTCCATGTCCTGGAAGTCCCAGATAAAATTATGCAAACTGAACTGACCTAAGTTATGGTAAGAATATTTAAGGGATGTTGTTATACCTAAAACAAGTCCTACAAACGACAGCAATATGGAACTTAAATGTATTTGGATAGTTTAAATGTTCATTTGGGCACAAGGTGGAGACGGAATAAAGCCCATGACGTGCAAAACCTGGCAGTGCTGACACGTAGTGGCAGGAGCATCGGGAAGCTCACTCCTTTATGCTAATCCAAGATGAAGCAGATGTGGTCTTACTGGTGTCTGCAGGGAAATCCTCATTCATAATGAAAGATGTTTTCACATAGTGTTCAAAGGGCCTTAAACAATCCAGTTTTTGCAAGCTGAATCCAAACATGATTTACTGAGGGGTGTGATGAATTGATCATTAGCTGGAACTTACAAGTCAGAAGTGGATGTTTTCTCTCCCAGGAGTGTCCCCTCCGGCTCTGCCATATGCTGTGGTTTGACACGAGAGGAAGCGAATGTAATTCTGTGTCTTGGGTCAAAAATGGCATCGTGGTGGAGCACAAGAGTTCCCTTTTGATACAAAAACATGAAAAATGGATTTCTTTTTGTCTGTCTTTACGGTGTGGAGGGGATGTGTTCCCACATGGAACACTTGCGTCCCATCCAAGGAGGGCCCCTCCTTGCAGAGCTGCTGCCTGTCCTTCCCATGCAGCCTCCTGAGCGTCTCCTGTGAAACCAGTCAGAATGTCATTTATTCATGGTGACATCGCTGTGCTGACCTTTAGACCTCTCAGTTATTACTTCCAAATTCTTATGTCATGCAAGGAAAACCAGGGGAATGTCTCCCCTCTGCTCCTGCCCTCTCTGCCGGCCTTTCCCTCTTACACAGACACAGCACACGCGGAGTTTTCCATCTCCAAAAACATTAAAAACAACATTTATTTACAAATATGAGAGGCCAGAGGGATACAGCTCTGATAAATGGATGAGAAGAGATATCATTGGGACTGAGGCCCGTAGTTTCGAGCTTTTAATTCACATATTTGACCACAGAGTTGGAACTTTTAAATCACTTTATTGTACTGCAAAATGTCCCTAACTATTCATGACACTGGATGTCTGCTCTTGGATCTGTTTCTCCTGTGGGGTATCCTTTAGATCAATCCTTGTTTGTTCTATTAATTTGCTTAACTCTCTGGGGTTTGTCAAGTCTAATTATCTTCTTTCTTTCTTCCAGTTTTGAAATCAAGATTGATTAGCCAACACGAGAAGACCCAGCTGGTTATGTGACTCAGAACCCTGTTTATGAAGCACTTGCTCGTTTTTACAAGACAACTGTGAGTTGTTTCTTTTTCTTTTTCTCCCTCAAATTAAAAATCTATTGTTGTAACTTCATAGAAATTCTAGAAAATTCCTGAGGAATTAACTTTTATTGGCAAACACAATCTTGATTTTTGGCTCTGTGATGCCAGCCAAGGACACAGAAGTGCTCTATTCGCTTTACCACACTACTACCAGAGATTTTTTCCACGTAGTGATGGTTTCACATTGTTTAAGGAGAGATTCCATCAGTTAGGAAGATCAATCTGCTGTCTCTTTATGCTGTGTTTTATGAAATGTGGGATCAGGGAATGTGACAAACCTGTTTTGGGCTGTGCTGCTGGTGGGTGTGAGGGAGGTGCTGAATCCCAGCACGGAAGTGGTGCAGGAGGAGATGGCACCTCTGCAAACAGGTACCTCTGGCAGAATTCTGGGCTCTCCCACAGCCCCCAGACCCTGAGATTTTGGACTAAATAATGCTTCCTCTGTACTTGATCTAAACAGTGTTTTCCCAAAATTATAAATTTGTTCTTCATAAGGTAAACCCTCAGTTATGCTTGCAAACAAGAATTGCTCAGGTAAAGTAGCAGAGTTATAGTCTGGAGTACACGTGTAGGGATGCAGAAATGAAAGTTCCAGCAGTAATATTGCATGGATTAATTATTTTTCAATATATATATAATGAACTATGTTTTATAAGTTAAATTTAATAAAATTATGAGATCCAGGTGGAGTGCTGATACGTTTGTCACTTGTTTGATGTGGCGTGAATCTTATTTTATCCTTTTTCAATTGCTTGAAAATGTTCTGCCTTAGCAGTGATGAGGCTTTAATTTCTGTAACCAGGTGGTGGGGGGTTTAATTATTAAATTTTGGAAGCCACACATTTACTCGATGCTCCACTTAGATGAGCAGGAATCCAGCCAGTGCTATCAGGTATGGGGCGGCACCAGATTATCTCAAGCTTTTCTTTAGTTATAACTGCGCTGGAAGCCAGGCAGGCTGGGCTGGCTGAACTTCATAATCTTGTTAAAATGGTATTGCCCAGCTGTGAGGTATTGTATAAAAATTCCATTATTTTGTAGGTGGAAGGAACAAGCTGGTATTTACTCTGAATTTTCTCTTGAATAGCAAGTGATTCTAGTAACGTGCAAGTGGTGATACAGTGCATACAATCTGCACTTCCATTTGTTACCTCTCTTGTTACTGAGGGGTCGTTAACCAAAGAGGGAAAATGAGGTATAATATTCCAACTATTAGAGAAAAAAGGGAAAATAGCACTCACCACCAAGTAAGTTTTGGGCTTATGAAACAGCAGAACCAATAAAGGAAAATTAACAAGCATTAACTGTGAAATAGAGCTTTGTAGAGTGAAATATAAGCTTAGTTTTGATTTCTATGATTGCAAGGAGATGTCTGAGCAAATTTGCTTTATGACAACAGTAAATATGTTCCAAATATATTGAGATTAGTTAGCATATTATCAGGGAAGGGAGAGACTCACACTCTTTTTTTGACAAGTAAACATGGAAACAGAACGATAGCAAGAGCACCCTGTTGCTTTGGGTGTCTGTTCACAGAACTCTCCTGTGATGTGTGTGGAACAGACTTAAAGCTCCATAGGAGAAGTACAAAGAAATGAATAACTCAGATAAAAAGGCTTTGCTGGTTTTCTGTGAGTAATGAAGGAAGCTCTCCACAGATTAGAGCACTAAGTTCTGTGTAGCTGCTCTGGACAAGACAGCACAAACTTGGTTTAGATAAATTTTTTTATACCGTATGTTGAAAAACCTGAAATAACAACTGTTGTGTTAGGAAGTTTATAAAAATAATTATATTATACAGAGTGGCACTTGCACAGCTTTAATGCATTCAAAATATTACGTAATGTAACTGTGGAGAGAAATTACTCAAGGGTTTGCTCTCTTTTTCCACTGATAATTTCCAGGTGAATTTCCACTCAGGTGATGAGTGTACCTCTAGTTCTCACCTCCATGGAAATGTTTGATGGGCTCTTTGAGCTAAAACTAATATCAAAATGTTCCCAACTTATAGCAAAATGTTCTATTTAGTGCCTATATTTTTTCAATGTAGAGCAGAATGAAAACATGGTCGTAATGACTGCGTGGGCAACTGTAAAATCGAGTATTGCAGAGTGCTCAGCATCACTTCTTCCTGACAGCAGCAGTTTGTCACTGGTGCTTTAATGAAGGTTTTAATAGGTGCCACAAGCTGTGCAGACCAAATATTGTGCTTGTCTTTCAAAGTGCCACAGATTCAAGCTTCATTTTCCCCCCAAACTCTTAAAACAAGTAGTCTGTAATCTATTTGTCAGACATTTAAATGTCTGGAAGAGACTGAAAAGCGAAGACAGACTTACTAGAGAGGGAACTTAGTCATTCAGCTATTAAAAAAAGAAAACCTTCCCTTTTTGTTGGTTTTTGTCCTTTTTTTTTTGCAGAGAAATAAGCAGAGTTGGAAATACTGTAATTTTCTCTATTTCTCAGTATAATAGTTTCAATTCCTGTTGTGGAAGGCGAGCTGCCAGGCACAACCACGCAATTCAGTGAGCTTGTAGAGATGAAAAAATGTAACCCCCCAAACAAACCTTCCTAAAGCACCCTGTGCCTTCAGCCCCTCCCATCCCAGTCCAGAAGGATAAAATGGCTGAATCCTTGGATTTCCTCTGGGTTGAACTTCCCTCCCACCCAGAGCTGAGGCTGCACACATGGAAGGTGTTGCTGTTTGCGCTGATGAGCACAAAGCACCTGCTGTGGTCAGACCTTGGCAGGAGCTTTAGACATGAGCCAGGAGGTCCCACTGCTCTGGGAACGCTCTGGGAATGCTCTGGGAACGCTCTGGGAACGCTCTGGGAATGCTCTGGGAATGTGTCTGCTGAGCCCAGGAGCCCACAAGGATTATTTCTTCTCAAAGACAGCTGCAGGTGTTCTCCTCCCCGAAGGATGTTTCCATGTGAAATCCTTCCTGGTTTTGTTTTATCATTTCTGTGATTTATTGGAGTTATTAAGGAGATGCTTTGGGCTGTGCTGTTATTCCTGTGCTGCTCAGCACTGAAATGCCAGCTGGAGCTGAGGATGGGAAAGCTGAAGAAAGGGTTTTCTCTCGTGCAGCTACACCTGCTTTCCCCTCCTGGCCTGTAAATGTGGAACACTGGGAAGCCACCGGAACTTTGGGCTTTTCCAGTAGTGAGATAACCTTTGGAAAACAGCTTTTGAACACTTCTGCCACCTCCACTGGGGCAAAGAGCAAAGCACGGGGCTCCAAGTCTCACCTCACTGCAGTTCCCAACACCAATTATCCATCAGCTCGTCCCAAACAGTGAGAAATGGCAGCAAAATCTGGTTTGCAGGTGCGACATCAGAGACAGCCCCATCCATCTACCTCTGTGCGACTTTTGTCCCCTGGGTTTGGGGGGAAGAAGAGCCTGTTCCATTTTCTGTCACTTGGTAGCTGTGAATGTGAGGATGCTCCTTCAGAGGGGCTGTGCAGAAGCAGAGCAGATCAGTACCTACAGCTACCTGTACGTTCATCTCCTCTTTGCACAACTAAATCAAATATATAAATATCTGGGAATGAATCTGAACCCCTCCTCCTCTGAAGAGCAAACTTCCTTTAATTAAATAGTCTTTTCCTACTATCTGATGTTAGTGACATTTTATAATCCTACAATTACTGCTTCATTTCAATTTTCTGTTATTTTCAGAGGTCAGGAAGGGTAATATTCCAACATAACTGCATTCAGTGAGAGGGTAACAGCTGACAGGAGTTCTTGCACGGGGTTCTCATCAGTAGATCCTGAAGTGCATTAGGCAAATATGAATTTTTGTCTCTGTTTTAAAGGTGATGGGAACTGTGGCCCTGTGAGGTTGTCCAGCGTGCCTGTGCAGACCTCTCCATGTGTTCTATTGCCTAAACATCCCATCAGCCTCCTGAGCAATAAATTAAAATACAATACAAAACCACAAAAGCAAAAACATTTAATGGTATCTTAATGGAATAAAATTAAGATTAAAAAAAAAAAAACAAAACCCCCCAAAATTTGGAGATATTCCTGCAGAATTCTGTATTGTGTTTTCGGTTCAAATCATCTTGAAGATGGATTAACATGAAGTCAATTGATAATGTCAGTTTACTTTCTAATTAATGCGTGTTACCCTGGGATTTAAGTGATTCTCACCTGTCTTGGTGTGACCCGGCTGTTAAAAATGGCAAAACCCATCAGTGCCAGGAGCTGCTTTTCCTTTTCCTCTCTGGCCGAGAGAACAGAGGGTGTTTGTGCCCCCCAGGATTCCAAGGAATTGAGTAATGCTGGGGAGGAAAAGTCAGGTGAGACTTCAGTGCCTGCCCAGGGGACAGGAGGAAATGTATTTCATTTATATCCATTTATAATAAATGAATGTAAATGACAGCCTGGCCCCGGCTTGACTTCTGTGTGGCTGTGGGAGCCAGGCAGGAGAATTCCTGCCATGTCCAGGAAGTAAAGTTTCCATGGAATTTTCTTGCACCTTAGAACATGATTTAAAGATTTTATTTTTAAATCACATTTTAATACTGTTACTAATTCCTGATGCCATTATTTCTGTTTCTTTCTTACTACTTTTGATGCACTTCTCTGATTTAAAAATCTTTTGGAAATGCTGAATATAACTCAAAAGATAAGAGCTCATAGTAATAATGAAAATAGTTTTATAATATTAATTTTATTATAGTTTTAAAGAAAATATGAATATTAGTTTTGCATGTTGGGGATATTTCTTTCTCCTGTTTATTTAGTGGATTTGCTTCACTGTCACCAAAAGAGCTGCTTTGAGGATTGGCACGAAGTGGTTAATTGTATGTTCTGGGTGTTTCTCTGGGGTGTTGCTCAGTAATTTTTTGAAAAAAGGCATTTTTCAGAACTTCTGCACTGGCCACCTCTGTGGGCACAGCAGGAGCTCCCTGCAGGTGCTGTTGGGCACATTTCCCTCTCTGAGGAAAGACACCGAGCTCCAGGGAGCAGCTGCAAACGAGAAATTCCTCCTGACTTTGGAAAAATCCTTGGTAATACCAACAAATTGCTTGTGATCAATTAAGAGCTGCTGTCCATGAAGGGAAATTCATGTCTGCTCTTTGCTGCTTGAGGGTTTTTCTCTGCAGGCTCTTTGAAGGTACAGGGTTTGTAGGTGTCTTCCCAGATTTTTACTGGCTTCTGGCTCTTCCTAGAGCCCAGATTTCTGCTGATTTCTCCTAATGCAGAGCACAGAAATGGGAATTTTCTTAACGTGAGACACTGAGTACAATTCAAATGCTAATATGTAGGAACCAAATCTCACAAAGGAGTGTGTTAGCATTTGTCTTTATTCACTATATTTCAAAGGATATGTGCCAAGTCTTGCTTGACACTCAGAGCATTCTACATGGTACAAATTCACCCCTGAAAGGCAGAGAGAAGCATTTCCTTTTTGCATAGTTTAAGTCTTTTGATCCCATGGAGAAGTGAATTTTTCCTTACATGACCCCACCTGGGCTAGCTTTGCTGATTCCTCCACTTTCTCCCACATTTCCGTGTTAAATTTCCCTTTTTCAGGGAGAAACTGAACTGAACATATCCAGCAGAGACTGGGGATATTTTTCCCCCAGCTGATTTTATTGCTTTCCTGGGTGCTGGGAAGTCTCTCCCTTACCCTGGTATGCTTTCCTCTCTTTTCCAGCTTGCCCTGCAAGTGCGGCTCCTCACTGAGACCAGGCTTGGCTCCTTTTGGACAAAACACAAGTTCTTTTCTCACCTAGTCCTTATTAGAATTTATATTGAGCTCACAGATGTTGCTCAGCAGCTTTAAGGTCTGGGTTTTGCCTGTTGTTGGTCATGGCTGTTAGAATTCCACCGACTTCGTGAACTGTGTTGTCTTACAGCAACAAAATAGGTGAATTCTCTGTTTGCCTTCTGTTTGCTGAGCCAGTCATTTCCCGCTGCAATCCATTTTCCCCTGGAGAGTTCATCTAAGCCAGGGATGTTAATACCTATCCTGACTGGGGATTTGATGCTGCCCAGCTTTTGCAGGGCTCTGTAATCCACTGCCCTTCCTGTGTAGCTTTCCCTGAGCTGGAGATTCCTTCAAAGGCAGCGGGAGAGGAGTTTGTGACTGCTCCAGGATGGGACCTCCCTCCATCACCTTGGCCAGCTTCAGGCCTGGCCCTGCATTCAGGCTCCTGCTGTCTTTGTCCCTTACTTGTCCCTGCCTTATTCCATGGCACAAGTTGTGAATTCTTTGGCTTTTCCATCATTTGCACCATTCGGATGGATGGAGTGACTTGTTCCTAAATCTCCTTTTAGATTTCCCCATAATCTCTCCCTGCAGATGTTGGTGCTTCAGTGCTCAGTGAAGTGATATTTTGCTTTTTATGTGCTCAAGAAACACATGGTCTGCAGCCAGCTCCTGAAACTCACAAAGTATTTAAGAATATGTTTAAATGCAAGGTCTTACAGAAAATGCAAATTTATTACTTCTCACTTGATTCTCATGATAGATTTCTGGAGAGTGCTCTGAGGCTTTTTTTTTATTGGTACTATCACTACTTTGCCTTCATGCTTATGCTGATTTTCTGTCTTTGCCAGAGCCCCATAACACTTCTTATCAGTAGCTACAATTTCCTGCCACCTGTGGTGGAATATATTTCTTCATTATGAGCTTTTTGCTGCTTCCTCAAGTTTTGTCTTTGATTAGCTGCTATGGAATTTTTACATATCATCATCACTTGTCCTGCAAAACTTGATTATCTGATAGATATGAAAATTGCTGCTTCTAGCTTACACTGGCCCAGATCATTTAGTGCCAGTTCTGGTACCAGCACTGACGTGAACTGATGCTAAATCCAGTGTGGGAGAATGGGGTGGAAGGCTGGGTGTTGTAGGGTTTATTTGGGATTTGTGGTCGTGTTTTTTTCCCCCTTTTCCTTAAAGTGAATGTGCACTGGAAATGCCAAGGCTGGGATCAGTGATTTACCTGAACTGGGCTGGAATATAGTAGAGATCATAACTTTTTAGTCTGAATTTGGTGAATATTTTGTTAATCTTATTTGCAGCAACTTTACATCTCTGTTTTAGATTCTTATAATTTTAGGGATCTCTCTAAAACTGAGAACATTTAGCAGAGGTTTGCCACTCACTATGAAATCTTTGTGGAATGATGTGCTGTGAATCCTTCTGCCCGGACCCAATCAGAAGAGAGCGTAAATTACACGAGATCCTGGCTTTATAAATAAACATAGATCTTGTTTTTGTCCATTTGAGGGCTTTTCTGGCCTCAGATTAAAAAACCCAAACTTTTTGTTGCAGGAGCAGCTGCCCAGCTCCTCCTCTGTAGCAGGTAGCTTCTTCTCTCCATCAGCATCATCTGGGATGAGGATAAAAACTGGGTTTGTCAGAGTGTGATAAAAGGAGCATGTGTGTATCTGAAGGCAAATGTAAATTCCCAGCATCAAAAAGAGGACTTGGAAACTGCAGATGTGTGGCTTAAATGCTGTAGGAGGAGAGGGAAGGAAGGGTTTTGTTTCTTTGTGCTGAGCTCTGCTGGAGCAGCTGCTGCGAGCTCTGTAGCAGAGCTGAAGTGGCGTCGGAGGTGAAGCTGCTGCTGCCGTCCGGGATGCAATGATCCAGCTGATCCTGCTGGGAAAGCACTGCCCAGGGGGAATGCTGAGCGAAAAAGAGAAGAATCATTTTCTATCATCTTTATTGATGTTTATATCTTTGCACTTTCTAGCCTTACCAAGCCCCTGGGATATAAATTCCAGCTTGGAGGGAGATGAGTCCTCGTTAGTCTTTAGAAACTTGTGTTAGGCAGGAGAACCCTCGAGGCCTGGTCATGAAATGATCGCTGGCACTGCTGGAAAAGCTGTAAGGTTGGCCTCAATGGGTGTCCGTGTGTCCTTTTCTCCAGGTCCTTCTGTCACCTTGTGGGCTGCTCTGGCCGATGGCCTTTTGGTTTGTTTGGCTGTTTGCTTTGGGGTTTTGTTTTGGGTTGGTTTCTGTTGTTGTTGTTTGGTTGGTTTGGTTTTTTCTTTCCAAACCTCACTGCTGAGGAATTCTTCCTTTTCCCATCACCCCACAGGTCCCTGGCATGCCCAGTCCTGCTGGAGCAGGTGGTTCACCCCTGTGAATATCTCTGTCAGTGGTGCTGGAGAAGCAGCACAGAAATGGAAATGAGATCAGTGCCCATCACAACTAAACTCTTTTCTTTTTGGCGTGCAGGCATTTCTCCCCTCAGCTGATTCCTGGGGGAATGACATGGCCATGGAGCATGTGAGACTGAGGGAGCTGCTGAATCCTCATTCTCTCATAAGCTTTTTAAAATTTTTCCTAAATCCCATCAAGTAGCATTCTTGAAAATTAGGAATGTACAGGTTTCTAAGGAGAGCTAGAAGCAGGTTCTTTCTTTATGGTAAACTTTAACAAGGAAACTTCTTTTTCCATATCCTGTTCCTGAGAGACTTCCTGGATCAGAAGTGACATCTGAACCAGAGCTCGTAAGCACAAGGAGTGGGTCCTTTGTAGAGGTGATTCAGGAATTTTGGAGAGAGGTTGGTTGGTGGGTTTTGCAGGGTAGTGGGGTTGCTTTGTGTGAACAGATCAGGCCAGGTCGTGATTGTTGGGAAATTCAGTGAATGAGCAGCCAAGGAAGTGCTGTCAGAACAAAGGGTGAGCGCTCCAGCTCAGCAGCCCATGGCAGGGTCCTCTGATGGAAAGAAAGAAAGGAAAAGAAGGAAGAAACCAACCTGAGGCAATCCAATTACAGACTCAGCCCAACTGTTTTAGTGTTTCAGACTAAAGGATGGCAAATTGGGCTTGCAAAGGCTAAAGGAGGAGACTGTAAGGGTTCAAAAACGAGATTGTTAAGGATCAGGGAATTTTCTATCTGGTCTTCATGGAGTTTGAATTAATTTTGGTAAGATATGGATGGGTAAAAAATAAAATTAAAGAAAAGGAGAAGCTGAAAAAATAATTTTAATGCAATCTCAAAGAAAAATGGCAGAAACAAACCCCTCCAAATCATCTGCATCTACATTACACTTTGAATGCTGAGAATATAAAAAGGGCTTTAAAGCACTGGATTTCTTTGTGTCTGTGGATACCCAGGGGTGCTGGTGTGCCTGTGCATACATGCACTGCTGGAGTTCAGCAGCAGCCCCAAGGTACAGCAAGATTTAAACTTGTGAAAAGCTTCAGTCATTTCCCATCTGGATTCTTATTTGAACCTTTTAATTTTGCTGGAGAAACCTTGACGGTTGTGATGGTGTTATTTTTTTCCCATAAACTTTGTGCATGACCAGGCTTTTGTTACTTCTGTGGTCAAAATTGAGTAAAACAGATAATTTTCATACCACAAATTAAAAAAAGTGTAATTTAGATTTTTTTTTCACTTCGCTTACAAAATGCCCGCTGTGCTCACAAAAGACTCTTCCATTATACAACATTTTAAGTTCTTGTGATGATGGTTCAGTCCTTGTCTGTTAGGAGTTGGAAACTGGTATGAATGATTCATTTTGAGCAGCTATTTTGGGGGTACTCACATCACCCTGGACGCAGCTTCCCATGAAATGGATGGGAAAATGGGATTTTATATTCCTCCTCCACCTAGCAATTTAAATGAAAATCCATAACACTTGAGCAGGAGACTGTCATTGGGATCTCTTTGGGAAGAACATGCCTTAAAAATACAGCAGGGAAAAAACAGGCAGGATCCCAGGAATGGGGAATGGTGGGAAATGGAGGAAATCCTGTGGGCAGTATCCAAAGTCACACTTGGCTTTAAGCCACAGATGTTTGCAGTGCCTGAGGAGAAAATCAGCCAAACCAGCTCTAGTGAAACTAAAACTGCAGCAAGGCAGAAGAGAAGCTCTGCTTATGTTCTCACACAGGAAAGAAGGAGGATCTGCTCCCAAAAGGGGTTTGGGGTTGTTTGTCACTGCTTGGGAAGGATGGAGAAGGAAGGGAGAACACAGATCTGTCGTTAGAGCTCTAAAAGATAACCAGAGACTGTCACTTTCCAAAGAGAGAAGTCAGATGTTTTATAAAATGGGATTAAAAAAATAAAACTTTTCCGTCGGGTAACGGTCGCGTTATTTTTATTGCTGTGACCACTGGCTTGAAGTTGCTGCTGGTCTGTTCTGTGGCGTGTAAAATTCAGTATTATGAGCAAATGGAATACTGTGACAATATTTATGATGAGTATTTCCTAAGTACAGAAAGCAAATGCACTTTTGCTCACGTACAATCAAAATGCAGCAGTGTATTGAAAAAAAATTTATTGCAGCTTTGAATGAACAGTGAATGTAATGAAACTTCTGTTACACTGGAATTGGTTCCTTGTTGATTAATGAGAAATAATCTGTATTTCTCAATACAGGAAGAAATCATGTATAAAATACAATTTTAATAATCTTTTTCATGCAAACTATGAATGATATAGTTTAAGGGTTTTGTTTCATCTCTCTGCAGTGTTTTTTTTTTTTTTTTTTTTGTTTGTTTATGGGCTGGAGCTGTAACTTACCCAGGCAAAAGTTCTGTGATGTTACACTTGCCCAGTTTGACCAGTCAGCTATGAATATTCACTTGTTTTGTGAGCAGATGGGATTCCAAGCCTGTGCAGAAATCCTGTCAGAAGTATTTCCTTTAGTACTTCTTATGTTCCAGTTCTTTTCACAGCTCTCCTTCCATTTGGGACATGTTTGGTGTGGGAAATCTGTGCTCTGACAAAATATTGAAAGGTGAACAAAGGGGAAATGTGCTCAGAGAAAGGGATAACTTTGTGTTCTCCCCACTGTGAGAATGCCTGACACATTCTTGGTGTGCTCCTGTGTTCTGAGGGATGATTTCCACCTGGATGAAAGGAAGTTTGGACTCTTCAGAATTTGGAGTGGGCAGGGATTAAGGTTTGCTGTGTGGAAAGCGGAAACTGGTCTCAATGAGGAGCAACTTTGTGCTCAGCTTTATTACCACCTTGTCCCCACATAAGTCCTGGATTGCTGTAAAAGAGAGATTTTCTCCTAATAAATCTTTAATAAATCCAAGGAAGTCTTGCCAGTAATTTACAATGCCAGTCCCATGGAGTTCTAAGGCAGTGCAATCCACAGTATTTATAGAACTTCATTAAACATCACACCTGTTAATTCCCCATCAAATTGAGGACAAGGAACAAAAGCAACTTAAAATGAAGAAAAATGACTCTGCCGTGAGACCTTAATGATTCTTTCCATGTCTTAAGTACAGTCCCTGGGATTATTCTGCTAATTTCCTGCCTCTAATTGTTTGTTAAATGAACTTATAAGGTGGTGGTGTACATTAGACTGTAAATTGTTTGGCGCTGGAGTTGTCTGGTTGTGTGAGTTTTGATAGACAAGACATTACTGGCCATAATATCATTTCTATATCTGGAGTGATTCTGCCATCCAGGATTTAACAGCTCCTTCTAAGAGATCGCTACAATTTCATTTCTGTGATTTTTACCTCTTTCTAAAGTAGTCCTTTCACTCATATTCCAAAACAGAAGGAAATCCTCCTAGAAGCAATTCTTTACGCAAACTCTCGTCTGGGGAGAGCTCCTATTGCAAAATGCCCGATATCTTTACTGCAACTGATTTAAAAGTGCAAAAGGTCAGAAATGTCCTAATGCAGTTTGGAAATCCACGTGTCAGCACAGCACATTTCAGAAGAGCTCTCGGGGCTTTGTAGAAATTGCATTTTTCCTTTTTGGTTTTAATTTTATACCTGGAAAGGATTAAGGGGAAGATTCAGCTGATGGCTGAGTGGTAAAACAGAAAATATTTTTAGAATGGAAGATGCCCATTGGAAAAGATTGGGACTCAGAGGGATGTGATATGAGGAAATATTTATGTAGCTTAATTATGAGTAATAATTAGTGAGTGATGTAGGAAAAACATTTTTAGTGAATTTTTTCCCATTTCCTATGCCAGCTCTCTGTGTTTATTTGCTCCTGGTTAGTGCAATATTATTCTTGACCTTGTTCCCTATTGAAGAGATATCTCACAGCAGAGTATCATCTAACCCAAAAATATAATTTCCTAGAGAGCAATATTGAGTCATCGATTTAGTAACTCACTCTGCCTTTCCTTCACCTATCATTTTGCCAGAGCTGCTCCCTGGTGATAGTGACCTTGCAAGATGACAGATTAATTCCAGCATCTGGGAATTTGTGCAGGCTGCTACTCAATCTGATCTTTTACAGTATGTGTGTACAAAATATTTTTTAATTCATTAAAGCAGTTTAACTTTGATGAACCCAACTTCAAATGCAGGAGAAGCTTTAAAAACTCATCCTTTCTTTTTTCTGCTCTCTGCTCTGAAGTTCCTCCTGCCAACCTGAAAATCCTTTGCCTCCAGTCTGTTCGGTGACACGATGCAGCAGCAGTCACGGAATCCTTGCAGCGCCTGGCTGCAAGATCCACCCAAAGTGTGTCACAAATCTCACAATGAACGAGTCTGAGGGGTCCAAATGTCAACTTGTTGGTGTCACCTGTCAGGAGGAGCTGCCCAGTGCAAAGAGCCTCATCTCAGGGCAGTGGAATTGGGCTCTCCAGGTACCTTTGGGAGAGAGTGCCTTCAGAAGCTGCTCTTAGAAAAGTAACCACAACACCTCCAGTCCTCCTGGTTCCTCCTCAGAATCTCTGTGGCAGCTTAACTGCTTTGATTTTAATCAAAATGGCTTTAGGGAAACTGCTTCACTGTCACTGATTAATGTGGCGGTTTTAAAATGGGATTTTAAGAACCAAATTTAGGGAAAATTTTTAAGCATTTTCACAGCCCTGATGAAAACCATTCTAGAGTTTGCAGCCAGCCTATTTTTGACTGGTTTTGTTTGTTTGTTTTTAACTGATCCATATGGTTGTTATAAATACATGGTACAAAAGGTGCTGAGAGGAAATATTAATGGCTAGGAGCACACAACTTCATTAAACATTAACTTTGCAGTTGTGCCTATGCCAGTGCACATTCTATTTGCTGTTGTGGGAAATATTAGTGAAAAGCTGTGAGAATTTAGAAAAAGAGGCTGTAACTTCTGAGGGGTACAGAAAATCCTCTTTTTTGTGCGCACTGTGGAGTTTCCTGAGCAGAAGTGATTTATGTTTGATTTTGCCCAGCAAATATACACCCTACATATAGATGTTCTCCACTGGGACACTTCAACTGAGTTTAACAGCTTGAAATCAGAGACACTTTTTGGTCAGCGAGGAATCATCATCCATGGCACAATTACCTTCTGGTGGAAGGGGATGGCTGACCTTGGTGAGGTTTGGTGGGGCTGAGATGGGTGGCTGCTCCATCACAGCTTCAGCTGATGGAAAACTGGGGTTTGGCCTTCTTGGTTTCACCTCCATGGGCCCAGTCCTGCCTTGATCTGGCTCCTGCCCTCGCCTTTGAGCTGATCCAAGTCCTGCTGAGGCTTCAAAGACCCCAGGGTGGGAACAGCCTATCCAACACCTAAAGCCCTGAAGCTGAAAGAAAAGCACTTGGAGAAGAGTTTCATTTTTTAAAATCTAGGATGTGTGATTGGTTCTGTTAAAAGAACTCCTTAATGTAGCAGTTGTTCTCCATCCTTCCCAGGGACAGCAGACATTCCATAAGATCACACGTAATTTAGCATTGGGATTAATACCCAACAAATGTTCTATGGTTAATGCACATTCAGCTATGCTTGCATTAAAAGGAAAAGCCTCAGCTCTTCATAATTTCCCTCATCCTGTTTTACATTTTTTTTTAAGAGGAGTCATTATTGCAAAAAGCAAAATCCAAACTTGTGTGTCTTTGTGAACTTAAATTTGCATTTGAGCTGTTGCACCAGTTGGCTTCCACTGGGGATTTTCTTATTCCTGGAGCTGATGGACTCTCAGCATGCTTGCTTGGGCAGTGATAATGGCCCAGTGGAGCAGAAGTTGAAATTAAGATCCATGAAGGAATAATTGTTGACAAAAGCAGAAAAAGTATCCCATTCCCTTCTCAATGAGTATCACTTCTTTCCTGCAGTGAGCTGGCTGGGGAAGGGATAAAAAAAGCAGAAACAATCAAAAGCAGAGCTTCAGGAAGACAGAAGTGAAATTCCTGTAAATCCAGGTCTCTGAAATGAATGTCTCTGAGGTGCTCCAAGTGGTCCCACGTGGGGAGTCCCACAAGCTCCAGTGGTCGCACAGGGGGAGCGGGGCTAGGCTGCTCGGAGGAGGAGGAGGATGAGGCACAGCTCTCTGGCAGGAAGCAGCTCCTGCATCTGCTTGGGTGTGCTCCACTCTGCCTCTAAGAGATGCTCAACTTCCAAAGTGAAATATTGCATGGTTCACATCATCAAGGAGTGTTGAAGGGAACCTGTAGAATCTGTATCCAAGCAGAAAGATTAAATGGAACAAAAATTAACAGTTTTTCTATCGTGAGATTGTTCTTGGGTAAGGGAGCAGTGTGGCTCTCGCCGAGACACGGATTTTTGGTCACGAGGTTGATTTGTCACCTCCGAGTGAGAAATCTGAGTGTACAGAGACTTCAGAGCAGGGGCAAACCCGCAGCTCCACACGGCAGAGTTGTGCAGAGGTTAACTTTGAGATTCTGCCCGGGTCTCATCTGATGTGATAATTACCTTCGGCACCTTTGTGTCTAGGCCTAATTCATCTTGCAAAGATAAGGTAATAATTTACCACTTAACCTCATTCTTCATGTGCCAAATAACACAATTGTAACATCAAAACTTAGACGTTCAAGTTGGGAGTAGGGAATGGAGGCCAGTGTCTTGGGCAAAAGCACTATTTGGACAGGAAAATATGCAGGAGTAGGGGGAAATTTTGCCTCAAAACAAGTCTTGCATTGGGGATTTTTAGTGGTAAACTGAGATTTGCTGTGACGAGACGTGTCCAATTCTCCAGCAAACATTTGTGGATTTCCAAAGAGGCCATGGTTCAGGCAGTATCTCCGTGCCTTCAGTGGCATTTTATGGTAGGCTCTATAAAGTTACATGTGCCTGGTTAATTTTTAGTTTTGTACTATGGCTCAGACACACTTTGTGCAAATATGCTTCAATAGAGGCTAAAATCTCCAACTCCAGCCTGAGACAGTCTTTCGTGTATTTGAAATAGGAGTGGCACAGGTTAGTCCAGATAAAGAGGGGGATATTTAAGAATTCCCAAGGTGAAGGAGACTGTAATTGCTACCTGGCACCTGAAGAGGAGATCTAAGTGTAGTCGATAGCTGTGTTGATGATTTCTCCACTAACTCCTGTGTTTGTGAGTTCTGTTTACAGCTGAATAATTGTTTATATGTAAATAAAGCTATTGCGTCTTTCTTTCCCTCTGTAAGGACAGTTTTAGCTTAATTACGTTGGAGAGAGATGTGCGGGGAGCTGGGGAATGTTCATCTTGTGATTCATTTTAAATTTGCTTCCTGTTTATTTGCTACTTGCCACACTTAATTGAGTTAGGTTTTTTTTTTTCCCTTTCTGCATGGAAAAATGTGCATTCTTTCCTTCTGGTTTTAATCTAATAGGTGACATTTTCATTCTTTCTGGAGAATTAATTAAGGTGAACTGTAGCTTCTTTTCCAGGCACCCGAGTGGGCTGAGGCACCGCTGTCATTTCTTGTTGTGGATGTTTGGACAACTGTAGAATCGGTTTAGAATTAATCGTATTGGGGCTTTTTTTATGGTGTGAGAGAAGAGAAATCATGAATTAATCTCTTCAGTGGACCTTGGCTTCTCTCACAGCAAAGCTTCCCTCCTGGAAATGCTCGGTATTATGTCAGCTCCCTAGAAGTGCTCATTATCACCTACACACTGGGTGTCAAGTGATGCTTTCTAAAGAGATTAGTACCTTTTCCTCCTCCTCCTCCTCCTCCTCCCTCACGCTTGCTCAGCTAAGGAGAAGAAAATCCAAATTACCGCAGCCATCCAGGATGGGAGATGGAAAATAATGCCCTGATTTGGTTGCTGTTTCAAGGAGAGAAACGAGATCCAGGATGTGATTCCTCCTCAGCAGCGCTTTTGTGCTGACCTAATTTTACCTGACGTCACGAGCTTTAGCAGGAGAGGTCTGAGCAGAGCAGGGCTTTGAGTCTTCCAAACCCTCTCTGCACACCCGGGGTGCTTCGTTAGGGAAATGGGTGCTGTAAGCCAGGCAGGCAAGAAAATCCAGATACTTGCTCCCTCTGGAACAGGGAAGGGAAGCAAAACTGTGATCAAAGTAACAATAAACCCAAATCCTAATCGAAGGGGACTTTAAACCACAAAATGATTTTTTTGGTCTATTTTTCTTTGTGGCTTCTGTAATACACCTACACCTGTGAGAAGGTTTGGCTGATTGGGCCCTTATCAGTTATTTGCCAGCCACCTGGCAAGAGCCACTCACATCTCTCTTATAAGGGCAGGAATTTGGTGTCTCTTACCAGGCAGGACTGAAAAAACCAGACAAGTGCAGATTAAGAAGTTAAAAGAAGGAAAAATTCCATTTACTTTTTTCCACAGCTGATGTCCCATTCCCTTGGACACTACCTGTGCCTGCAGTGAGGATACCCAGGATGAGAAAGAATGGATCACAATGGAAAAAAGTGAATAAAAACATTCCAAGCAAAACACACTTGTACCAGGCATGCCTGCTTCTGTAGAACAGGAAGAATAGCAGCGTTCTTTGGTTTCAACTATATTTACAGAGGTGAAGGAGAGACAATAGAATGAGCTTTTGGGAAATAGGACATGCTACCACATTGGAAAAGTGCAAGGAGCAGGAGGAGGAGGAGCATTTTCTCTCCCATCTCTTCATTTTTTTAAAATTTCCAGCCATGCTTGCTAAGCACTCGGTGTGGATCTTCCTGCCGAAATCTGCACTGAAATAGTTCTGAAAGCTTTTACGTTGTTTTTGCTTCCTGTTTAGAATCACAGGATCACTAAGGCTGGAGAGGACCTCCAAGATCATGGAGTCCAAACTTTGAGCACCACCTTGTCAGCCAGCCCACGGCACCAAGTACCAGGTCCAGCTGTGCCTATTCCTGCTTTAAGCAGGCTCCTATGGCCAGGACTGTGAGATGTTTGGATAATTCATCCTAATTAATAAAAGGCTGGGTTCCTTAGACTGCAAATTCAAATTCTGTGGAGAAATACAGTGACACCAGCAGTCTGGGCAATGGCATTTCAGCCTTTTCCATGGAATTTCCATGCCAGAATGTTTAGTAGGTCTGTCCCACTTATCTTTTCTGGAGGATGTCATGTTTTTGGAGCTGAGGTTCTCCAGCTGTGGCACTGCTAACATTGCTAGGCTGGTGCCTCTTGCAGGCTGTGCCTGGTGGCTTGGCCTGCTTTGGTGCTGTCCCTGCAGCAGGACCCCTGGGTTCCCCCCATTATGCTGCTGCACCTTGCTGGTGGGGAGGCCACCAGTTCTTGGTCACGGGCAGCTCCTCCAGACAGGCCAGTGAGGCCTTGGGCAGAGATGCAGGCACTGCACTGGGATTTGGGATTTGTGCAGCAAACAGGAAATTGTTCTGGAGATGCAGAGGGAGAGGTCCCTCTGCCAGTGATTGTGTGTGAGCAAAGTTTGCCAGTCCTTCCCTGCAGAAAGCAGGTCTGCCAGCATTGCTGCTGTTTTTCAGATTTAAGTATTGGGCAGATGGATAAAATGAACTCTTCAGGTAGTGCTTGTTACTAGGAGCTCATAGAAGACAGAAACAGCCACTATTAGCAAAAAACCCTAATACTGGAGGGTTTTACAGCATTCGGGAAGCCCTGTTCTTAAAGGTCTTTTCCAACCTAAATCATTCTGTATGTGGGGCTTTGAGGAGCTGCTCCAGGCATTGTTCAATGCATCCAGATGTTGTACATCCATGTCACACAAACAGGGTGTGTGTGTTCTGAACATTGTCAGGTTTTGGTGGTTTGGGGTTTTTGTAAAATAGCCCAGTTGAAAGCTGAGGAAGCAGGAATTCAGTTTTATATCTGAGATCTGGAAATGCAGTTAAATTAATAGGGGTAATTTTAACACAAGGAGCAATGAATATGGGATGTGGAAGGTAAGCCAGAAAAAGAGGAGCTGCTTCCTGAGATCAGCCAGAAGAGCTGGGGCTGGGATTTCTTCAGACCTCAGTCTTCTGTTGACTTTTATGCTTGATAAGTTGATGTTCTGAGATTTGACCAGAATGTATGTAGGTTAAAAACTGAGAGAAAGGCCCCCTGAACAATTTGGAGGATTTTCTAATCCATGAAAATAAGAGAAAGTATTCAATATTTTTAAGAACTCCCCGGAAAAAGTCTGTAGTCCTCCTCATCTCTGTGTTACATTCAGTAAAACACGGAACATTGAATTTACTCCTCTGAATTTTTGCTTCAATTGAATTTATTGCAATGTAATAGAGTGCAATAAATTCCCCAGTGATTTGGCTACTTAATATTTATTTTGTATTTACCCAGTTGATTGTGTCTGCCTATGGAAGGCCTTCAATCCTGAGAGTTTATCTGAGTATTTAGCAAGCTTCTGTTTGTCCTCACTGGACATTTGGGGGATGATCTATCGTGGATATATTTAGGAAGCGGACATGGTGAAATTAAATCACTTGGTCAAGGTTACGGGGAGAATTTGAGATGGATGTTGAAATTAAGCCTAGATCTTCCTAGCCCTGAGCTAATCCTGTTGCAGCATGATCACCCTGTGTTTGAAATCTCTTCTGTCATCACGGGCTTGTTTGTGGCTTTGGCTGAGTTTGCTGCAGCCACACAGTGTCTGTGGTACCCGAGTGGCGACACTTGCAGAAGCTGCTGAATGAGCAGCCCCTCTCCCCTCACCCCAACGGCTGGGCAGAGCAAACCCCTCCTCCTGGAAGAATTCCCAGTTGTTATGCAAGTTTGGAGCTCAGACGAGCCTCAGTTAATTGTTCAGTTGGTTGGAGAGGAAGCACTTTATTCCCAGAAAGTATCCTGAAGGCGGGTTCAGTAGGAGGGGTGGAGCTGGGCTGGGAATTGGAGGTGCCACAGACCTTGGTGCCGGGCAGCTGCCACCAGAGGGGACAGTGCAGAGGTGAGGAGAAGCCTGCAGAGCTCTCAAACTTGGCTTTTAAGTGTGTGGCTTGAGTCCTGATCCCAGAATTGGGGCAGCGTGGAGCTGAGCACAGACTAACTGCTCAGCTCTTCACTCCAGGATTTTCCAGGATGATATAACCGAACATAAGCTGTGCTAACTCTCATTCTTTTACAGCTAAATATACATCTCTGGAGTCTTGTGGAGCTTGAGCTGATTGTGTGGTGATGGAGAGGCAACATTTTATGTAAGGCGTGTGTAGGAGATCTGAGCGAGATCTCCACAGGGATCATATTAGAGCCTATAAATGTGGGAATGGTTATTTACAGCTGAAGTATGGGGTGAGACAGGAAGGGATAAAGGATCTGAATCTCACTGTTACATTCTCTCCAGAGAAGTGCTCAATACCACACAATGTGCTCAGTATCAACTAAAATTGATACCTGATTTCATTAGGTGCCATATTTATAAAAGATGGGCTATTGGTTTGAAAATTTAATTTCTAAGTTCACTTTCAATCGTGAGGTCTCAAGCCCTTAAAAAAATGAAATTCTAGAGCTCTTTAAGGTTATCACTAAATCTTTCTAAAACTACATTACTTAAACTTAACTGGATACTGGTTTTGCTGTGTCCAACAGCAAATTATTTAGTTCCTCTTGCTGGATACACAAGTCACTAATGGTGTTTAAAAATAATTACTTGGATTGGTTCTGTAGGGATAGAAAAATGTGCCTGAATAATGTTCATTGCCTTGCACTGGTTAAACATTCCCTTCCTAGAGACTGAAATCCCTGCCTCGCTGCTCTCATGCTGATTCTGCAAACACACCCAGAGTCTTTCACTGATGGAACACCAGTGCAATCACTTTCCCTATTCATGTTGCCCAAATAAACCATGTGTTTAGGTTTTCTCATAAACCAGGAGAAAAGAAGCCAGATTTTCTTACAAGTGAGGTAATCTTGTTCTTTACAGACAGTGATTTCAGCATTTATTATTATTTTTGCCTTCCAGGAAACACAGGATCCAAAACTCGTATAAATTAAATATCCTGGTGTAGACTCTTTAATGCCGTTATATCTCTGATGTGTATAATTCATGCTTTTCCAGTGGGTTCCTTAAATACCCTATTGAAGGATTTTAGATGGTCCTTCATAAACCATGGCCAGCCTTCCTTCCAGGGCATTGACTGAGTTTCTTTCCTCAGTTGTTTTAGAAGTACCTCCTTTTACACCTGTTGAAATTATATCCTCTAAAAGAAATTAACTTCTTCTGTTCTCAATAATGGGATAGACTTAATTTCTGTGTAATTATATTTAACTTATTTTTAGTTTGGACTGCAAGAAAGCAAATAATGTAAAATAAAGTTTTCAAAAGCGTCAGAATTTTTTCCTAATCCTGCAGGGAGGAAGAAGAGGCATCCCAAAGATGCTTTCCCAACTATTGTAGAGGATAGAGTCAGGAAATGGTTCTTTTTAATTCCCCTGGTAACAAATGATCATTCTTGGGTCTGTTTCCTCTGGGAAGGGCTTTGCTGGTGCCAGTGGCACGGCTTCAGGTGACATTAGTGAGGGGCTGGCTAGAGATGTGGTGTGGGATGGGTGTTCTGGGGTTTTGTGTATGAACAGGACACTTGTTTGGCTAGCAAAGGGTCTTTCTGACAGCCAAGGGATACCCTTTTCTCTTGGGACCAATTTCTCTGGACAGCTGGAGGGCTCAGTACCTCTATTAATTAAAAGCTGGGCTGTGGCTGTGGCTGTGCCCAGTCCCTATGAACTTCTCCCCAGCCAAGCCTGGGAATGCACACTCTGTTTTCTTCCCAGTGAGTGAAAGTGCCTTTGGGAACTGAAGGTGCTGTGCCTCGTCCTGCTGAGTGCCCTGAACGGGAGCGGGATCGGGGTCCTGGAGAGGAACATCCCGGGCAGCTCGGACACGGTTCGGGGCTCCCGGAGTGGTCCCCAAGGCAGCACCGAGAGGGGGCACTTCAGGTGGCACCTGGGCTGCTGCCAGTGCTGAGGGCACCCAGGGCGAGCATTCCTTGAGGGGGACCCTGGGATTTCTGTAAAACAGAGAATCAAAGGCTGGCAGCTTCTCTGGAATATTTCCTTGAGAAATCATTGCCTTTTTAAAGGATACTTGAGCTTGGCATTCAGATGTTTCTTTAGAGAATTAATTACTTGAAAATCAGTGCTAGCAGACATGATCTCAGTGGTTTGGGGAAACTTCTCTATGAGTCTTCTCTCCCAGTCACAGAAGTTACCAAAAATTCCATTATTTTAAAGGTAGAATACATGGAATTCTGAATGATGCTTCATTATATATTTTATTATTTTATCTCTTTCCCATATTATGATCTTCCACTGTTGCTCCTGAGCTAGAATTAATGAAATGGCAAGAGGAAAAAGACCTCCGTGGGATTTAATTTTACGAATAATGTGCTGAGGGTTCTCATCACTACTTTATCTAAATATAACGCTGTGAGCATCTCTGATGCTTGTGAATTAGAGGATGTTTGGAAGCTGCAGCAGCTCCCGGGAAACCCAATTTTCCTCTCCACAAATTGAAGTTAGGGGTATTAAATATAATTAATATGGAATATCTGTGTTTAACTGTTTTATGGTATGTAAGCACAGAACATTTAGATGTCTTTAGTGAACTAAGCCGAGGACACGATGCAGGACTGCACAATTTATTTTTATCCTCAAGGTCAAGTAACATCTTTGAGCACTGACATCAGTGTTCAAGAAATATGGGTCTTACTACACAATTCCCTTCAGGGTTAGGAATCTCCCTGTATGTATTATATATGCACACAAGTATATGCATTACTGATTATCTCCTTTTCCTTGGGCTTTGGAAAATAAAAGCTGTATATTTTTACAGACTGGAATGTCTGACTTAGAGAACAAAACTCCAAGATATGTAACAGAAGTATGAAGTTGATCTTTGTAAGACTGTGCTGTGTTAGGAAAAAAAAGGCTATTTGTGTAAAGAAATTAAAGAATCCTTCCAAATATGGGAATTTCTAAGAAGAAATGTGGATTAAAGTAGAATTTGTGCTTATCAGATGGTGCTGGACACTTTCAAAATTAAGCTGAAATGGCAGATGAATTCTTAATGGTCTTAAATTATCAGCCCATGCATAAACCACCTTGTAACACTTTAAAGAGGAGAAAAGAATGATGTTCTTCTGGCTTTTACTGGTTTACAAGTGCTTCAAACTCTCCCTCTTATCTTCCCTTTTATGGAGTGATTTAAACAAACTTTGCAGATTTATTTTCCCAACCTTCCAGCGAGGCTTTTGTATTTATTTACTAGTAAATTACATTTTTTTTCAATTATTTTCATGCATTATTTCTGTTTCTGGAGATCAGGATGGATGTGGCTGATCAGGTGAGGGCACACACCAGGGAACGAGGAGGAGGGGTGGTTTCTGCCAGCCTCAGACACGCGGAGGCTGTTGGGATTTTATCACTATAACCTATTACTGGAATTAAGACATCCAACAGATTTATTTGGAGCAAAAACCTTGCTAAGAGATCGTGTCTGTGAGTTAGGCCTGGGAAAGGGGGATGGTGATGTTGGTTGTCCAGAGGGACAAGTTCTAAGTGAGGCCTTGAGTTCTGGGCTCTGGAATTTGCCTGCTGGTCCTGAAGCACTTCCTGGTGGTCCCTGTAGCCCTGTGGAGGGGAATTTGGCTGGAATTTGGGATCTGAGCTGACAAATGACCCACAGTGAAATAAATCATCAGACTTTTATTTCCCCTGCAAAATGCTGCGTCCTGTTCTCAGTGCCTAAAACAAATTGTTGCTGGTGTAGAAAAGAACAATTCTGGCTCTGAAGAAAGGGAGGTAAAAAGTGCAGTCAGTAAATCATTCAAAATTTAATCAGTAGATCATTCAAACCTCCCAGGCTGTGCTCTCTGGTAGGTTAAACCTGGCTGTGGTCCAACCACGGCCAGAGTTGGGCTCGATGCTCCTTGTGGGTCCCTCCCAGTGCAGGATATTCCGTGATTCTATGAAGTAATGACTGGTTTGGGTTCCTCCTTCTTGATCTTTTGGTTCTTGTATTTCCTGGCTCCTTTATGGTGCCCTTGGGGGATAGGGCAGATACTACCATGCATTGTTTGCCCCTAAATCCTTTCTTGACCCATTTCTAACCAAACACAATGAGGGTTTTTTTTGTTTGTTTGTTTTTTTTAAACTCGTCCTGAAGGAATGGAACCTTTCCTCTTAGAGAGGAATCTGCAGCACATCAATGTTGTTGGGGAAGGATAATTTTAAAATAATGGACAGTTTGAAGTATTATTTAGCTTAGGGAAATACTAGAAAGTGTGTCAATATTGTTTGGATGTGAGATTATTCTAGACTAGATATTGGGGGTGTTTTTTTCTCCAATAACATTTTTGTTCACATGTTCACTCTTCTGAACAGACTCTTTTACTCTCCAATAATATTTTGGCAAGCCCTAAGCTCAGTTGCTTCAAAAAGTTCTGATATTTTGGCAAAATTTTCATAACTATTGTTTCATAGTATTGAAATTGAGGTTAAGGAACAGCTCATGGATCTTCAGGACGTGGCTCAGTCTGGAAGCCAAGCCTGACACCCAACTAATTTCCATTTAGAGTATATTTTTATTTCCTATACTGAGTCTATATATTACAATAACACTTATGTCTTGTATTCAGTTTAATATTTAATAATGTGAATAAGTATTTCTGCGCAAATTATATGGTCTATCTATAAGTAAATTTTCTATAGCAATAATTCTCGAAGATTTCTTATTGTAAAGCTCATTCTTTGCTAAAGAATTCGAACACATTTCAAATCTAGGTACAATTGTGAATACAAATCTGAGTTCTTACAGGAGCATCTAAAAGCCACAAACAGTCATTGTGATAATTTCAGATCAGGTTTGACTCTATAGCTGCTTAAACCCTTGGAATGACTTTCGTGAGAGTTGTTGCCAGATGTTCCAGCCGGATGGAAAGGACCAATTTATTGAAGTTCACACATTTTTTGTTTGTTTTGGCTGCAGTGGAGCCATTCTGTCAAGTCCTGCCATGCAGGGGAGGATGGGACTGGTGTGAAAGGTTTTGGGCTGAACCAGTGCGTTCCAGCCAACACCAGTGAGCCCTTCCAAGGCTCTGGGAGCAGTCTGTGGGTTCCCACAGCGAGCGGGGTGGCGGTGCCAGCCCGGGTGACATCAGCACCGCAAAGTGACCGGTCTTCCCAAGCTGGAGGTCGTGGCACAGGGAAGGACACCTGCGGTTCTCAGTGATTTGTGTGACAGGCGAGCTCCAGCTTCTCCTTCCACGTGGAGGAGCACCAAGAGCTGCGTGGCTTTGTGGCCCTGCAGTGAGGAGAGCCCCTGGTGCTGGGCTGTGGGGACACCCTCCTGAGGAGGGGGCTCCAGGCTGGCCCCGAGATTCCCGGGATGGGGCCCTGAGATTCCTGGGATGGGGCCCTGAGGTTCCCGGCATGGGGCCCCGAGATTCCCGGCATGGGGCCCCGAGATTCCTGGGATGAGGCCCTGAGATACCCGGCATGGGGCCCCGAGATTCCCGGCATGGGGCCCTGAGATTCCTGGGATGGGACTCTGAGATTCCTGGGATGGGGCTCCGAGATTCCCGGGATGGGGCCCCGAGATTCCTGGGATGGGGGCCTGAGATTCCCGGGATGGGAGCCTGAGATTCCTGGGATGGGGCTCTGGGCCGCCCTGGGGGGCCGCCTGTGTGCTCACGTTCCCCGGGCAGGATGATCAGCAGGTCACAGATACCCACGGCTTAACAAAGCTTAACAGGTCAGATTGCTTTGCCCACTAAGCTAAACATAGGCTTTTATCTCATTATATTGGGAAAACCCTCTCCTCAACAGGAGGTAATCACTGCAGGTGATTAATTACTAGGAAATGTGTATCAAAGTTGGATTGTTTGCTGAGCTATCAGAAGTCCTTTTTTCATAGTTTGTTAAAATTCTGTTCTCCCTTTTGAATTGTTGAGAGTGATTGACCCTTGTCCCACTGTTGTTTCCTTTTGTGTTAATAATTTGCCTTTATCAGAGTAATAAATAAGGCTGAGCCAGGCTTCAATTCGGAGCCATTTGACAAAAAGGCTACAATGGGAGCTACTGTGTCAGCCTCACGAGATTTACAGTCAGGAGACCAAGGTATGTAGGAAAAGTCCATATACTGAAGAATAAAAGATTTAAGTTCTCAAAGAAGCCTGCATTTCCTTAATAATATTAATAACAGTCCATATTTGTAATTTAATTCTCTGCTATTATTTCTTACTGTCTAATCTGAAATATGACTGGAACAGTTGAGCAGTTTAAATAGAATAATGGTGGGTTTCTTTTTTAAGGTGCAATCCAAGGTCACAGTGTGACCTGGCTGTGTAAGGGGGGTAGTTGAGGTTCATATCTGTGTCACAGTCATACACAATTTCATGGCAAAGGATGCTCCTTCAAACGCATCCTGCTCGGAATATTCTTTT
The DNA here is from genome assembly GCA_013389985.1 of Dryoscopus gambensis. Lineage (NCBI taxonomy): Eukaryota > Metazoa > Chordata > Aves > Passeriformes > Malaconotidae > Dryoscopus > Dryoscopus gambensis. Next base: position 107,193 of record WEIT01002484.1, on the reverse strand, counting down.
CAAGTGGAAGATAAGTAGTTTTCTGTACAGAAGTTTAGCAAATAAGAAGGAAAAGCAACGTTTAGAACATTGAGGTAGTATTTGGCATCAGTGATATCAGAAGAAGGTACTGAACCAAAACTCTGATTCCAAATTGTTTTTTTCTGGGAGAATAGTTCTGGTGCTATAGAGGGATGAGTCCATGTAACCTGTCTACTTGGGCACAGTTTCATCCCTTTTTCCAAAAATCCTTCAAAGTCAGGTTGACTGAAAACTGTAGCTTGATACGAGCTGATGTGACGCCTTTTAATTGTACAATGCTATAATTTGTGTTTAAATGAATTTGTACTGAATTTCTAATCTGCATCAGGACCAGTGATATGAGACTGCAGGGGAAGAGTAACATTCCCTTCCAGAACACAGGGAAGGGAATTCCTACGGTGGAAACCACAAATGACTCGAGTCCCTCTCCCAGTATCACTGTTTTATGTTAAGAAAACAGATTGATGCTGGAAGGAAGTTGGCACAAACCCTGTTTTGAGAACTGGCAGTTTATGGGGTTTAAATGCCCATGGAATGAAAGGGGGATTCCTTTACTGCCATCCACAGCTCCTAGAAGTTGTGGTACCCTCACAAGGTTTCTCTTCAAAGCTCTTGTCAGGCCACTCTATTAGTTAAGATTTGTTCTGAGTGTCAATAGATATTTCCTCTCATCTGCGTGTGAGACGGCAGGTTCTGTCTATAAGCTAAAAAGAGGGTGGAATGCTGGTATAACACGGGTTTTGTATTCTTAGGCCTGTCTTAGGCTGTTGAGAAGCAGATTTCAGCGGTGGATTCAGGTTTAGCTGGATCTGATGTTGCAGATCCTCACTCTGGCCAGGGCAGATCCCTTTGGAGGAAGCTGCTAAGAAGCTTCTCTGTCATTGCTGTGCTTAGGCTGTGGCAGTGAGCCAGGTTTACTTAGGCTTTACTGGGAAGCTCAGGCTAATTAATGCTTCTTCCTCAGTTTTTTGTTTGTGTTGTTGGAAAGCCTAATGACCTTTCTTCCTGCTTGGGTGATCCTGGGAGCCTGATTTTGTTTTGTGAGCACTAAAGCTGTGGCAGGGACAGGGACAGCAATGGCAGCCCAGCCTTGCATGCATCTGCTCTTTGTGGCATGGCTTTTAGATGGTGAAAGAAGAAAAACTGGGATATTTGTAGATATTGGATGGCAGAGATTGAAGGAGAGTGGAGAACTGCAGTGCTGTCTAGCTGGTAGTTTTCCTTTCAGATATTGAGAAAGTTGGGATGCTGGTCAAGGCAGTGAGCTGATTGGAGCTGCAATAATTTATCAGTCAGAGCAAGTGGTAATTTGTTCAGGAAAATAAATGTGGCAGATAAAATAAAGAGTTCAAGGCAACCGTGAGCTTCCCTGGTTTAAATCACACAGCGAATGGTTGGGCTTGGATGGGAGCTCTGGGGCTCACCCAATCCAAGCCCCGTGCCTGAATCAGCTCCAGAACTTCCCCCAGCACAGCCGGATGTGTCCAACACCTTCCCCCAAGGGCAGGCAAGGGTTAACCAAGCAACCAACTCCGAAGCGCTGTAATTTAAACTCGGGAATACACTGGTTTCATAGTTAGGGAAATTGAAGCACAGTGGGATCAAGTGACCTACTAACATCTCCCAGTCAAGGAACAGCAGGGCAAGTCCTTGAACATGAGTGTTCCCCTTCTCCACTCTTCCACTCCTTTTATTAGGTCATGTTGCTTCCCAGGATAACAACGTATTTGTGCAGTTTGGGAGCGCAAGCTGTTTCCTTGCAGAAATCCTGCTGCACTCTGTTCCCAAACTGGAGAGCCACTGAATCTGAAAACAGATTCAATTCTTGCTTTTAAAATGTAGCAAATGAGGTTTAAAAATATGAGAGGCTGCCAGTCTGCTGTTCTAGTTTAAGTATCTGGGTTGTGATTAGGGAAATATTAAAAATCTGCTACTGCTTTCCAGTGCCATTCCTCTGATTGGACAACCTCACTGGAAAGGAGGTCTTGGTCGCCAAGATCCTGAGAGAGGAATTAAAGTTATGTTCCTGTGTTTCCTGTCATTATCTCCTAAAGTCCTTGAAATGTGCTCATAATGTCTATCACCAGCACATATAGAATTAAATTTTTTTCCAAAGAAACTAGGTAGGCTCTTTTTCTTTCAAATATAAATTGTCAGTTGAAATTTTACTGGGGAAACAATTTTTTCAAGTTGCAGTTCAACCTCAACAGCTAAAGTCTCATTCCTTCTACATCCCGCAAGCGTTGTCATGTTTTTCAAACTTAGTCCCAAAGAGCATCTTCATATTTTCCATTCCATTTTTCTGCTCCATTTCCGCTCCTTGCCCCCAAGTTAAGGTGTTAAATTGTTTTTCTGTCAGAGCTAAATAACATGCTGCTGGATGCTTTAATAGGCATGAAGATGTGCTGACAAACCCTCATTTCAGATGGTGTCTTGCTTTGCAGGGCTTTGCTATTAAATTTGATGATGAAATATCTTGAAAAAGCACCAGCCGACGTTGCCGCCATTTTGCACTGCACTTGCTGGAAGCCACGTTGGAAAATGTTACTATTTTCACAGTTGTGTTCAAGAATTAATACTAAAAACCCCCCCAACCCTTTAAATTCTGAGCTCAGAGTGTTCCTATCAGTGCTATTTACTGGGCCCATTTCTGAGGGTGGAATTGCTGTTTTAACTTTGGTTGATGGGTACGTGCTGTGGGTAGCAGGTGTTCCGTGGCACTGTAACTTTGAGGGTAATGAGCAGGTACCAACCCGGAACCAGAGAACTCCTGGCCCTTCCTCAGCAGTGCTGGGGCTCAGGTTTGGGGCATTTCTGAAGAGTTTGCGCTTGGGAGCTTTAAGTGAGGACAAACACAAAGTTACCTCTTCATTCAGAGCTCCTTGATGCCCCCCCAGGGCAGGCTCCAGAGTGGTGCCTGAGTCCAAGGCTTGGGAGCTCAGCTTGCACTCCAGAATGTGCATCCTCAGGGACTGAGCTCAGCATTAATGCCTGGCCTTGGCTGCAGGATGGCAGCGTTGTGGTGGAGGGAGAACCAGCACAACCCTGTGAGCAGGCTCCAAACAAACCTCCAAAAAGCTTCCTGGCTTGTCCATCTCCCCGTGTGCTCTGGTGCTCCGGAGGCCTTCAGTGAGCATGGGGAATATTCATGTGTGAAGTTGGTTGGATTTGGTATATAATGAAATGTTCAAACCAAAGTTTTCTTTCCCTTTTGAACTTATTTTTGTTATTTTGCTCCTCCTCTTAGTCCCTTGCCTATTCTGTTAATTAAAAATAAGAATTAGAATTTTTTCTGGTATAGGCCTTATGGTTCTGTCCCTGGCCTGAAGTTGCTGTAGTATGACAGAAAGTCATACTTTGAGAGCAGCACTTCTCAAACTGGCAACAGCCAAATGTGCAGAACAAGTTTTTATGCTGTGTCGAATTTCTTTAAGCTATTCCTCTCTTCTTTCAGGAGAGACAGGGTAAGAAAAAGTCTTCTTTAATGTATTTTGGTACTGTGTCAATCAACCTTCTATTGCTTTTCAAATGATCTTTAAAATTTCTAGCAAAAAATGAATGTCAGGAGCCAGATAATTGCAGATGTCTCAGTATGTTCCTGCTTTTCTGAAAGAGCAGTAGAGGTCACCAACATTTATGGGTCTGGGACCTCAGCACAAGAGATTTAAGTCGAGCACTGCTTTGTTCAATGCTGGGATTCAGTTTGAGCTGCACTGCAAACTCCTTACAGCTGCAGTTTGTACTGAAAACTTGTTCTGAAAAGGGGACACGTCTCTGCTTAATATAACCCAAAGTCACTGCATCTGGTGTCCTGGCATGCATGTAATTGCCTGTAGCTTCCTAATGATAAAGGCAGTCTCACATGAGAAAATTCTGCATTGATCCCAGTCCTGATTTACATTTTACTTCATTAAGAAAAAATTGATCAGCATAGATAAAACTCCTGATCAATGATCCTAGCATTTTTTTTTTTTTTAAATAGCTTCCATTTTGGTGCAGTGCAGACTTTTGGTTTAACTGGCTGAATTGATATTCTGAGCAGCAAGTAAGGCAGGATGACAGAGCATCAGCACAGCTACTCCTATTATTGCTCAGGGAGGTGTGCTCTGCCCACTCTGGACAAGGCACAGGCACGTCAGGAGCCACTGCTGTCCTAGGATGCTACAGAACACATCCCAACTTTTATCTGTACTGTTTTATACATGCTTCACCAAAAAAAAAAAAAAAAAAAAAAAAAAAAAAAAAAAAAAAAAGAATTTTTTTGTATTCAGCCACTCTCAGAATTNCACTCTCAGGATTGAATAGTTTGAGGTAGGGAATTTGAAGTTACAGTTTGGACAGGGTACACGTACTTATCGCAGTTTCCTTTGAAAAAATAAACTATTACACAGAAACAGAAAATGTTCTGCTTTTCAAAGGACTGATGGCTCTGTCTTATTTTTGGTACTTGGGTTTGTTTTGCACTGCCATAACACGGTATTCCATTGAAAAAGCCGTTTACATTTCTGAATCTTGTATGTGCTAATAATTCAAGATAGCAGACACACAATAACTCAGAATGATGGTGAGAAGCTGTAGATAAAATGCAGTGATTCCCCAAAGTGCAGGGCTGTAAGGAAGAAGGAAGAGAAGGGCAGAGGGCTGCTCTGGGATGTGTGTGTGGTTTTACAGCACATGCTGATGTGACCAGATCAGATTAAACGGGGATATTTCGCCTGTTCCTCCTGTATGGTTTTGGGTTTCTGGCGGGCATGGCAGGGACACAAACCCAACACAAACCCCACAGCGCTGCAAGGCAGCTTTTTCCGCTCTTTTCCTTAGAATCCCCATTGTTCTTACATAAACAGAAAGAGCAGGGGAGGGCGAGCGAGCCGGATCTTTGCAGAGGGTGATTACGAAGTAATTTGCAGCACGGACACGCCGCCGTGCCGGGCTGTCATCAGCGGGCACAGCCCGAGCATCGCCGGGCACTGCGGG
>WEIT01002484.1:89339-102001 GCA_013389985.1 Dryoscopus gambensis | reverse complement strand
CGGCGCCGCGGTGGTACGGTCTGCAGAGGGGCTCCGCGGCCGCTGCGCGCCTGCCCGCGCCCATGCCGAGCCCTGAGCCCTCCGCCCGCTAGCCGGGAGCAGGTTGCGCTGGGGAGGATGTCTTAGCCAAGTAAGTAGCGACATCCACAGCATGAGAGCAATAATGATGGTGGTGGTGGTGGTGGTGGTGATGGTGATGATAATAATAATAAAACAAAAATCTTTCCCCTTTCCGTTCTGAGCTCGTTTATTTGGCATTTTGCTGCCGGGGAAGGCGCGAGCTGATGGGAAGATGGTGTGGGGACTGGGGCTGAGTGATGCGCTAGGTTTTGGTTCGTGCCCTGGGAATCTCTGCAAAGGTAATGCTGCGACTCGTGTAGATTATTCTGTAAGGTCAAAGAGAAACTGCATAGCTAAAAGGCTCTCTTGCATCAGAAAGCATTCGCTGGGCTTCGGTAGGTTGAGAATTCAGCATGATCTTGTTGTTTCTGAAACGTATGGGCTTGATTTTGATTAAATCAGTTCTTTAGTGATGAGGAAAACACGTGGATGGGATTTTGCTTTTATCATTGCTGGTAAGAATCGGATGTGCCTATTTTTTTCTTTCAGAAGCTCACATTTCACTAAAATGGGAGCAGTACACTTTGACTGTTGTATTTTTCTAACTTTAATGTTCTCTTACGATAGGCAAAGCTATCTCTTGTTAGGAAGATCTGTAATCCTCAGCTGGGTTCCTTTATAGAGCTGTTTACAGTTTTTCAGTGCGTTTGTTTGAAAGTAAAGGGCACACAGGTTAAAAACCCCAAACATTGCCTTTGTATGGAGATGGATTAGAAAATAATGTGGAAGAAACAGGGAATTTTCTGCAATTCCTTTTAAGCATGCATGATGTTTCCTGTGGCAAGGTGGGGAAAGGCTTTCCTGAGGTGTATGGTACAATAATTAAGAATTCTGGCAGATAGACTTTCATTTCTATTTATTTATTTATTTATCTATCTAATTTTATTTTATCAAAAGAAGAATCAGCTCCAAATCCACCGAACGCTGCATGGAAAAAGCTTTTGGCTGTTCACGAGGCATCCAACGCTTTAAGAGAAAACATAAGATTACAGGAGTCATTTCCGATTATGTAAAGGGAGATTCTGTGCGTTTGATCCCTGCCTGCGGCGCTGGCAGCTCCTGTGCCCCGCGCTCCGGGCAGCCCCGAGCTCAGCTCCAGCCTCCCATTTCCTGACTTTAAGTTGTCCTATCCGAGCCGGGGCACTTCCCCGAGCATCGCACGGCGTTCCCAGGGCTGCCGAGACCATGGCTGTGGGCAGTCCCGGAGCACCGCGGCAGCCAGGAGCAGATGCTTAGCCCGGTGCTCCCCATTCCTTCTGCAAGGTGAGTATTGAAGCGGCTGAAAGGGAATGGCTCTGCTTCCAGGGGAAACCGGTTCATTTTGCATCCCAAGAGCTGCGTGCTCCTTATGGCTTCTGGTCTTTTGACCTCCTGATTGCTTTCTTTTATGGGGCTGGGGAAGGATTGCAGGGATATTACACAAGTTGGGATGTCTGGAGGAGAGCTAGCACGTTTAATATGGGAAAACTGCGTTTTTATTGCTGGGATTTGAGGTTGATGTTGGATATTTGTGGGATGAAATTGACAACTTGGGGTTTTTTGTTAGTCTTTGCTTAGAAAAGGGATTACAGATCGACTTCATAGTCCACATGTTTTTTTTTACTGCTGAGATGCATTCCTGATTAGCATTTAATTTGTGAGAGGTCATCCATATGCATGACTGGCTCTTGTACCTTGCTCTGGAATAACTGTTTGACTCAGGTATCCAGCAGGTCTTTGATCGCAGACGGCTTTTACTTTGTTCATGCTCCTCTCATTTTAATCCAAATTGCTACCTGTGAAGAAGTGGTTCATATTTTCCCTGTAGTGCTGGTAATATGAGTAAGTTTATGAATAAGGCAATAAAATAAGGCTTGTAGATAAGTTGTGTAGAGCAATGCAGCATGAAGGTTTTTTCCTTTTTTTTTTTTTTTTTTTTTTTTTTTTTTTCTTCTGTGTGCCCCCTTTTCATCCTTTTTGTGCATCTGGCTTCATTTCTGTGGAGAATTGATTTTGGCCCGCATCAATGCTAAATATACATTCATTTTCACTGAAAAGGTCAATTTTCTTCTCTGCTGCAAATCAAAACTGCATGATATTCCTCATGCTTCCTGCATATATAAAAAGGTTACATGCATGTAAATTGAAACAGCTTGGAAGAGTTTCGTGCTTCCCAGTAGGATTCCAGGTTGCAGAAGACATGCTAATGATGAACTAGGTATCATACTGTTCTTCTAAGAGCTGCCATGAAATCACTTTTGTGATTGCTTTTTTCCTTTTAAATTTCATATTATCTATCTAGGAAACAGCTTTGGGAGATTTTCTTTTCCCCTTTCGTCTTCCCCCCGCATTTAGAATATACAGCGTGTCTTTGCCAGTGCTGTTGGATTAGGGATGCAACATTTTTTGAATCTTACTAAATATATCCTTATCTATCTTCCTGTCTGAATACTGCAACTATGAGCATATATCCTGCTGATAGGTGAAAATGTTAAAGGTGTTTTTGCCTTTTTTTTTTCTCATTTTCATCCCGCAGTTCACATTGCCAAATGCCAGTTGTGTACGTAGTAAATCCTTGTTACATTTTGGAATAAATGTAGAAGTCGTGACCTTGTAACTCCCTCTCCCACTCACCGAGAGCCCATTGCACTGCAGTAGGACTCCAGCAGTGGGGGTTCTCTACATGGAACCCAACTCCTTTAAGAAATGGAAATACTTTTACAGCTTGCACCTAAAATCGTGTTCTGAAGGGAAGAAAGTGGTTTATTTGATTAACCTAACTGTGAAACCTTGTAGAGAATAAGCTGCCTTTTGCCAGGTTTTTCATTCTGTTTTCAAGGAGACACAGTGAAGGATGTTACAGTTCCCTGGAATTTGGCAAATATCGCTCTGCCTTTTTGGCTGATTAATTACATTCAGATTATACATTATCTGATCAAATGACATTCCCCCCCCCCAATGATTAAAACCACACATTTCTGATTAATTTTAACACGCCAGTTGAAAAAGGGGCTTAGAAAAAAAAAAAACAGGCTAAGGATTCAAGAGGTGTTTTTATTTAATTCATATATTAAAATACGATGCTAAAGCTCAGCCAGCCCCTCTGCTGCTTGCACTGGGATCCCTCCCGTGCTGAGGCAGGCAGGGAGCGATGACTCCGCTCTGAATGGAGCCTCCCCGCCGGTGCCAGCGGAGCAACAGAGCTCCCTGTGCCGGGATAGCTCCGGAGCCTCTGCAGCCCCTGCAGTCCGGGCGCTCCCCGGCCTGGGCAGCCTCGGCCTCGCTGCCCTGGGCCGTGCCCAGCAGGGATGCTCCGCGGGATCCTTCCTTCCCCAGCTCCCGTGCCGTGCTCCAAGGTAATATATCCTTAGTGGAGCAGTTGCATAAGAGAACAGTCTTTCTCTCTAGGTAGGTTATGCTCTGCATGCTGGATGGTTTTTTATATGGCACTGGAGATAAATTAAAGGGCGTTGTGGAGGTTATATAAATATATAGGCTTTAATTTTGTCCATAAAACAATGAAGAGGGTCAATAGCATTTTATTGTAATCTTTATTTTAAAGTTCGGTGCCCTTTTGTAGGAAATGTAAGCATATGGTACAATTTTAAGAGCTGTAGGGTTTTTCTTTCAAGTTTTACTGGTTTTACTCATGTTTAGGTTAAAAAGCATGGTTTTATTGTTTTTTATTTTTTCTTTTTGATAAATGACCTTGTTTTTTGCATTAAACCTGGAGATTTGCAGTTGACGGAAAAGAACCAATATATAAAGGAAGGGCTGGGAATGAGGCGTATTTTAATAAATTTAGGGGGCTGTCAGCTCTGTAAAAGGCAGGACGTGTTCCTTCTGAACACTGCAGATGAGTGAAATATGGAGCCTCGGAAGGGATGTGGAATTCCTGCTTAGGTACCAGAGTTGGCAGAGTTGGGAAATGGTAACCAAGTTACAAAATACTTCCCTTCTACCACACCGTGTATGAACAAGTTCTTCCTGCTGGTAATATGTTTTTCCTTGTTTTTAAAATATTCATGGCACAGTTAAAGCATCTGAGGATTGTGCAGCAGGCTCTCAGAGAATCTCAGAGAATGGGAAAAGCTAGAAGAGGATCAGCAGTAAAACTAGGATTTCTGTGGAAGAGTTTGTGCATTTTTTACCTTTTGGTCTCCTTTGCACGCACGGTGAAGGTGAAACGGGTGGAGAAGGCAGCTGATTTCAGAGGCACAGAATAGTTGAGGTTGGCAGGGACCTCTGGAGATGGTCCAGCCCAACCCCTCCTGGCCCAAATGGAATCACCTAGAGCAGGGCAATGTCCAGTCAGGTTTTGAGTATCCCCAAGGATGGAGACTTCACAACCTCTCTGGGGCACCTGTGCCACTGTTTGACCGCCCTCACAGTTTTTGACCTTTGAATGGAATTTTTGACCTTTGCTCGCCTGGCCTTTTTTGCTTTTTGCCGGACACCATTGAGAAGGGTCTGGCTCCATCTTCCTCACTTCATCCCATCAGGTGTTTATTGATAAGGTCCCCCTGAGCCTTCTCCTCTCCAGGCTGAGCAGTCCCAATTTTCAGAGCCTCCTACCTGGTGTCAGGTGCTCCAGTCCTTTCCTCACATCTGCACACATTTGGAGGCCTCTCTGCAGGAAGTCCAGGTCTCCCTTGTTGCGGGAGCCCAGCCCAGGCTGGAGCACTGGGCTGTCCCAGCCGTGCTGGTGGGCAGGGAAGCTCCCCTCCCCTCCCCTCCCTGGTGCTGCTGGCGCCGCTGGCGGGACCAGCCAGGAGCCCTTTGTTGTGAGGACACACTGCTGGCTCCTGCTCAACTTTGGGTCCATCAGGAACCCCAAGGCCTTTTCTGCAGAGCTGCTTCCCAGCCAGCTGGCCCCCAGCCTGTCCTGCCTCAGGGGCAGAAGTTTGCCTTTCCCTCTGTTGGCCATCCCAGGATTCCTCTTGGCCCGTTGCTCCCTCTGAGCGGCATCTCGTCCATCTGGTGACACCACCACACCTCCCCCTTTCCCCAGGTCGTCTGTGCCCTTGCACAGGGTGCTCGGTTCCTTCATCCAGGCCGTCAATAAAACACTTGGCTATTGCATCAAAAGAAATCCCTTGGAAGGAGAGGATTAGAGCTGGAACTGCAGTTTCAAGATTTAGCCCAGAATTGAAGCGCTGTTTTATTAAAAAATGCCAAAAAATTGGTCAATATCCTGAATACGTTTATGGTTGAGAGTGTGGAATTTGCAATATTGAATGCCCAGTACATTGCATCAGCATCCCAGGGTTTGAGGATGAAACAGGAAAATCAGTGATTCAGATTTACTAAGAGCTTATTTTATATATTAAAGAATGAAGACTCACAGCTGATGAAGTAATTTCAATTGATAATTTCATTCGCTGCATTTCAATTAAAGTGAGTTAAAAATAAAACCATATGAAATGAATTAAAAATAAAATGAGATTTAGTCCAATCTGATTTGGATCTTGCTGAAAAATCTGTCGCACAGAATGAGGAAACAGGATAGGGAAGATGCTTATCTGTGAGATGTTGGGCAAAGAGCTATTTCTGTAGCCATCGCCTGTCCAGTTCACTGACCTTCCCAGCTCCTGACCTCTGGAAATTGTTAGGCACTTGGAGAAAATGACACTCCTCATAGATACACTCCTTCTGAGGAGATTTTACCTAGACAAGAGCTGTCTCAGTCTGATAAGTTATCTCCTGTGCTTTGGTTTGGATTGTGTTCCACAGTATAGTTCCATGTAGACTTTGGACCTCAGTTTAGGATGAGATGCAGCGTTTTAAATGGGATTCAGGGATTCCTCCTTCTGTATCCCCCAGCTAAAGTCTCATATGACAATTGCCACCAGCTGTCACAGGTGAGGCAGGGAATTACAGCCCCCACTGGGATTGGATATTGGAGTTTATTCAAGGTCCAACAAGCTTTGGGCTTTTTCACTGCTCGATCTCACACACAGGCTGTCCTTACGCATCCCCCTGGCTTTTGTCTCCATGCATCTCAGAATTCCAGGATCTCCCCTTACTTGTCTTTCTAAACTCCCCTTGGTTTTCTGTCCAGTCTCCACTTTTTTTATCCTGGATACCCTTGTTTTCTCAGAGACCACTTCTTTGTTCAGCCTCCTCTTCCTTCTGGAGCTCAAGGGGCCTCAGCTTTCCAAATCTCAGTGGCCTGGGCAGAACCCCTGCCATGATCAGTCCCTTCGGTGGTGCTGTCTCATCCCTCTGCACTAATTCCATGCTCCACTGTTTTCAGTCCAGGTATTCTCCAAACCTGCAGCCAGCCCAGTGAGGCTGCAAGCAGCAAGGGGCAGGCTCATGCACGAGAGTGGAGCAGTCTGGGACATACTTAGAGCCTCATGCACGTTCTGGGATCTGCTGCATTCTGCACTGAAGCCCTTTGTCACCTGTGACTGAATGGGGGGGATCTCCATCCCCGTTCCCCTGGCTGCCTCTGCTGTCCAAGCACAGGTCCTGCCATCCACGCTCTGTTCAGCAGCTCTGTGTCCCTCGTGGGCCTGGAGGGAAGAGTGACACTTCTCAGAGGTGTGGTGGCTCTTTGGCACGTGCACCGTGTCTCGCTTGTCTTGGGGCTGGGCGGACTCATTGCAATGGTCGTGCTCAGCATCTCCCTAACCTTGACACCCCCCAGTGCTGATGAAGCACAATAAAATGCTCTGCCACCGATCTGACTTGTCTTTCACAGTGGTACACCTTGTGTCACACAGGTAATTAGAAGAGAACCGCGTTCCCAATAAACCGTTCCAGTCTCCTTGGGAAATGTGCAATCCCAGATGTCAGGAGGCAGCATTGATCTGTGTCCTCTGCAAGTCAGTTTGAGAAGAAGCTGTTGTCCTGGCTGAGGACAGCTGTTTAATTTGCACTGCAGGCTTCCCATGCCCCTTTCCTCTGCTTGCACTGTAATGAACACTTAGCACGTTGTTCTAAAAATACCTCCAAATGATGTTTGATATTAAGGGACCAGCGAAATGCAATTACAATGAAATGATGATTTCGTGGTGTTTTTCACAATGACACGAGATTGTCATCCTCCCTCCCCCAGTGCTTGAAGCAATACCTATTTATGAGTAGTTGAGCTAACCTGGGAAATTCCAAGAAGAATTGCAGACGGTTTCTGAGATGCAATGCAAATTGTTGCAGTACCCATGGAGGACATTTGCATTATGGTAGGACTGGTTGTCTCTGTAACGCTGTCGTGGTGATTGTTATGCAGAGAACTGCAGGATAAAATGGTAGTGCTAAATCAGCAGTGCTGAATAAGATGGCTGAAAATGCCAGGAAAACAAACTGTTGGAGCAGGAGGATTACAGGAGGAATGAGATGCCTAATTCCCATGCAAGACACCTCTCAGCTTTCTTGGGGACAAGCTCATAGTACTGCAAGGTGTTTTCTTGGCTCTCACTGAGCATTTGGTGCCTCTCTCATCCCCACACTGCATCACTCTGCATCAGGCAGGACAGAGCTCCCCATCACGGAGGGGGAAGGCTGAGGGGGCTGCCCTGTGTGTCTTGAGCTGACCCAAAAGAACGTGAAAGGACTGCCCTGATATTTCCATTGCAGCATCAAGAGCTCTCCTGCAGGGCACAGGGGGTTTGAGGTGGTGTTTTACAGTGAGTATTTGTGGGGAGCTCTTATCCCCAGGGCACTCTGTTGGTGGGTCTGCACCACGGTTGGCAGAACCTTTGGTTTATTTGGTTTTAAATCTTGTTTCAGTTCATCCAAAATAGGACCGGGTATCTCTGTCTGTCCTGTGTGGTGCCTAAATGTTAGAAATGAATACAGAATGTGGAGGGGTTGGATTTATTTACATGCTTGGGCTGAAATGGGAAGACAAAAATGGGGAGGATGTATTTTTCCAGGAATATGTGACATGACAGGAGGTGACATGGATAGGGACCACTGGAGCCTGTCTCAAATGAAGGGTTTTGGATATGCAGGACCTGGCTCATCCCCAAGCTGGGGGAAGCCTGGGTGGGCCAGCTGCTGCCTGTGGCTGGCAACAGACTTGACCTTGGAGAAGGGAGGATGTGTTGAGAGAGACAAACTGTGCTCAGACTGTTGAAAAAAAACAGGGACACTCTGCTGCAAAGCTTGAATTGCTGCCTATTGCTTTGGTTATCGTCTTATAAATCTTAATGTAGCTGTTCAATTGAAGCAGCTACAGCTGGGATGCCATTCTCTACCTTGGGATGGATCCTCCCCTCCAGCAATGTTTACAAAATAATGAAAAAAAGAAGCAGCAATCTGAGGAAGGGACATATAAAATCTGCAATGCAGAAATAGGATTATATATTTATCTGAGTTCTCATGTAGACAGATGATTAATACAGTAGCAGCTACAGGGTTTATAGCTTGGTATATCATTAAGGTTCCCTGTAACTCTAATGTGAAAAGATAATAAATTAAGTGTCCTCTTCCTTGCCCTTGTCCTCCTTTTTCTAGTTTAGAAATGCACTTGGAAGTTTTAATCTGAAAACATGACTCTGGTACCAGAACTGAGGATGGAAAGGAATGAAAGAGGAAATGGAAGCCATCTGAAGTGGTTTTTTTCTTGAACCTTTTTAAGAATTAAAATTGAGTGCACGAGGTCTTAACATACAAGCCTCATTTGCATATCTGCTTTTGGATTAGGAGGGTATCTTGAAAAAATATTGCTAGGAAAGTATTTTTGGGGATTTTTTTCCCCACATTTTAGAGAAAACTAAAATAAAATTTCTTAATTGGGTCCAGCTTCCTTCTATGGAAATCTTGTTCCCCTCCTTTATCTTACCTGGAGCAGATGAAAGCTGCAGACACAGGACATGTTAAATTTTTTAGTGTCAATAAGGTAAGTAGCAGTGCTTCCTGAGCTGTAACTGCTAGAGAGAAGAATAATTGCAATATTTAAAGTAAGCCTGAATTAGAATGCCGTGAAAGAACAAACGTTAAAGTAACCAGAAACATCCAACCATATTCCTTTTAAAGAAGGAATCTTTATCTTGGGAGACAGTCCCAGTGAGCTCAGCGCTGTGGTGGGCCCTGGGAATCAAGGGGGATTAGGGTCTGGGATCCTCTGGAAGGCCTCTGTGCTGGATTTATCCCATCCAGTGAGCAAACCCCGCTGCCTTTGGGCAGAGCATGACCCGGGGTTGTGGCAGCGGCAGCAAATCGAAGTGGGATGGCAGTGCTGGGAGTGCTCACACTGACCCTGGAAACTGCAGAAGATTCCTGCAGGAGGGCAGATTTCACTGGGAAGCTTGGGAAGAGTTCTGCCCATTGCTAGATTAGGGAAGGGATAAATCCTTGCACTGGAGAAGAAAATCTGTGTGTGTGTATGCATCTCTAAAAGCACCCAACAGAGAGCAGTTGCTCTCAAATCCTTCTTGCTCTTTGGTTTACTGTGTAGTTTAATTCCATTCAAAGTTAATCTTGCAGTGGTTCACTTGAAAACAATACCAATTTTGTGCTGCCTCCCACACACCAGATCCACTCCCTTCCTCAGTAATTCTTGTTTGACCTCACAGCTGGTTCTCCAGAAACTTTCCCCCCCAGCTGCCAGATATTTCTATTCAGGAGTTACCCTCAGGAGCAGAGCACATTACCATGTTGGTCTGGCTTTTGTGTTTGTTCTGTAGTGAACACAGAGCCTCAAAGCTCCAGGCCTTACTTAATTCAAAATTTTGTATGGATTTGACTTTCTCTCCCATGACTCTGCTTTTTTTGCAGCACCCGAGTTCCACCACAGCAGTAAGAAAACAAATATGGGAACGCTTGTGATTACTTGAGATAAAAATTTCTTCTTGGGAGCTATGAAATTCATTCCTGCAAAAGATTGAACAGACCAGGGAATGAACCACGTTAATGACCTGTTAAGTCACAGAACACCAAACATCTGTGGTGATGGCCATAAGGGCTCCATGAAGCTGCTTTTAGTTCAGCTCAGGAAGGAAGAGGGAATAGATCCTAGTCTTTTTCACCTCATTGTGAGGAGAGCAAAGCAAATACAAGTATAGAAATAGGGAGTCCCCTCAAACCAGTTATTACATGACTTAAATTGAAGATCGATCAGCTTCCATGGGAAAGTCAGAAGGGGGGATATTCCATATGTGCCTGTAAGAAATAGCCTTGTAAGGAAAAAATATGTAGACCAGCAGCAGCGATTTGGAGATTTTTTAATCCACGTAGAGGACGGAAAAAATCTCGTTGTAATTAAGGTATTTCCGAGGATCTCTGTTATCAGTGGCAAATTCTTTTGTCTGCAGACTGAGGTCTTGACCCTGGTGAGCCCCAGGGGTGTTTCTGTGGGAGTTTCTGAGTGCAGCTCTAGGGGCCAGCGATGGAGGAAGGGTTTTGTGGCCCAGCTCTGGTCCCACCGTGCAGACACCCCAGCAGCATGAGGCTCTTACCCGAGGAGTGGAGTAAACACATCAACAACTGGTGACAGGCAAATAATCCACTCCAAACGTGGATGTCTGATGGGAAAATCTCTCTGGTGCCTGCTCAGAACATGTAAGGAGTAGCAGAGCTGCTGGCAGTCCATCCTTCATCCCGCCATGCACTCCCCATGTCCCCAGAGCCTCGGGCAGTGCTTCTCCTCCCCGGAGCCTCCCCACCAAAGCCCAGCAAGGTTGATTTTTGGCATTCATCTCTCTTCAGTGTATACCCAGAGGAGGGAGGTGATTTGCTGTGTGTCTTTGCAGGACGTTTTGAGATGAGTTTTGAGAATTAAGGTTGTGCTAGTTCAGCCTGTGCTTGGGTTTCTCCATAGCCACTGTCTGCCTAGAAGGCTTTTGTCTGGGATTTCTTGCCTGACTGTGTGGAGCAGTCTCTCCCTGTGTTTCAGACTGATGGATGTATTGGTTGTTGCTTGTGGATCTTCTTCGGCATCATCTGCTTTCATTAACATTTTTGAACAAAGGAATGAATCAGAATAAATCACAACTAATAGAAATATAGGAACAGATTATCATTTTGCAAAGCTGAACTCTCTCAGAGGAGATTACGTATTTAAATTGAACAAATACAACTTCATAAATAAACTAAATTAAACATCATCTAATTTTACTTTTGAAGCCAAGCAATTTTAATCCATACTCAGCTTCTCGTATAAATATTTCCCAACTCGGTTTTATTCTTTGAAGCATTCTTATTCATATTTAAAAACCAAAATTGTGCCAAATTGAACCACAGTTGCGTATGCTGAATAAATGTAAAAGCTTGGGTATATTATGTAATAATCTGAGAATTGGCAGGAGGGAGTGATTGCGTTTGTGAGTGTCCAAGTAGTGTAAAAATGCTTTTGCAGAACCTCATATGCGTCTCTAAAGCTCTCTGACTGATGGCGTGCCTGAAAAATCCTTTTCATAAATCCCTTATGTATCATTCAAAAGGAAGCAATAGATGATTAGAAATCTATATATTTCCCCAGGGAAAATTGATGCAGAAACTGTGGTGCTGCAAGAGTTGCCCAGCTGGTCTGGATTGTGAGCAAATTCCTGCTCATAGATGGAAGAGCTGTTTTACTGCAGAACTTATTCTTAGAACTGGGAGCATTTAAACCCCCCCAAAACGTCTCTGTCCGATTGGAAATGCACTTTTTCAATCATTTTATTAGACAAGAAAAGCCTTTTTAAAAAATACATGGTAATAAGGTTGAAGAATTCTTGTTAAATGTTTCAAATGATGTTCACAATGCTGAAATATAATTTCAGTCCACCCTGTGTTCAGCCTAAAAACCACAATCAAAAGCCATTTTCCAGAAATAGGCTTAAATGCAGTTCTTTCTGCATGTTCATTAAATCATTATGTGTAGTTTGCAGAACTGACCTGGCCAATGACTTCAGGGGCTGAAAGTGGTTGATAATGCTTTTCAAAAATACTTCATTTCTAAGTAAATTAGATGTAAAATTACCAAGAACTTGGTTTTTGTCTAGCACCTGGAAGATAGAACAAAACAAGAGAAGTGAAATAAATCTGCATCTTTTTACTGGTTTTAATACTGAGCCATTTGTTTATGTAGTTTTCATTTAATGGTTGAAAAAAATCTTATAGGTAAGATTTATTTTCATAATAGAATCACTAAAATGGATAGTTTTGGTAAAAATTCTGCTTTTCCTACCACACTTAGATTTTTCTGGGCATAGTTGAACACAGCTTTTCCCAGTGGTCGAAGTGAGCATTTGCTATGGGTGGCAACAATCGAGCAGAGCTTGCTAATGCTCCTCAGAGCCCTGGGAGCGCCGTAGATTAAGGAGGCTTTGGGCAGGTGCAGGGGTAAGAAAGAGATGGCCAGAGGGGTTTTTGGTGGCAGCTGGCTCTGCTGTGGCCATGCAGGCTGAGCTCCACAGCGCCGATGGCACAGCGCCGATGGCACAGCCCCGATGGCGCAGTGTTGATGGGACAGCCTCGATGGCACAGCCCCGATGGCACAACCCCAGTGGGACAGCGCTGATGGCACAACCTCAATGGCACACAGCCCCTGATGGCACAGCCCTGATGGCACAGCGCCGATGGCACAGCCCCTGATAGCACAGCCCTGATGGCACAGCCCCTGATGGCACAGC
>WEIT01002484.1:0-89231 GCA_013389985.1 Dryoscopus gambensis | reverse complement strand
CCCCCATGGCACAGCCCTGATGGTACAGATCGATGGCACAAGCCCCCATGGCACAGCCCTGATGGCACAGCCCCTGATGGCACAGCGCCGATGGCACAGCCCCTGATAGCACAGCCCTGATGGCACAGCCCCTGATGGCACAGCGCCGATGGCACAGCCTCGATGGGACAGTCCCGATGGCACAGCCCCAATGGCACAGCCCCGATGGCACAGCCCCGATGGCACAGCCCTGATGGCACAGCCCTTGATGGGACAGCCTCGATGGCACAGCCTCAATGGCACAACCCAATGGCACAGCGCTGATGGCATAACCTCAATGGCCCACAGCCCCGGTGGCACAGCCCCTGATGGCACAGCGCCGATGGCACAGCCCCCGATGGCACAGCCCCGATGGCACAGCCCTGATGGGACAGCGCCAATGGGACAGTCCCAATGGCACAGCCCCTGATGGCACAGCCACAATGGCACCGCCCCTGATGGCACAGCCCTGATGGCCCAGCCCCGATGGCACAACCCTGATGGCCCAGCCCGCGGCTGTCGCGGTGCCAGGACGTTCCTGCTGTGGCTGGGAGCTGCTGTGCCAAGCGGTGCCAGCAAGAGCAGGGCAAGGATGCCGTGACTCACCAGGCTGCCCATGGGCAAGGGCTGGCTGGCAGCAAACTGCTCCCAAGCTGTTCTCTGCAAGGGCTGCTGCGGGCAGGGGGGCGCGGGGCCTGGCAGGAGAAGGGGTGCCACAGGCTGGGCTCGTGGGCAGCTCCCAAACCACTGGGACAGAGTGGGAGGGCTGGAATGGTTGGATTTGTTCTTCAAAATGCAAAGCAGCCAGGAGCAAGGTGAGGAAATGTAGGCTGCTGTTGTTTGTTCCATCTTCTGCAACAAATGACAGATCTGGACAGGTCTCCTGGCTGGGAATTTTGTTACGTAGCAAACGAAAAAGTGCTCCTGTTGGTTCGAAATGCAGGCAGGTCCAGCTGAAATCCAGGTAAATTCCCACTTTCCTAATTAAATATGCAGCCCTGGATAAAGGAAGGTTCCTGAGGACGGTGTGAGCACTGCTGCATTAGTGCACATTGTCAGGATGTCCTTGAGTAAGTTTGCAGGGATAGGGAGATGAGAGGAGGGATAATTTCATTAGGAAAATGCAACAGGGAGTCGTTCAAGAGCTGCACAAAGACATTTTGCTGGTGAGATATTTCAACAGCCCTGCATCTTGGAGACATCACTAATAAGCAAGCACTTGTCCCCAGATCGTGTGCTGGTGACAGGCGTGTGCCCCTCAGGGTGGGGCCAGTGGGAGAGGTCAGCTGCAATGGGATATGTGTAAAGGACATGAAACGAAAAGGATTTGTGTTTTCTGCAAATAGCACTTAGTAGACTTGGATGATTCTTGCAGAGCAAAAATTTGGCATAATAAGTTTGGTATTTTTGGTAGTACATCCACCTGCAGAGAAAGAAATGTGAGAGCATAATTTAATGGAAATTGTCAAAACAATATTTTGAGTCCTCTCCTGTGGGCTGTAATAGTTCCCTTGCCACCAAACTCCTGGATGTATTCCAGTCTTTATCAATATACCTATTATTTTGGACTTGATTAGATCCTATCCATCTACAGACTGCTAACTGCAAGAACAGATTTCTGCATATTCAGGCCTTCTAAACACATGGCTTACAAATGAAAAAGGCTGAAAAATCCCCGTATTTTTTAACAAAAAAATAGAATCTGACCTTTAGTGGTTTAGTCACCGTTACACATAATCAATATATTAATCCTTGAAAAAATGATTATTCTCAAACAGCTGTTTTTTACAGCACAAGAAGGATTTGATATTTGAATAATCAACACATGGAAAGTGTGGTGCTGCCTGGGATTCAGACTAACATCTTGGTCTAGAACATTAAATACTATCTTATGCACAAAATGTTAATGATTTTATTAAAATCTGTGGGCATGAATCATTCCCTGACACAAGGTAATGTACTTGCAACTCAAAATAACCTCATTTGAGCAAATGTTTCTAATCAAGGGGAAGTGGCCTGGTATGATGCTGCAGAATTGTTTGCCAGAGTTGTGCAAAGAATATTTTCAACTGTGTTTTTGGGGCTTGGTGAGGTTCCTGCAGGAATTCTGACAAAGCCACCGGTGGGTGAGGTTGCCTGGTGCCTTTACTGGGATCATGTGGGTAAAACCCAGCAGAAGGGAGTGACAGGATCAGTGTCAGACAGGGATTGTGCCACGGCAGCGCTGGGAGCCGGGTGCCCGTAACTCCCGGTGTTGGGACTGAGTTGTCATCAGCACATTGTTCTGGGGGGAAATGTTTAACCTCAGGCCTTGACACTGTAATTTTCCTTGCCTGCTGTCCAGAGGAATGCAGATGTGCTGGAGGGCAGGGAGCTCTGCAGGGGGATGGGGACGGGCTGGATCCATGGGCTGAGGACAGCGGTGTGAGGGCCAACAAGGCCAAGTGTCGGGTCCTGCACTGGGGTCACACCAACCCTGCAGCTCCGGGCTGGGGATGAGCAGCTGGGAAGCTGGGAAAGGCCCTGGGAGTGCTGGGGACAGCGGCTGGACACGAGCCCAGGGGTGCCCACGTGGGCAAGGGGCCAATGGCCCCTGGGCTGGGTCAGGAATTGTGAGGCCACAGGGCCAGGGCAGGGATTGTCCCCTGTGCTGGCACTGCTGAGGCACCACCCCAAATCCTGGGGCAGCTCTGGGCCCCTCACTCCGAGAAGGACCTGGAGGGGCTGGAGCGTGTCCAGGGCAGGGAACGGAGCTGGGAAGGGGCTGGAGCCCCAGGAGGGGCTGAGGGAGCTGGGAAAGGGGCTCAGCCTGGAGCAAAGGAGGCTCGGGGGGCCCTTGTGGCTCTGCACAACTCCCTGGCAGGAGGGA
This sequence comes from Dryoscopus gambensis, assembly GCA_013389985.1. Taxonomy (NCBI): domain Eukaryota; kingdom Metazoa; phylum Chordata; class Aves; order Passeriformes; family Malaconotidae; genus Dryoscopus; species Dryoscopus gambensis. The sequence continues at coordinate 86,344 of WEIT01002484.1, read as the reverse complement.
ACAACCAGGGGGTTTGGGATCTACTCTCAGGGAACGGGGACTGGAAGAGAGGGAATGGCCTTAAGGTGTGCCAGGGGAGGTTTAGATTGGGGATTTGTAAAAAAAATCACTGAAAGAGTGGTCAGGCACTGGGACAGGCTGCCCAGGGAAATGGTGGAGTCACCGTTCCTGGTCGTTTTCAGAAAACATCTGGATGTGGCACTTGGGGACATGGTTAGGGGGTGATAACTGTTGGATGCTGTGATCTCCGAGGGCTTTTCCAACCTAAACAGCTCTATCCTGTTCTGGAGAAAAGGTTCCCAAAGCTGAGTAAAAGTGGAAATCCTAAATATAAGCTGAGTCAGAATATTTTTCTTAAGAGAGCCCATTAACCCCGTGGCCTCCCCAAAACCTTCATTCATTCTGAGATATCTTATCTCAGATTTTGAGCAGTAATATATGCTACAAAGGAATAGATATCATTGACAGCACTTGGCAGTGTCCTACATAGTAATTAGGATCATGACCATTAAATTAATCAGAGGTTAAAGAAAAAACTCCCAAATCTGAATTTATTAGAATTGCTTATTTTAACATGAATTTTTAATTAGATCTATTTAAAGCACTTCACTCCTTATGTTCGTGTATCATTTACTAACTGTTTGTTATGCCATGTTTTTTCAATCATATCTGTTTTACAGAGTTTTAACCTAAATTATTTTTATTTAACCTCAATTTTCTTTGTAGTGGAGCCACACCACATGAGGCACTCCACATGTATGTGCTGGGTACATTTTGGCAAAAATAATTCAGGCTGAAAGATTTGAAGGTTATCCGTTAAAAAAATCCATATTAAGGAAGCTGGATGACGAAGAGAGAGGGAAATAACTCTGTATTTTAGGTTTATCTCTAAACTAAAGAGAATTAGCACAGCCGGAATTCATTTCACGTGCTTCCTAAAAAACTCTCGTTGTGTCTTTCAGTGTTCATGGACTCCACTGCCTTTCACTGCAGCTTTTCCATGACAATGATTAAAGCAGTGGCTTGGTTTTGAATGGCTGGGGCCTGTTTGGATATTGTTACAAACCCCACTGTGCTGGTTTTGAGAGGTTTGTGTGTGTGACATGTGCAGTTTCTATATTAAATAAATACTGCCTCTAAATAGGTATCAGGAATTAGGAAGGGGCTGGATCTTGTGGGGCCAAGAGCCCAGCAAAGTCCCTGGGTGTGAGGATGGGATCAAACACAGAGCCACGGGACTCAGGGTGCTGAGAGAGGGACTGGGGATGGAGTGTTTGCTGCCTGGGACATAAACGGAGCCTCCATCCTGAGGGGCACTGGGAATCCTCGGGAGTTTCTGTTCTATTGAGCACCTTGTTTTGGGTGCTGAAGGACTCCTTACGTTCACTTTTCCCTTTAAAGCAGTTGATTGAAACTTTTTTTTATTTTGGTAAAGTAGAACTGTGAGGAATAATTTGGATATGTTCTTGTAGGTATCACTTCTCTGCATGTGAAGATCTCCCAGAGCTCCACACAGAGTTTTAATCCATCCCAGCCTTTTCATGTGTTTGCTCTCGGCTTTTACCCTTTCCTGAATATTTAGAGATATATAATGTATTTCTAGAAAAGACAAAAATAATTTTTTGATAATAATACTTTTAGAACATACATGAGCTGGCTATCAGATACCTTTTTAAAGTTATTTCTTTTCAACATTATTTTTTGGACAAAAAAATATCACTACCACATGCATCTCAACTATGGGAAAAACCTGTGGAAAACCAGCCAGACAAATAATAAAAGACATCCTCCAAATGAGACATTTAATTTCATGCAAATTCAGACTGCAGCCTTTAAGAATATAGTTTATTACAGAGGTAGCAGATGCACCTTTTTTCTTTTCTTTGACCTTGATTTTATTTATGTTCTGCTTCAGTTAACTCAGTCCTTAGGAGCTCAAGCAAAGTGTAATACACATTCTTCCTGTGTCACATTTCATCTCAAGTTTTACTTTCCTCTTTATTTTCCTTTCAAAAAAGTCTCTTTCTCATGGTTATGAAGATTTAAGTAGAAATGGAATTTTAAAATATGGGACAATTGTCAAAATCCAAGTTAATCCAAGTTTTTTATGGCCAGCAGATGACAGAGAAAAGGGAAAAACCAGAATGTATTGTGGAGACAGAACTGGGAATTCTGTAAAGCTAATTTCAGTATTTTTTTTTCAAGAAATATATATTTATGTAAGCAGATAATTTGAAAATGAGCTGCAGGAAGCATGTACAGGTCTAGGCAATACCTTACGATGGTTTGAGCACAGGTAATTTATTACAGGATATTGAATATTGATTTGCTTGGCTAACTTTGAGCACTGAGTTTTGTGGTCTTAATGTTCCCAGCACATTTCTTGACTCTGTGTGTAAATATATTTTTATATATGCTTAAAAGGTTTGGATTTTTTTTTTTAAGGAATGCTTTTGGAATTACCTGACCAGCCTTGAGGTGTGAGTGGTTTATTAGAAATTGATTTAAACGTTACCCAGCTAAAATAGAATGAATTATTAAGCAAAAACTTGTTTGGCAAAGTGGTATAAATCCACGAGGTGCCATTGTTGTGCCATTTTTTTAAATAGGCAGGCATGAGGTTGTAAACAGCAAAATTTGTCCCAAACTGGCTTCAGTGCTGCCACCTGAACTTATTTTAGGGACTGGGCAGCAGAACTTCAGGTGTTGTGCTCACACCCGCCGTGCTTTCATGTCTCCATTGGGGTACAGCAAGGCCGTGTTTGGGCAGGAGGGGCTTTCAGGGCAGCTTGCAAAGATTTTTGTGATGCAAACCTTTTGACAGACTCCCCAGGGAAGGACTTGTACCTGAAAATATAGTGATAAATTGTCACGCAGTTATTTGGCGTTTAAAAGGCTGAAAAAACGGCTTTGGGAGAAGAGAGGGATTTTCTTAAAGGAGGAGACTTTAAAAGGTCTTGGCAGTTTCTTCTCTCAGTTCCCACTTGGTGACAGCTGCTGCTCAGCAATTTTCTTCCTTTGTTTAGTCTTGATAAGCAGTGATGGGGTTTTTGGGTTGTTTTGTCGTTTTTAAAAATTTTGTTTATTCCTTTTGAGCATGAGCTGAAAAGAGTTGGTGCTTCTGAATACCCTGCAAGCTGGTGAGGAAGGAGCAGGCAATTCAGAGCGTTTGGTTGGGTTCTGATACTGCAGACTTTTTACAAGGCTCATAGCAGGTATGTTCTCAGCAAAGGGGTAACGGCTAATTAGGCAAATATATCATTCAGCAGGGGTGGGTAAACCAGTCTGGAAAATCTAAACAAGGTAAGAGTGCTCCAAACTGCAGCTGAGCCAAAGTCTTGTCCATTGAAACCAAAGCTAAAGGTGCTGTTTGGCTTAAATTAACTTGCTGAAGCTCCACTCAGAGCTTGCCTGTTACCAATCACGTTATTTCCTTCAGCTCATGAGAGAAGCATTCAGAACATTTCAATAGTAGTTCTGTTTCTTTTGTATTTTTATCTGTGGTTTATTCTCAGCGTGCTGCTTTGACAGAGCTGTTATTTCACATAAACATTGGCTAAACAAGTTGTTTTACAAGCAAAGCAGCTTCTGAAATTGCTTGGAAGAACTTGTGAGATACTTTTCCATCAGTATCCATGCTAATGAGTTGTGTTCCTTCTCACCAGACCCAGAGAGGGATTCAAATATGCAGGACAGTCAGATCTAAATTCTTGTGAGTTCTCTCCCCTCCATGAACTTGGTTATAACATGAAAATGAATTTGAGATTTGTTGGGGGCAGTGGGGATGGGCAGAGTTACAAAGCCTCCTGTCCTGGGGAGAGCAGGTTGGACTGCGAGGGAAAGGCTTCAGATCAAGGGATGGAGGAGGAAACTTGTTTTGTGAGCATAACCTCTGATTTTTCCAGTGCATTGATAATAAAACCCAAGCATTTCCTACAGTGAAATGTCAGCACTGTGGTGCAGAGAATCCCTGAAATTCTTACAGGCAGTCTGTGCTTGGCAGTGCTGAATGCAGAAGTGTACAGTGCCCTCAGATCATCCTCGTTCCATGGATATCAGAGTTCACTGGTTCAAAATGGGAAACATCCCAAATGATGCTAGTTATGCTGGGCAAATAATTTAATTTAATTGTGCATTACTTCAGTAGTTATGGTATCAGCAAATAAAATAATCACTTATGAAACATTTTTGCAGCAGATGACCAAAATGTTTTATTGCTCAATACCAATCACTGGATTAGGAAAATGGATTACAACTGTGAGTAATGAGTTCCTAAAGCCCCGGAATGATATGATTTCTGTAAATGTCTGCTCGATTTCATTAACCTTGAGCATCCAGAGAAATAACTGACTGCAAGATTTGCCTCTACCTCCTGTTTTGTACTGAATTTACTCTGTGTATTTATTAATATACAGGGGAGCTCTAAGTGGGAGTCACTCAATGAATGGACTTGGTGTGAATAACTGACAGGAACTAAAGAATTGCTGTACTCGAGCCTGGTACACTCAGACCTGTGCTTACAGCAAGTGAAGAGTGAGCTTGTAAAACTGCAGTATGGAAAATGAAAAGATTTTGTGTTTAAATGAGAGCCTGGCTTGATATTTAATACAATCCTTATATGATGTTTTCTGCCAACAATGCCCTTTCTTAAGGTTTTGCCTGTAGGGATCTCTCACTCAGTGGAAGCTGAGCTCTGAAATCAGGGTGCAGCTGCCATCGTGAAATGTTTGAATTAAGGCTCAGTGTAGTCACAGGAGTGTTTTATTCTTCTCCTGTGCACCTGTGGAGAGCTCACTGCTGAAGTAGCACAGAAAAATGTACCCACTTTTCTCTGTCTGAAATTGCAAATACACCAGCAGTAAACTGTGAGTGAGATGCAGTCCTCTTCTCCTCTGCCTGACCTAAAGGTTTGAAACGTTTTTCTCAGATCTGAATGATAAAATATAACTTCAGTACTGGTATTCAGTATTCAGTATTCCAACTGGAACACCAATCCTGTAGGCATAAACTCTCCATTTTAAGTCACATGGTGAAGAACACACTGTCTGCAAGTGGGAAAGAAAAGCCTTAAGAATAACAAGGTTGGTATTTAAGCTTGTTAACACTGGCAGGTGGGGGAATTGTTTTGATGAGTAAATGATCTTCAGGACCATCTGCATTGGTATATAACTGTAATACTCTTCAGCCACCTTTCTTCTGTGGGTATTTGCCTTTCAAAACACTTTTGCTGACTAGGTGGATCTATAGCACTGAAGATAGGCCTTTAGGGGCTGGTAACCGTGTGTTGGCTTCAGTGGATTAACTCACACAGCTGCTCATGGAAAAACTTGCCATGACTATCCTGCCTTTGGAGCAGCCTCGTGCTGCTGTGCTCATTGTCAGGTCAGGGGAAGGGCAGCCATGGGCTGCGTGGTTGGAAATGAAGACTCTGATTTTCTGTGCATTCAGCATCTCCCCTGACTCTGCAGATGGGAGGCTGCAGCTCTGTTCAGCAGGAAAATGCCCCAACCTTGTGCCAGCACATCCCTCCCCTCCGGAACTCGCTGTCTGCCCCGAGAGTGTCCCACTGCAGGAGCAGCAACTCCAGGGAGAATGGGCAGCACAGGGCCAGGGGCAAACCCCCTCCCCTGCCAGCTCAGCTCCTGCAGCCTCTTCTGAGCACTGAGCCTGGGCTCCTGTGCAGAATTTACAGAAAACTGCTCATCAGGTCATTCAGAGCAGAAACAGGCGCTGGACAGCAGCATAAGGAGTGCCGAAGATGGATGGGCTTGAGGAACCTAAATTCCACCCCCCAACATATGGAGTAAAGGGATTCCTGTGGAGATCAGCACTGCAGACACAGCTGCTCCATCCCTACCTTGCTGTCTCATCCCTTGGTTCCTGCCTCTCACAGCAGCTGTGGTGAAGACATCAAATTATCCCACCTTTCCTTCAGGAAACTTTTCTCTTTTGAGACCTTGTCCTAAGAACAAACCCATTCCCGTTTGTCAGCTTCCATCCCTGGCTCCTGAGGTTTGCTTTTGGCCTGGACTGATCCCGAACCTTTGTGGTCCTGCCAGTCCGATCTTCGTGCAGCTGAGTGGGAAAGGCTGGGAAGGAGCCTTTGAAAACTTCCCAGATTTGTGTGAGAAACCTGACTGGAGGGGAATGGGCTCTTTCTGATGTCTTGTTTTGTGCCGTGCTAAACTCGGGACAGGGTGGGAAATGGATGTCCTGCTTCTGCCTATTGATTTCCTCGGGAATGTTCTTCCATTTGTGCCCTTTCTCCACGGTTCCATTTTGCGGTGTGTGTTTGAAAGGTTTCAGCTAACTCCTGACAAGATGATGTATTATTTTTCTGTCTAGCTGGCTAAATTCCCATCCTAACTTTTTTTCTGGGCTTCTCACTCAAGTTAGACATTGCTACTTCCAAATTTCAGCCTCGATTTCCTGGTGATAATGGAATTAATAATAACATTTAAAAACTTTTAGGATCTGTTGTTTGATATTTTATTAAAGAGAGTAAAAATACACAGAGGACTCCATGCAGATTTTATGTAGAGAATGGGGCAAAACAGATCAGATTTTATTGGGCTGCCGCCAGACTGGGTTTAAATTCTGTCTTTTTTCTAATTGCAAACAGGGGTCAAAGTGGCAGCAGGAGAGATAGTGAAAGAAAATAAATCTGTGACCTGTCTGCCCATCCAAAGCTGTTGGATTGCAGCTATTTAGAGACCAATATTTTAAAAGCATTCAGCAATAGAACTGTTTGCCTGATCACCGTGATTGGATTTGGAATTACTGACCTTTCCCTCCCTCCTAAACCCTCTCTGTTGCCTTTGCAGGCTTATTGCTGGAATATTTTTGCTAAGACTGGTGTAACTTATGAGGGTTGATAGAAGTTTCAGGCTTCAGATCTGTTTTCTCCAGAGGGATTTCTGTTCTCTTCTTAAATGATTTCTGAAGACTGCTCAAGTGAGGATTCCCTGGTGGAAGAGCAGCAGCCATGGTATAACTTTGTGCTGTAGTTACTCTTCTGCACCTGTGGATGGGGAATGCCAGGTTTAAGTAGGGGGTTTAACACTTGTGCTTAACTTCTTTTGGCTTCTAACTGCAACAGTCTGAGTTTACCCAAGATTTCAACTTTGATTTTTACAAATTTAATTTTATTTGGTTGGTTTGTTCAGCTATCCCCCCCCCACCCCGTTCTCTGTATGAAAATATTGCAGAGTTCATTCAGGAGATGGAATCATAGAATGATCTGGACTGGGAGGGACCTTAAAGCTCATCCTGTTCTAGGAAGGGACACCTTCCACTGTCCCAGATTGCTCCAAGCCCCGTCCAGCCTGGCCTTGGACACTTCCAGGGATCCAGGAGCAGCCACAGCTGCTCTGGGCACCCTGTGCCAGGGCCTGCCCACCCTCCCAGGGAACCTTTTCTTCCTTATAACCAATAAAACATTCCCTCTTTCAGTTTAAAACCATTGCCCCTTGTCCTGTTACTACAGGACTTGGTAAAAAGTCTCTCTCTTTTAAACCCTGTTTTTATATTGAAAGCCCACAGCCAGGCCTTCCTGGAGCCAGAGCAAGCTGCTGCTTTGGTGGGTAGCAGTATTATTCACAGGAAAAAACCCCAAACACCTTTAATTGAAGGAATGGATCCAGCCACGCTGCAGTGCAGGGGAGTCCAGAGGTCAGGGTGGTTTTTCACCCATCAGTGAGCCCCACATGGATATTGTAAAATCCCAAAACACTGTGTGAGAGAAGTGTAGTAAATCTATTTGCTTATCCTTTGAGTAAATCCACCTCTCTGAGTAGTGGCAACAATTCCTTGAAGTGTGTGTGGCTACAATTTCCCTGGAATAATAAACAGTGGTGCCTGAAGGGCTTTTCCAGCCTGAGACAAGATCTGTTATTGTGCCTGCATTTTCTTATTAGCAAGGCTCTTCCAAAGGAAGATCAAAGCTCAATGCTGTGCTTAAGTTACAAAAATAAATATAAAAATCTATGTTTTATGTTTCTTCCTGCAAGAACTCTCTCTCAGTGGTGAACACCTGGAGGATGAGTCCTTACATATAGGAATTTTAAAATCAATTTCTTAACTGAAGATATCAGTGAAGCTGAAAAGGGATGTGGGTGAGGAGGAGCAGCGGTAGGGCTGTGAGCACGGGGATGCTGCTGCCCCAGCCCTATTACATAAAGAAGGTCTAAGCTGTTAGGGGTGCTTAGTACAGCCTAAACTGGATAAACAGGATGTAGTAAACAGATTACAGCAGTGTTTATTGGGAATTCCTTCTGATGTGGGGAGTGAAGGGACCATTAACGCCGTGTAAACAGGAGACAGGGAAGAGGTGCCGTGAACTGCCGAACGGTTTCCGAGTTAACTGAGCAATAACTGCGAAGATTCCTCTGAGGAGAAGAAAAAACCAGTCAGTTTGGCTCAAGTAGGATGGAGATAAACACGCCGTGGGTTTGGAAGGTATGTTTTGAGCGCTAGGGATTAAGCGGACTTGGCGGTTCCTTTGAGCTTGCCACTGATATTGTAACGAGCTTTAAATAGCTGATTGCAGCTCCGCCGCGCCCCCGAGGTCAGCCCCAGGGCCGCGGGCAGGGGCACGGCCCCAGGTGACACCGGCACTGCTGAAAATCTGTCAGGTCATCCTGGAAATCTGTCAGCTCATCCTGACTCACTGCAAGAGCTGCTCCGGAGGAGGAGGAGGAGGAGGGATTGAACCATCCCCATCTGCCAGAAGCCTCCTGCTCCCCACGGCTTTGGAGATGTGGATGGGGTCAGCTGGAAGATGCCAGGGGAGAAGAGGCTGGTGGGCAAAGGGGTGAGGAGCAGTGACCAGGGCACAGAGCCCCGGTGCCACTGCGGGGACCTCCCCCGTCACCCTGTGTGGGACAGGATTGGTTCTGAACAGCGGGGACAACTTTCTCCTGAAGCGTTCGCACCGTTTTCTTCCAGTGCAGCCAGAGGAATTTCAGTTCCTGCAGTCAGAATGCAAACTGACTGCAAACTGGAATGCAGATGCAGAATGGAATTTCAGGGCTGCAGTCTCTTTGTTTGAGAGAGGCCAACTGACCACTGGAAAACACAGAAGCAGAACTGGCCTGGTACCTACAATGTTTAAAAAGAGATGAAAACCATCACGTTTGTCCTACTTCAACAACATCCAAGACCTTGATATTTCTGCAGTGAGATCCTCGTGCCTGATGTGTTTGCAGGTCTTCATCAAGAAAATGCCCAGAAGCAACCAGCAAAGAGAAATATTTTAGACTAGATCAAATAAATTCAAACTTATTTCAGTTAATGTTGAGAACAAATTTCAATGAAAGTAAATATTCTCAAAAAACTTTGAGCTAAGCATGAACCAGGCATTTTTATTGTGAAACAAATTCAGATCATCGCTGTTATTCAGGAATGGTAATTCTGGAACAGTAAATTTGGATCATCCCAGTGAGGTGAGGAGAGCAGCTCTGAGGGTCTGTGCTCTCAAGGTAAGGACCAGCAGTAACTTATATGGAAATGCAGAAGTATTCCAAGAGAGGAACACTTCCTGGGATGCCTTTTTATCAACTGAATATTGACACCTTATTTCTCATCAGTTTTCTGGGAATAAACTGATTTTATAATCTGAATTATTATCTTATTTCTAAAAGCTAAGTGGCCACGTGGTTACAATGCTGTAACCTGCTCACAATACAGGTAAGGGATGCAATAAAGACCACAGGAATATTTTTCCTACTGTGAGAAACTCTGGAGTAGCTGGCTGTCAACATTTCAACATTTTAAATGGACCACAAGAGTTGCTTTTACAACTATTTTGTTGTTTAAGGAGAATCTTGTGCCAGTTCTGGAAAAACCCCAAACCAAGCAGGCCCTTTCTCCCCCAAAACCTTGGAATCAACGTGGTCTGGAAAACTGAATCTACTCTTTTCCCAGAGAGGATGACTTTTGGATTTGAATTTCTAATGTTTGCTGAGACCCATATCAAAAAGTCAGTTTTAAAACTGGAACAAAAGAACTCTAAGTCAGTCTCTGAGACTGTTCTTGCCAAAAATTCCAGTGAGCATCTTCACTGGTTTTAGGTTTGCAATGGAGACAGTTTGTGAAGTTCAGTTTGTTATGTGACTTACCCCCAGTAAAATGTGGTTTTTCTGCCTGCAAAGGCAGTGTTCTTCCAGCTCGTGGCAGAGTCTAACCCAAAACCAAACGGGAGTAAAGGGTTACTTGAACCCCAAATTTCTGTGCTTCCTGTCGGTGTGACCGAAGGCGTACAAACAGTGACTTTGCTGTTTAATCTTTCTTTGGATACTGTGTCACACTAACAGTTTTTCAAAGATCACTTTTATTTTCCTGAAAAATGCAGCTGTGATAGAACATGGCACCTCAAGAGCATCCAATTTTTTTTCAGCTGGAACTTCCACATGATGATTTTTCTTGCTACAGTGGGAAGTGACAGTTTCACCTTCGCTGCCTCTTTTCTTCCCAGCAGCACAGAATAGGAAAGGTCAAAATGACAATTTGCTGGGTGTTTTTTAAACAGTGTAGGGACAGGTTTGGTGTTGGAAAAAAAACCCTGTGCTATTGGCACGTGTCAGTGAGGAGTGAACTGAGAACTTTGGGATTTCAGCTCTACCATAAGCTGAGGTGTGAACGTTCCCACTTTGCTGAGGGTGCAACAGAGAACGCTTTGGGTTTGTTTTTCTTCTAAATCAGGAGCAAATTGCTGGTCCAGAGCCCAAGCACAAAATTGAGAATCCTGTGACCAGACCCAGAAATTTGTCCCATGACCAACGTAACCAAATCTCAAGTCATGTGTTGGGATATTTTTTTGAATTGTTTTAGTGAAGGTTATTTTTGCCCAGACAAACCCAAGAGTTTGCAAAGTTATGGCTTTCTGTCATGGGGTAACAATAGGAGATCTCAGCACATTTTAAATCTGTTTGTCTGTTCTGAAATGTTCTTTCAATGAAGCAAAATCCATCCTGATCCTTGGAATTGTGCAGAGGGTTCTTTGGGGCCACTGGAAGAGAATTTTGGTCATTTTGCCTCTGTGGAAATGATACAGGCCTGGATGAATTGGCCTGAACTGCTTCTCATGTTGAGCTCATGATTCAAAACAGAAAAATATATTTAGAAATAAATTTTCTTGTTCTGTACCACTGCTCCTTATTTTTGTCCTTTTTTTGTGCATAAGATTAAATAGAAAAAAACCATTAATGCAATTCACTGATGTTTGCAAACATTTCCTGTATCAAAGTCACCCACTAATGATTTATAAATTTAAGATATTTACAGATGTTTTATGCTTTCTTTATGCTTTTAAGCATTCTTGGTAATGGTGAGGCTTCTGCTTTCCAGTCTGACTTTCCACTGTACATGTTGCAAGCTAAATGTAGCACTTCAATTTTGTGACATCTTAAGCTGTTCTAAAAATCATTTTCAGGAAAGTATAAAATGCTGGATGAACAGTGAAGGCAATCTTTGATTTCTAGCTTGTGTTTTTGTAATGTTTTAATGCTTTATAAGAACCAACATTTTTCTCTTTCTACTGGAAACAGATTATTTTGAGATTTTCAAGATTATTTTAAAATCATAGTGGTCAGCATTTTATTTCCTAATTCCATATTTTTTTTTTTTGCTCCGATGCTCAGGCAACCAATGCAAACATGGATTAAATTTAATCTGGGGGTATAAACAGAAGCAAAATAAACTGCATTGTTATTATTAACATATTGAATTTTTAATATGGAATGATTGGTTTCATATTAATCTCAAATCTCAACAGCAAATGGTTGTCTTGAGGATTTCTGAATTCCACCTGGTGAAGAGAAAATGAACTCATTTGTTCAGAATGCAACTACTGAAAGCTTATTACACACCCTGCTTGTTCCTGAGCCCCAGCTGGGTGGGAATTGTTGCCAGAAGAGACTGGGGGGGGTTTTACCATGATTTTTCATCTTCAGACAGAGTCAGTCTGAAATGGGAACCGACTTTTCTTTGCACTGTTCCATCCTTAGGAGAGCTAATGTTTTAATTCTGTGTTTATCTATATTTATATTCACCCTTTGTGTTCTTCTGGACCAATACCATTCCAATTTTCAAGCTGCTGAGTGGTTCCCATCTTCCAGCTGAATGGTTGGATGCAAGATAAGACACGGGCAAGGAATGAAAAATCAATCTCTCCTCCCCCTGATTTGCATTAATGTGTCACTGGGGCAGAATAGCATCCCCCAATCCATTCTCTCCTTCTCAGCTCACTTCTTGTTTACAAGCAGTGCTTTGCAAAGAGGCTCTGGAGAAATATTCTGGGATTTCAGCGTTTGTGGCACAGGGATGGAGAAGCAGTGCCTGAACGCCTGTTTGTCTGTGTGAAACATTCAGCAGCTCAGGAAGCAATGCCGGTATCTCTGTGTGCTTTCATGACCTGAGAGGTTTGGTCATTTGGGCAAGGGCAAATCGTCTGTTCCTTTGTGCTCCTGCATCTTCTGAAAAATGTGTGTGTGTGTTTGTTTCAGTGGTCTGAAAGGAGAATGCTGCATTTCATTTTGGAAAGTGCTTTGCCCTGATGGGGGTTATGCAAGATGCTTTCATTCCTTCTCCAGGAATTCAGGGAAGCAGCCTCTGAAGGCAGAATGGTCTTTGGGATCTCTGCAGCCCTTCGTGCTCTGAGGGGAAAAAAAAGAGAGAAATTTTCATTGTGATGACTTTTATTTAATGATTTTAGTGACTTTCAAAGAAGCACAATAATTTATTAACCAGCAGTCACCCTCAAGCTGTAAAATATAAAGGTCCATAATAGGGACACTACAGGTGTTGGTTCCACCTGATCTGAGGCAGAGCAGAAGAGCCAAAATTCCAGGCAGAGCCTGGTGAGAGCTGGGGCCGTGCTAAAGAGCTTTAGCCCTGCTAAGGGCTGAGCAGCCTTGGGCTCCCTGAGCAATTCAATGTCAATATTTTAGCCAGAACCATTGCACTGCTCAAATAACTGGGAAACACTTTCCTACAGATGACACGTGTTGAGGGCTGTGAGTACCAGTGCTAGAACCAGCTGGAAATTCTCTTTTGCTGCATGATTTATTAAAAAGTTTGCCTTGGTTTTTTTTTTTATTCTGTACGTGTGTGGGGTTTTTTTATTAAAAAGAGCAGGATTTCTGTCTTATAATGGAACTGGCCCTTCATCCCCAAAGCAAAGCAGATGTCAAAGGATGCAAGATCTTTCTCACGTTGATTTAACTCCATAACTGGGCAGGCAGCTGGTGCTGTTGAGGTTTCTTGGGAGATGTTTGGTTGCCAGTCCTTGCTCCAGAGTTTATGGGTTTTGGGAGCTGCGTGGCTGCCGCGCCTGTGAAAGCTCCAGGAGGAATCTGAGAGCTTCCAGAGCTCCAGCTGCTCTGGAAATGCAGCCTCATTCCTGATCCGTGCTGCTCTGGTGCAGCATGTTTGCTGTCAGGTGTCTGGAGTGTCTCTGATTATTCCATGCTCAGCCCTCGTGAGCCCAGCTGGTGTTTGGATTATGGAAATGGAGCCTCACTCTGCTTGTCCCGGTGTACAAATCCGTATGGATATATGGAATATCCTGAGCTGGAGGGGATCCACGGGGATCACTGAGTCCAGCATCCCAGTAATCCCACCCTGTCCAACGTGTCCATGTGGTGCTGGACAGTTGGGATCGGAGTTTGGCATCTTTAACATGAAAATTATGGGAAATTCCCACTTTATCTGGGAAAGGTTTGTTATCTGGGATTAGTCGTCCTTCTTAAATGGGACTAGGATATTTTTAAAGCAATGTTTATGTTTTGGTCAAACATTTGGGACATGCTTATTATAGTTTGTATATTTTCATTGTCATAATTATGGAAAAAGCATGGTGGGGGATGGATTGGGACTGTGAGAACAGTCCCAAAAGTGCACAAGTGCAATCTTTAAATCTCGTTCTCTTGCTTTAGGAGATGTAACACAGCGTGGGATTAAATGATCATTTTGCTGAGGTTGAAAGGGGTTTTGTATCTTGGACTTTTGCTGTTCTACCTACCTTAAAAAGCAGATGAATTACTGTAAAAGACTGGTTCTTCTGAAAAAAACCAATAATTTTTCCAGAGCCTTAGAAAGTAGAAAACACTTTTAAACCCTTCTTCTCAATCAAGAATTCTGTTCTTCCATTGCAGAAAAGTTTATCATGACAGATGCATTTGGATGAATTTAGATTAATAATTTTGCTTGAGGAAATGTTTGATGGGACACAAACCAAACTGTGGTATGGACGTTGGACAAGAGTACAGATAAAAGGAATGTGTGCAGATTGATAAAATGTAACAAGATATTGTTGGGTCAAATTTTGGGTTCCGGTTGATAAATCTTTAGATGTCAGCAGAGCAAAATTGTTTTGTTTCATTTATTCACCTCAGTTTATGGCAAAAAATCCCTTTCTCCCCCTGCCTTGTGTTTCTGTAACATACCCAAGAATGGTTTGGGTTGGAAGGGACCTTAAAGCTCATCCAGTGCCACCCGTGCTGTGGGGACTTGGAGCCAACGTTTATAATTTGAAATATACTCAACCCGCATAGAGATGTAGAGTTCTAACACCTGTATTTGTACATGAGTTTGTATCACAGGGATGGCCAGCGCTGTGTGACAGGTTTTTGCAATTATCTCTAAAATCTGGAGCCACCAGGGCTGCCTTGCACTTCTCACTTGCCTTTGGGGGGAGTAACGTGACACCTTCATAAAATATTAGTGCTCAGTTGCTCTCTGTGTGTCTGAAAAATGTGCTGTGTGGGACGGTTGGGTACTGCTGCAGCAGCACAAAATCTGTGCACTTGGGTTTGTTTTTACCTTTCTGGAGGTGAGGTCGAATTTCCTACACACACATGGATTTTGGAGCTCGTTGTTGAGGGAGCTGGTGGAATACTGGGAGCCAGCAGACACTGGGTTATTGGGGGATGAGAGTTCAGAGGGTCAGTGGTACATGGGGTTCCTACCTCGTAGCTGTGGTCAGAATTCACAGTTATAACTCCTTTGGTCAGAATCCATAGTTCTTACTCCTTTGGTCGGAATTCACAGTTCTTACTCCTTTTCTCAGAATTCATAGTTTTTACATCTTTGGTCAGAATTCATAGTTCTGACTCCTTTGGTCGGAATTCACAGTTCTGACTCCTTTTCTCAGAATTCATAGTTTTTACATCTTTGGTCAGAATTCATAGTTCTGACTTCTTTGGTCAGAATTCACAGTTCTTACTCCTTTTCTCAGAATCCATAGCTCTCACTCCTTTCTCAGCTCTGCTTGCAGAGAATTGGTGCAATCAGAATCGCTCCGAAGATGGGAAAGGGAAGAGCTGATGTAAAGGTCACCCCTGAGACTGTAATGGATATGATCGTATTGATTGGATCAAACCCACTTTAAAAAAAAAAATTAGACTTTTGGTAGTTAGTTTTTGTTTAAAAATAGTAGTTTCTTTTAAATGAGCTGTTGTATTCTTGAATTTGAAATGACATTGCTAAATTTATGGAAAAACAGGTTAAGTTTGGCCTAGTTGTTCTATTACCCTTTCCCATTTCATTGTTTCCCAGTACTGTTACTCAATTAGTTCTTCATCCCCATACATACATTCCATCATCTCCAGTCCTCCTTATTCATTCCTTGAAATTCCACTCTCTCCTTTAGCCTTGTGCCTATGCCTTGATAAAATAATTTGACACAGATTTGTCAGTTATCTTACATATGACGCTTAAAAATTTAAAAATCTGGTGCTACTGTTACCGATTTCCGAAAAGCTACTTGGTTAAGAACCAATATTTTATCTGTTTGCAGAACTATCTAGGCCAGAAAGTTACATTTATGTACAGAAAAATGTGTATATATCTGCCTAGAAAAGACAATTACATAATATAATGTGGAGATAACATTCAGTTACCCTGAGCTTCATACAAATTTTAGAGCAGTGGCAAAAATGACGTTCCTGAAATAACATCTTGAACTGGTCTTGAATGTCCCTTTCCTGCCCTGTGAACCAAACTCCTCTCCTTTGGTTTCTGTAATTTTTAAACACTCGCCCCACTCCAATCAACTTTTTTTTTTTTTTTTCTCTGTAAATTTAGATAAAACAAATTCAGAGTTATTCAGGATGGAAAGTATCACAAAGGTAAGAGAAATAAGTTCCTTTAATTCCTAAATTCAGCCTGCTCCGCTCAGGTTGAGCATGGCTGCTCGTGGACATTCGCCTTCTGGAAAATGGGCATGAGATAAAAAGTGTTTGTTTGTGTCAGTGTTGGAGTGCCAGCAGGGCCTGCTTTGGAGTGACTTTTACCTTCTGCCTGTGTGGCAGCAGCCCCTGCTGTGCTCTCCCCGTGCCAGCTCCAAGCACTCGTTATTCCCAGGTATGGACGGGGTGGAATTTTCTGTACTCCCGCAGGTCACGGTGCCACTGGGGCTCTGCGGAATTGTGTCAGGCATTTCTCGGGCGCTTCTTGCCCGTGCACAGTGTGTGCAAAGCCTCCATAAATCAGAGCTGCTGCTTGGTGGAACGGGCGGGGAGGGAGCTGAGTGGGGCTGGGGAGCCCTGGGAGCTTCCTCGGGTGTGCACGGAGGGTGTCAGAGCCTGGGCTGGAGTGCAGGGAGCCCTCAGATGGAATTGTGAGTATATTTCTGATGGCAAACCAGTGGAAAATACCCGGAGGACACAGGAAAAGAGGAGCTGCAGGTGTTTTAATTCTGCCATAGCCAAGGCAGAGTGGCTCTGACATTTGGGGTTTATAACAATCGGAGAGCCAGCAGCTCAGCACAGTTTCAGTGCTTTCTTTCTCAGACTCTTGTTTGGACCTGGAATATGAATAAAAATGATTTAAAAATATATAACAAATAGCTCTTTATCATAAATCTCACTTCCGCTTAAGAAAAGAGTCCTCTCACCAACAGCAATTGCTTCTCAGTGCTTAAGAAAAATATTTTATGGAGGTTGCACACACTGCTTTCCTGTGAAGGTATAGTTTGGTTTTATCTTGAGACATTTGCATGCCACAAATGTACTTTTCTAACAGCTCAGTGCCATGTTTTGTTCCTGTAATATCTTAATATTTCTTAATTACCTAGATTGTAACCATCAATTTAAATAGTTGGGTGAGACCATCTCTAGTATTTTTGGAGTCTCTTTTTACACTCCCAGTATTTAAGGATCTGAGACTGTTGGTTTCTTCACCTGGAGGGTCTGTACATGTGACATGCTCTTTTAAAATTCTGGTCAGTCAAACATGCATTAACTCAGAGAATTAGATTTTCTAAGGTAAGTCTGACAGTGCTTATTTTTAAATGTCACGGTATAATTCTTCTAGACTCTATTCAAACTCCTTGTAAGGTTATAGGAGAAAATGCTGCTCTTTACAGATACAAAGGTCTGTAATTTAAAGGAGTCAGAAGTTAATTTCCATAGTGTGACAGCGATAAACGTGATTTGCAACATTAAAATATAATAATTTTTCCTGAGAACATGTGACAATAATTAAAAAACCAAGACTTAGTCTTTCATCCGGTTGGATTTTTTATCATTATTTTCTTTTTTCTAATGACAGTTCTGTCTTTTATTGATGGGAGAAAATGTTGACCTGTGAGCAAGTGCCTGAAGATTATAATAATGATATGAACTTAGTACGTGAATATATCCATCAATATATTCTCTCTCTTCCATAAAAATATTCGTTTGTCTTTTAACGTGGATGGTCCCACTTGTCCCACTTATTTTTGTGTGGACATTTAAAAATATTGGAGCTACTAGGGACTCTCTTTTTCCTTTCCTCTCCTCCCTAAATTCCTTTAAAATTGGGAATAGTAGTTCAGTATATTGGTGTTGATTATGGAAAAAACTTGTTTCAGTTCAATTTGGGTGAGTTTTACAGAATAGAGGGCCAGGCTTACACCTGGTGTCCAAACCAGGAAGATAAGTTGAAAAATTGGAGCAGTGACTTTGCTGCCTCCCCTCTTTTGGGATGTTTTAGTGGTTGGAGGCTCAGTGAGAGAGGCTGGGATTCAGTTTCATCCTCTCCTTGATCCCGTTTAATCCACTACCTCTCGTTTTCCCAGCCATTCCCATACCACATAACTTGCCAGGTGCTCTGAATTTGGTGGGAAGGCTTTCTTTGCTACTGAGTTTATGGTTCAGCACTTCAATAAATAAGTAAAAAGCGAAAGGTGGTGGTTGGAACTCTGATGGCTGCTTGCCTTTCCAGCGGCATTTCCTGAATGGTTTAAAAAGTCCTTATTTCTGCTTTGAGCGCTTCTGCCTTCAGAGGCTCCTGTTTTGCGTGGTTGTGCACAAGTTCCAGTTTGGTTGGTGTGTGAGGAGCTGCCTCGCCCCTGGCACCGCGGCCCGAGGTGTGCCCAAAGCCAGGCTGGCTTTTCTGGGGTTGGCACGGCGCTGCAAGGAATGAGGAACACGGGAACTGACTGTGCACACGAATCCGCTTTGCTTGCTGCCTTCTCTTGCAAACTGATGAATTCTGCCAGGGCCGCTTGGAATTACCCCGACTGGGACAGCGTAGAAATGTCATTTTATTGTTCAGGATTTGTTAATAAAAGCAAGCATCGCCCTCCCGGCGCTGCCTCCTCCCGGGTGCGCTCCCTGCTCCTGCCTCCCTTCCCGAGGCACGCTGTGCAGCCAGCTGGGAAGGGGAGAGGGATTCAGGGATCCGAGGGGGTGGAGAGAAGCAGGAAAGGTGCGTCCCTCCCGCCGCGCTCCGGGGTGGGGCTGGGGGAGCGCCTCTCCCATCCCGTGGCCAGCGGCGCTCCGCGGAGCGGGGAGCCGGGGCTCACCTGCGCAACCCATCCGCGGCTCCCGCAGCCCAGCCCCAGCGGCCGCAGCATTCCAGGTACGGGAGAACGATGCTTTTCACGGGAACTTTCTATGCTTTGCTGCCCGGCAGGGTTATTCTGGGCTGCCTGGACAGGTTTGTGCCGCAGGGAGGGGGCACGGGCTGTGTGTGCGCCGAGTGGGAAGCTCGGGGCCACAAGGCAGAAATGGGGGTTTGCGAGAGAGGGAGAATGTCCATTATTAGTTTGCACAGCCAGAAGGCAAATGATAATTGCTTCGAAAATGTCCCCTGCATTTGACTTTTGGGAAGTATGGGACTAGAAATGATTCATTAGAATGGAGCCATGCATGTGAAAGAAAAATGTAACTATGAGTATTTTTGTGGGATTTCTTACCTAGAGATGATGTTGTACCTGCAATATTCATCAGCTGCTTTTTTTTCCTCTTTGACAGTTGTCACTTTAGCCCGTTACAAATGCAGTGTTTTGGGATGAATTTCATAGATAGCAGTAAATGATTGATATTGCAAGGAAATGTTTGGAAAGAAAACAAGCAGCTTACTAATGAACTTCATATAATAATGCTTATATTTTGCATAGATTTCTGTGTTGAAAATGTACATGCTTTCTTTTTAAACCTGATCTTTTAAAAATGAATTCAGCACCAGCTTTTGCCTTGTCAGAATTTCATCTGCACGCCTGTTTTATTATTTTTCTTGCTTTTAGACTTTCTAATAGCTGTGAATTTTATTAGTCTTTAACTTGAGCATAGGCACCAATAAGAACAATATCCAGGTATTTATTTTGGAGGTTAGACTATTTCTGAACTAACTAAAGCTGTTAAATGAGTAAAATTAGGCTAAATGTTTTAGTAAATCATAGCATACATCACTATCCCTGCATGCTACTGGAAGTAGGGATGGAGGAAAAGAGATGACAATATTAATTTTGATAAAATGCAGCAACATTTTTCAAGTTGTCATGCTTAATGCAGTCTAATTTTGCTTATCCTTGAATTTTGCATGGATTCACAGTGCAGTTTTAGCTGAAATTCAAACGGTACTGAGTGTCTGGATAGGGTGATATATTTGGATTTGCAAGTGCTTCTATGAATTTTATCACTTCTCTGGAAGGAATTAGCTGAAAAGGGATTCTTAAAAAGGCTTTTTATTTTTAAGGGTTCAAGTTGGATGTGAAATATTGGCAGCCAATCTGCCATTCATCAATTTACCTGAGCTCTTTTCATCCCCTCCAGAGAGACAATCTATACCTTCAAAAATCTTTCTGTGTGGGCAAGTCTGTGAAACTGAATTCTGCCTGAAAATACCCAGAGTTGGTAAAGCATGGTTATGTAACGAGTATTGCATAATAATGCATTTAATGATATTCTAATAGGAGTTTACTTTTGTCACTGTTTCTTGGGGAGAAAAGGTTGCAGGGCTGTGACTAATTACCCTCCTTCTTTAAGGTTATCAGCTGTCCTCGTTTTCAAGGACATCCCTCGCTAACAGGGACAACCCTGGAATCTTGGAGGCTTTATTGAAAATGGGGCAACGTTCTAATTTCAGAACACTCCCATGTCAGGCAGACATCTGAGCAGCTCCAGAGCTCACGTGGCTGCGAGGGCACCGCATCCGGCCGGAGCGGGACCAGCGCCGGCTCCTTTCCTGGCACACAGAACGTGGCAAACAGGGGTGCTGCAGCTCTGTCCCGCTGCTGCACGGGTACAACGACCTTAGTTTTACAAGTAAAAAGAAAAAAATTGGGTTTTCTGTTCAGACGTGTTCGTTTTTCCCTTCTGTAACTTCCCTGTGGCTACGAATCCCACAGCCATGGGAATGGGGCAGCAAAATCGGGTTCGTTGCCCCATTCCACTTGAGTGGAAAGACCAGACAGCAAATGCTGGAGCACTGGGAGGAATTTTCACAGAGGCTGAAGCTAAATTTAAAGGAGGAACAGCTCTCTGCACTCTCTGTTCTCAGACAGTTGTCAAAAGAGAAAAGTAGGTTTCGGAAGCGTTCAGATTTGTTTGACGACTTTGTTATCCCTGTGCTTGAACTCAGACTATTTTATATGTGCTTTAAAATAAGGAAGTCCTGGGATTATGTAAGGGGTTAGCCAAGTACAACACAGAGGAAGATGCAGGAAGGATTGAAGTCTGATTTTAAATGTGTGCGAGGACATCCGTGATTGGATGTATCTCCAAAGGTTTCTGCTATGGGAGAGATCACTGATAGCCCAGCTCTGCCCCTGTGAAACAGGAATGCCTGTAAGGGCCTTCCTGGTTTCATTGAGCGCTCCTGAGCTTGAGGAAACCCTGTGTAATGGTGTCTTTTATTGGAATTAAAGCTTTCTAATATTTTTAGCACAGAGACCTTAATAAACTTGAGGGCTTTAACAGGAAATCGTTAAACTATGAACTCCTTCACTTTTCTCCAGATTTTAGGAAGTGATGGCTCCATAACCTTCATGGCACCTGGGACTTGTGCAGGTTGGGTTCCAGGGCAGTTGTCCTGGAGATGGAAAAGGCGCAGTGGGGTATTTAAATACCCAGCCCTCCCACGTGGCCTGTAACCCAATGTGTGAGCTCAGTAGGAAAGTACATGCATTTTTCATGTATGATGCTGTGTCAGGGCACATGGGAGACTTTCCTTTCTTGGTCTGGGGCTTTAAATGTATCACAAACACACACACACTGCTGGCCTTTGTGTTATAGTGACAACTGGTTTTGTAAATAAACAATTCGAGTTACTGTGGCTGTATTTCGTAACAATATCTATACTTGGTGTCAATTTATCCAGAGCTGAATGAGCCTAAAAGAATGTAGTTTTTTATTTACAGCAGCTGACTCTTACCTGGGTAAGTGACAGCTCTAGTGTCCCATTACTTCCCCTTCTGTCATTTTGCAGTATAGAATTTCATGCATCTGCCAGCTCAGTTTCCCTTTTGCTGGACAGATTTCGTGTACTCCCGCTTCTTGTAATTAGAATAATGGTGCCAAATTTTCTCAAGGTTAAGAAAACTGCTGGAGCCATAAAATAGAACACAAAGGAGCTGTAATTGCTTGTTTTTTTAAGTGAAGATGTGAAACTTTCAAAGAATGACCAAAGTTTTTGTGGGGATCAAGGGAAGTGTCCCTTCTTGGTAGATGCTGATCACTGAGGGCGCAGGTTTCAGCTGAGGTGAAGGAATGATTTTGCTCAGGTGTTAGACCTGATGCATGCCAGGAAAAGCATCTGTGCACCAATTTGTAAGCTATTTAATGCTGTAAAAATCAACTGAAAAGTGTTTGCACTTTCTTTAGTAATTAAACAGGGATCACTTCAGTGATAATACAGCATGTGGAGCGAGCCTTACAGTTCTCATTGCTGCCAGTGGGGTTTGCAAGTGTTGCAAAATCCATGTTCATCTAACAGAAAACATGCTTCAGAGCGCCTTAGAAAGCTGTTCAGTCTTTATTTCTGGAACTGTGAATTACTTTAGGTTGCCCAAATTCAGTTTTAATTGGCTTTGCCTTTAGAAGAGCACTGCTCTGAGCTTCCCTGCCCTCATCTCTTGTGAACACCCAGGCTGGGTTTGGCCAGCAGGGTGTAAATGCTGGTCCTGTTTGGACAACACAGCCAGAGTGCTCTGTTCCTGGTGAGTTTGGCAATGTAATATATCCGGGAAGCAGAAATGAGGATGTTCATTTCTAACCCAGGAGGGCCTGAGAAATCTGTGCTGCAGAGCAGTGCTGGCAGCTTTTATTTCATCTGAATTCCAGGTTGAAGGCTTGCATCCATCCTGCCCTTTGTCTTCTCCCCCAGGTTGCAGATACCTGGAAAAGGCTTGAGGGCATCTCCTGCTCTTTAGCCACTCTTCTGATTCCTCCTTTGAAACTCTCTCCCCCCTGGCCGCCCCCAAACTCGTCAGGCCAGCCCAGTCTTGGGGGGCTTCAGAGGGGAGATGTTTCAGAAACCAGGCGAGAGATCCACAGAGGCTCAGTTTCCTTATGTTTATTCTCAGGGATGAAGGAGGAAAAAGAGGAAGAACAATGGTGGAGCAGGGTTTTGTCTGGGGTTTGGTAGGTGTGGGTTCTTGGCCCTGGGCCAATGGGATACAGAAAGGAAGGAAGGGTCAGGCTAACACAGTTACAGCTTGTGGGGGTCTCTTGGGAGGATCATACCATTCCCCAGGGAAATGTAACACTCCTTTCCCCAGCTTTCCTGCTCGCCTGTCCCTCCTGACACACGGTGTGACAGCAGTGCCTCCGCTGGGGCCACGCACAGAGCCTCCCCCTTCCCACAAACCACATCTGCCAGAGCTGAGAATGAGATGATGCTGGGAAACGTTTAAGAGCTAAATTAAACTCCTCTCCCATGCCAAGAGATGCCACCACTTGTTACCTGTGCTGCCATCTCCCTCCCTGTTGCTTTTTCCGGATGTGTGCTGATTTTATTTTGGTTAAACATCACAGCCACAGACTTCATGCTCAAGTTCTCTCTTTACTGACATTGTGGCCCTACTGAAATGCTGATTGTTTTGGTCCTTTGTTTTTCCAGCACTCTCCACGATCCCTGCCCACCTCTCAGTGCACCTTTCCCCCAGCAGAGCCCTTCCGGACAAATTTCAGCCTTTAGGAAGTTGGTTGAGTTGTTAATTGCTGAATTCTGCTCTGATTTGCCTTTGTTTCTCTGTATATGCCTTTGCCAAAGCCTCATTTTTCAAACTGTGTTTATGAAACAAGGGTAGAGGTGATTAATGATCTGTCACTGCCTTACTCTGATCCTAAATGGTCGTGTTCAGTTTTAGGTATTGCATTATCTTGTACAATGTAACACTTCCAATATAGCAGAATTTAATATTACTCTGAGTATTTTTGGGAATTATGCAACCTGCTAAAGCAAGCAAACAATTTTTTCTCCTCGTGATAATCAGAATTAATTCTTTTTAGCAAGGCTACCTTGATCACATTGTGAATGAAGATTTGTAAATGTATCAAACTCCTTTGCTGATTTTTCAAGTCCCTTAATTCCAATAGTTTGTGGGCTGAAGGAAAACAAGTTTTAAAACAATCTCTTTTATGTGGCTAATCCTACATATAAGAAATGTAGTTAATCTGTATTTGCAACATTTGACCTTGAGGTTCAAATGTGTTCAGAAAATTCACTCTAGGATTAGTGTTTTGATTAAATGGATGGCCTTCACTGTATAGAAATTTTTTCCCCCCTCTAGTGCCAATTATGAAGACTTATTCTTGACTCTGAAAATAAAATTCTGTTCCCGGAGACTTTGGCAAAGTTCACCAGTGCTGGATAAATGGTGGTGCTGGGAGCTCAGGGAAAGCACTTTGTAACGGCAGGTGCAGCTGAACTGCTCCATCAGAGATGCCTGAGCCAAGATGTGGGCATTATACTGTTTAATAATTGTCATCTTCACTCTTTTTGACGCCCTTGCTCTGTTGCAAACTTGTGGTGTTGCATGTGGAGAGTTGTGACCAGTCTGCCCAGTACAGGAGAGATAATGGTGACTGGAGGGAGTCCAGGGAAGGGCCACCAAGGTGGGAGCACGTGGCACCCAGGGAGAGGCTGGGGGTGTCGGGGTTCCTCGGTTGGGAGAAGGGCTGGATGTGGTTTTATTCCTTTCTTCACTTACCCAGTAGAGGTTATAAAAGCAGGAGAATCCAGACTCATCTCCGAGGTGCACAGCAGAAGGATTTGAGGTAAAAGCTGTAATTCCAGTAAGGGGAATTCTGGTCAAATATAAATAGCTCTCTCACCAGGAGGATGTTCCAACATGGGAACAGTGGCTCAGACAGGGGTGGGAATCTCCATCCTTGGGGACGTTCAAAGCTCAGCTGGGCATGACCCTGAGCAAGCTGTTCCACATTTGAAATTGGCATTGAGTTGGACTAGATGACCTTCAAAGATCCTTTCAAACCTAAATCATCCTATGATTTTCTTAGGAACAATGGAAAAAAACCACCCCCCAAAACCAAAAGAAAGCTGTTTGATTTGAAGTTGGTTTTCAAAGCAGAAACACAGGGAAGTCTGAGCCTGTGTTTTTGTGAGTCATGGACAACTTTTAGCCTGATGGGACCTCTGTGCGTGTTGTGCTGTGGAGTCACTGAGTCCTCTGGCAGTCCTGGAGCACTGATTTGCAATGGCAGCTCATGCTTAGCTGTTATTATGGGTTATTATTACTTTTACTTTTTATTACTATTATTACTTTACTATTATTAGCAGTTATTATTACTGATCATTCTTTTTTGAGATTTTTAAATTTTTCCATGATGGGTTTGTGATTTTCTGTTGCTTTAATTGATTGCAGCAAGTCGAATTCACACAGGTAAAACCAAAGGTGCAGAAACAGGAGAAGAGGAGTGAAAGCAGCACAGTCTTGTCCTGTGTAGGGAATCCAGGAAATATTACTGAAATTCTTCCATTTCAGACATTTTTGCGGAGTTTCTTTCAACAGTGATAAATGACCTGCCCCAAATTTCTAGATGACTTTTCCATTTACTGTGTGAAATTATATAAAAGTCAGGGTAATAAGGCAAAAATGTTAACTTAATCTTGACTGCTTGAGTCCATGCAGGGAGGTTTGACACTTGTTGCTGTGGTGTTATTACAGTGGCTCCTAATTAATGTCTCTTGTTAAAGCACCCTTCCTGCAAGTGTCACTTTCCTTTGGGTGAATTGTGCTGCAGTGGGATTAACAGGGGATGCTCCATAAAATAATAAATAATACATCTGACAATCATCTCGATAAAGGCCTGTGTCTGGGGGGAGCATGTGGGTAAAGTGGAAAATGAGTTATGATAAAACTTGTGCTCAGTTAACATAAGGTGGCACTTCTAAAATGCAGAGTGGGCTCATTAAGGTTACGAGGATAAAAATTGGTAGGAAACTGCTACTTCCTGTATTATTAAAAGGAAAATTTCTAGGGGAGGTGCCACCAATATTCTGTGGCCTTAGAGATGTCCCTTTATTCCTGAGAGGCCTTTGGGGCACAGGATGGGCAGGGAGGGCAGAGGCAGAGGCAGAGCAGGGGGAGCAGACACAGATCAGGCAAGCCAGGTCACAGTGGCCACAGTGCACCTTGCTTCTGGAGCAAGAGATTTGACAGTCAGGAGGGTTCTGTCCCCATCTTGGGGGGAAGGAATGAAAATAAATCTCTGTGTACAGAGGCAGAGCGAGATTCTCCTGCAGACAGGGGGTTTCCAGCAATTTTAGGATATAGTTGTTAAAGGCAATTCCAGCTGGATAAATGCTGAGATCTTTGAACTGCATTTACAGCAGTATCTGTCTTCCCTTCCTGCTAAGTACCTGTGATGCACTGTGCTGGGGTTACTCTTTCTCTGATAAAATGTTTTTTAACAAGGCACAGAACCATTTAGGTTGGAAAAGCCCTCTGGGATCATCAAGTCCAACCTATCACTGATCATCACCTTGTCAAGCAGACTATGGCACCAAATGCCACGTCCAGGCTCTCCTTAAACATCTCCAGGGATGGTGACTCCACCACCTCCCTGGGCAGCCCCTTCCAATGTCAAATCACCCTTTCTGTGGTGAAATTCCTTCTGAAGTCCTTCAGTACAGCTCCTTCCACTGCCACTGTAGTGTTTGCAGAGGTACCTTTTGCAATGGTGCTCCTTCTGTAAAATTTGAAAAGCCTAAACCGCTGCTGTTCCTGCTAGACAAGTGCTTTGATTTTTAATTTTGACCCTTATTTGAAGGGTTGTTTTTGTAGTGTTCCTTTTCAATATTTTATCCTGAGAGTGGATTTGCAGGTACCTCAGTTGGACTAAAGTTCTTATGCCTAAGGCATCAGATAATTTGTTACAGAGCCTTGTTTACAAGGGAAGTTTTCTTGGTGTGAAGTTGCTGGTTAATGCAATGTTAAACAAATGATCCCGTGTCTAAATTGTCTTGGAAGGTTCATTCTGGGAGAGAATTTTTAACAATTGGAGTCAGGTCCCTGTAAGAGGGAGGCATAGCTCCAAGGCTGTAATCCAAAAAGGAAATTCATGCAATTGAAATAAGAATCTGAGGATAAGAGACAGAAGGTTGTGAAGACCAGTAATACTGAGTGAATTATTTAGGAAGGCACGAGAAATAAAAAGATTATAGAGATAAGAGGCAGAAGTGGAGTTTTCAGTGCACGTCCATCAGCAAGGCATTTGGTGCATTAGAGGCGGATCAATAGCGGGGAGCAGCCAGTGCTGAGGCCCTGGATCTGTGCAGGTCTCGTGTCTGACTGGATTTAGTCTGAGCCTTTGGCCCGACAGCGCTCCTGCTGCGACTGGAGGCTTTCCAGAGCCCTGCGATTGTTCCCGACCCGTGTGTGCCGAGTGTGAACCTGCAGCGGGGCTTCTGCTCCGTTTTCTCCAGGAGCAATTTCCTGCCTCGGCAGCAGAGCTGCTCTGCAGACAGAGCCGGAGCCGCGGCTGGAGGAGCTGCTGCCCAACTGCAGCGCTGCTCAAACCCAAAACGTGAATGTAGGGCACAGCAAAGTCATCTGGCTCTGAAGCCTGGTGTAAAAATACATCATCTTAGCCTCTGCTGGAGAAGCAGAGGTCCTTCTCTCTTAAAGGAGAATTTATCAAAATGAACTATATTGGGTTAAATCCATTTTCTTTGAAGCTGATGGTAAAGCTTCAACTGATGTAAATGGGAGTAGAATTAGGCCAACACTGATCACTTAGGGGAAATCAAAATCTAGGCTAGAGAAAAGGCAAAGATCAGCTCTGCACAGATACAGAAATAGTTCCTGTGTGCTGTGCCACTGGTGGCTCCTGTGTGCTTCAGTTTGAGTTGGAGGGCTCATTTCTAGGGCAAATGTCACTGAAATTGCTGCACCCAGGGTGACACCGAGTCAGTGGTGTGGGATGCTGGGATGGTGCAGCTCCAGCTGCAGCCCAGCGCTTCTCCCTGGGGACAGTCTGCTCCCAGACACGGCCAGAGCTGTGGTGTCGGGCCTTGAGGAGCCCTCTGCCACCATGAGAACCTCACTCTCTGTTTTACTTTCCTGACAACTCGCGAGTCAGGACAAACCCTTCCAGCTTTGGGATTTGTAGTGCTGAGGTACTAAATAGTTTAAGTGCAAATGGTCCTAAAGGCTTCAGCAAATGGATTTACCACCACCATCACTCACCTTCTTCCTGTGCCATCTGTGCCAGCAGTGCTGGTCCCTGCAGGAGGATGCCACCTGCAAGCTGCCTGTCTGTTTTTCTCTGTGCTGAAAATAGCAATGCCAGCACAAAGAAATATGTGTTTTTTAGTCAGTCTGGTGGTGCTGAGGACTTGAGCTCCTTTTCAGCCACTGATTTGCTCCTTTTTTGTGTCTGGACAGGGTCATCCTGCTCTCTTGTGGAAGAGCAGAGGGGCATCTGTCCCTGGAGTCAATGAAAACAGGCTGTTTACGAGGCTCTCTGGTCCTGTGTGCTGGGATGTCACCCTGGTGCATGAAATGTCTTACACAATAGCAACAGAGCTGTGCTCAGAATGTGACTCTGGGGAGAAAACTCTGTCACAAGGAATGACAAATCCACCAGTGCTCCTTATGCAATTAAAATGGCAACTTATCTCCGTGTGATTCATGTTCCTTCCTCTCGAGCTGGTGAGCTGTTCCCAAAAGGAAATGCTCCCATCTCTTGCTCCCCTGGCTCCTGTGCAGCCCCGATTCGGTGTGTCTTTACACTGGTACAACCCTGGGGAGGTTCTAATCACAAGAGAATAAGCGCTTTGCGATTCCACCGTGGCTCCCCGGCTGCTGCGAGCTGCAGCCTCAATTATATTAATCTGGCTGCTGCCTATTTAAGCACCGTCCTACATCTTGACTGACAGTGGGGTAAACAGATTCAGCAAATAAACTGTGCTTGCTGTGTGCTCGCCAGTGGCAGATCAGGTCAAGCAGAGCAGCAGCTCAACAGACACAAACACACGCACAGCTTTCCCTGTGTCACTGCCTCCTGGCTGGGGTGCAAACGCAGAGCCTGAGTATGCACAGTGCCACGAGAATACTTCTTCAAACGAGATGTGCGTGCTCTTGGCAGCCTCAGGGTGACACTGGGGAGCTGCAGCTTCCAGAAAGGGTTAAAGAAGTTTAGATGACAGCTGTGTGTTCTTCCTATTTGTCCGTTTTCCTGAAGGTCACTCGAGTTGCTGTTACAGGGATGGGAAGGGTCTGTTCCACTCACTCTTTCCACAAAGCGTTTCTGACGAGGGGAATATAAATCCTTTTCAAAATGGGCGTGCTAGAACTCGCGAAGTTTGGTTCTTGCAAGAAGTGACAAAAAGTAAGACAAACATAAGGTTATTAAGGAACACATCTGAGGAAGTGTTTTCTGTTCATTTTCAAAGAAGGCAAAACAATAATCACAGGAACATATGTGGAAAAAGTTGTCTTGATTTCAAATGCTAAAAAACATGCACTGATTTCCATGGAGAGCACCAGATTGAGATAGGCTGTAGCAAGAGGTGGGATCTTGTTTGTTAATCCCCAACCTGGTGGAGCTGCTCACTGCCATCAGGAGTGGGCTGGATCTGCATTTTGTGATAGCATGTGGGTTAGGTGCATGCAAATCAGAGACGTGGGCTCTGCTTTGATCAGTTTTGCTTAATTTTCTGAGATAAGCTTGTATTTTTATTTTTTGGGGGTTGTAGTTAAACAGGCAAAGAATTGAAGATTCCCTTTTATTACCCTGGAGATTGTTGTGGGGGTGCTCTCTGTAAGATTTCTGATTTAAAAAAACAGATACAGAGATTGGTTAAAATTATTAGGAATGTGGTAGTTTTAAGTCTCTGATGTCTGAATTATTTCGAATGGGTCCACAAAACACAACTAAGAAAACCAAAGCTGTTGCAGAAGGTGTGAGTTTGCTTCTCTAGGAAATCTGTAGGAGCTGCTGGGCGTGAAAACCTTGGAAACAACTGGATTTGTTTTTTGTTTACTTGCAGATTTCAGGTGTTATGTCAATGCAGGGGGTTGACTCAAAGAGATTAATCATGGAAATCCCAGTGTTTAAAACTTGTTCTAAAACTCAGTCGACCTTCTACACACCCAGCCACAGATATGACCAATAATATTCCAGGTCAATGATATTATGGTTAATAACTTTGGCTATTTTAGACACGTCCAGCCCTAGCCTGGATCTTTGGAGAATTTGGTAATTCCTCGTTACCACTTCTGCCTGTAGAGGGAGAGATTTAATTTTATTGGTCCACTGGATGTATCCACATCTATAATGCCAGAATACATTTCTTTTGGAATCCTCTACTTGTGAAATACTTGTGGGCCTGGTGTCAGAGGACAGGATGTGGCTTTCCAGCAGATCTGTGATGACCACAGGTGTTGGTCACACATGAATTAAGAATTCACAGTCTGATCAAAACCATTTGGGTTTAGAAGTAGGAATCAAAGTAGTAACCAACTGATATTTTTGTAGACGTTTATGTGTTGTTCTTGAAAGGGTTTTGAGCCCAACAAATCAATAAAGCAATGTCCCCTGGTACCAGACGGAGCTTCATAAATGGGAGCAGTCAGCTTATCTTGGTGTTTTGGGGGGTATTTCTCCCAAACATCCCAAGATACCTCTTCCAGAAATTCCCTTTTAGGCATTTATCGATACCCCAATAGGAAACGAACACAGAATATGATTTCATTTTCAAATAATCACTTTATAGTCAAAAGCCAGAACATTCTTTGTTGGATCAGCTTTTGAGAGGTAAAAGCAACAGATAGCAACTTCTTTTTCAGAAACTTTGTTTAGATTAAAAAAAGGTAAAAAAAAAGTGCTAAAAATATGCTAAATTTCTTATGATCTCAATATCCCTGGAGAAGCCCTTACAAGAACACTTGTTGCTTTTACTCTTTTAATTTTCAGATCTGCTTGGAATCTGTAGTCACAGGTGTCATTCCTGGTGAATGCATAATTAACAGCACTTAAACAGATTTAAACATGGTGTTTCAATCTCGAATTGTTGTTAATGGTGCCTGTTGGCTGAGGTGTTTGGGTGGAAGTCATTACACACTCGCTCCACCCCCACCTCCAAACCCAGGCCTGGTCTCTTGAAAAGTAGTTGTGAACTTTGCTGAAGGTTTTAGAATCTGGAGTGTTTGCAGTACCTGTAGTCCTCTGGAAAAAAATCAGTGTGAACATGGGAAATTTGGGTTCATTTCTCTTTTGGGTTTGTTTAATCTGAGAATTGAGCTGAACTCTCAGCTGTCCAGAGAATATTCTAATAATTGATCTGTAGAATTATTTTCAGTTTCTTTTGCTGACCATTAATTCTGGGGTGGTTTGAGTAGTTTCTTACTTTACCTTGCCAAAAATCCCTTGTTATTTATCTTGCAGAATAGATACAGGGTCAACAAATGATCTATTTTATGGGTATCCAGCAATATGAGTATTCAGCACTCAGTACACTTAACAACTAAATATGTGCATGAAGAAATGCAGATTGTCCCCATGCCACCACCATTCAGACAGGACCAATTAATTACCAGTTTTTTACAACAAATCTCTGCAAAGAAAAAAAAAAAGGGGGCAACCAGGAAAAAAAAAGTCACCAAACCCCTTGAAGTAAAAAAAAAAAGAAAAGAAAATTCCAGATTTTAATACAACACCCAGAGAGCTGGCACTTGGTATGGCGCTTGTGAGTGAACGGTGGTCGTGTTCCAAAATGGAAGATTTCCCTGAGAACACTCACTGTCAGCCTCTCACAAAAATACCTTTTCAGCTCAATTGTCTCTGCTTACCCCCATCACCGTACTTAAGAGATGAGGAGGGAGCTGTTCCCAAAACAGACAAGTCATTTGCTGGAAATAGATTTTAGATCAACACATTTGATTACAAGGAGAAATCAAGCTGAGCTCGTGCACTTTGTGCAACACAGGTCTGTGTTCTCTGCAAGAGCCATGGTTAAAATCAGCAAACAATCATGCTCTGTAGCAGCTGAGACATCCAGATGGTCTCCGTTTATCCCTCATTAAAACACACTTCAGTGTTCCAATCTTTAGATAAAGATAGGCTTGAATAGCTGTGGCAAGGCCCATATCCTAAAAGAAAGGTCACAAGCATCGAGGCAGTTGCAGAAAATACATCTCAAAGCAGCCCAGAGCCTTGGTCGTGTCCCAAGGTCATGGAATCATCGAATCCAGACTGGTTTGGGTGGAAAGGGACATTAAAGATCATCTCATTCCACCCCCCTGCCATGGGCTGGGACACCTTCCACTATCTCAGGTGGCTCCAAAAACCACCCAGCCTGGCCTTGGACACTGCCAGGGATGGGGCAGCCACAGCTTCTCTGGGCACTCTGTGCCAGGGCCTGCCCACCCTCACAGGGAAGAATTTCTTCCTAAAATCCAGTCTAAATCTCCCTTCCTTCAACTTAAGGCCTTTCCCCTTGTCCTGTCACTCCATCCCTTGTCTCAAGTCCCTCTCCAGCTCTCGTGGAGCTCTTTTAGGCACTGGAAGGAGCTCTGAGGTCTCCCCAGAGTCTTCTCTGGGCTTTTCCACAGCTGCTGGGGCTCTGTGATTCCACTGGGAGCCTTGGAGTTGATCTTATTCGTGTCCTTCCTTGCAAGTGCAAGCAGCACTGCAGCAGATGCTGAAAGGGAGCGTGCAGCACGTGCCTCTTGCATTAATTGTGTTCCTACGGACCCAGAGAGGGCCTGGAACAACTCTGAACCTTCCCTTCTGCCCTTGCTGGGAGGAGGCAGCCAAAGAAGAGCAGCTGGAAGCATCTGATCCACGAGTCAGATGGTCACAGAGTGCCGTGAGACTCAGCTCCAGCTTCCCATCTTTCTTCATTTGCTGGGCAATTAATGAGGACCCCAATTGTGCTGAAATCTGAGTACCTGCTGAAGGGCTTTACCGGACAGGAGTCTGTGCATCCTGCAGCTAATTGTGTCATTCAATAATCTGTCATCTGCTGATGATGGGCACGAGAGTCGCTGAGAAGGATTCAGCACCAACCTGGCAATTAAAGTATTTATTCCTTGAATTCTGATAATTTATTTCTGTGTTGCAGCCAGGTGAAAGCCCTACAGGGAGTTAAATTAAGGGATTATTAGAGAAAATTCCTGTTTCTTCCTTGTTCTCCTGGGTTTTTTTCCCATATATGCAGATAACTGATGTATCTTAAGAGATGCAGAGTAGGAAGATTAATCTCTCTTCCCCCTTGCAGCTCCTAAAGAAAGTTACAGCTTTATAGCTTCAAAAGAGAACATTTTATTTTTAAGTTGCTATTAATAGCACAGAAAATTAAAAGCTCATCATGGTTAGGATGAGATCCCGATTGAACTTGACAGGGAAGAAGATATTTAATAAAAGTACCAGGCATGATGATGGCTTTAAAATAAATCTGTGTGTTAATAGCTAAATTATGAGGCGATAATCTGCTGGTCTGCTTAAAAATATGTTTGTAGGAGGATTTTTGGGATGACCCCACAGCTAATGCATGGTTGTTGGTATGTCCTGTCCTACTGCTTGTATTTTTTGGCTAATTGTATGATTTTAAGGTTGGGCAGCAACATTCTACATAGCTGTGATCGCTTTTTATCCATCAATTGATGTCTGCTGCTGTTTTATCAGCTTATTTTTCTGAGCCACCAGCTAGGATAATGTGCTTGAGGGAAAATTATACCCTACATCAGTGGTTTTGTTACAGCATGTTGTACATTATTGGTAATTTGAATGCACCAGATAAAAATAGAAAGGTTAAGTAGTTTTCCAAATGTTGCTTCTGTGAAGCAGAAAGAGAGTAATGTCTGTACTCATATACGTTTCTGAGGGAAGAATGGGGTCTTTATTCTATTTTCCCTTTGCTAAAATTGATGCTTTCCCTCAAGCTGAACGTAGAGAACACTTGGCTTTGGAAATTTCTCTTCCCAAACTCTTTTTTTTTTTTTTTTTTAAATTTTTTATTCTTCCTGATGGATATTTAGGTTTAATGAGCTGGTTTTGAGCATTAACGTGCCAGTTCTGCCTACATATGCCTGTCCCCAAAGTGCCTTCCCGTGGGCCAGGTGGTGTGTGCTGGTGCCAGGGAGCAGGAGCTGCAATCCCACGGTGCCCAGTGCCCTCTGCAAGTGTCCCTGGCTCTGGCAGCTCCCGGGCACAGCCCTCACTCCTCCTTCCTTCTGCCTGGGGACTCTCAAACCATCCTCACCCCCCTCAGATGGTGTTGGCGGGCACAAGCAAGGCCATTTTGGTGAGGTATTTCTGCAGGGCCTCTCTGTGATGTCTGTCAAATCGTAGTTCATCGTTTCTGCTCAGAAATGATTTTGTGATTCTCCGTGTATGACCATAACCTGGGCAAAACAGTGGATGTTGGGCTAGGGCTGCCTGGTAGCCATCTCCTTGGAATCTTTCGTGCACGCCCTATTTAAAACCTCTGCAGAACATCACTGTGTGTCTTTCAGCTGGTGCCCACTGAGATTTAAAACCTCCTTTTTGGCTGCTCCTTTTCTTAGGAGTGACCTTGGCTGACAGTTCCCGTTGTACACCCGAGTCGTGCTGGGATGGATTTTTCCCTCTCCTCCCTTCACATGGATTTTCATGGTGCGGACTCGCCTCTCCAGCACCTCTGCTCCTCTTGCCTTGCAGGGCACACGTTCTAAATCACTGCCGAGAAAATATGGTTCTATTTGATTTTAGCCATTTAAAATGCAACAGGGGCTGCTAGGTTCCATCCCATCCGAGTGCTTCCCTTTCCCCTCCCCCGATTACAGGGAGTAAGAATCACCTGTGAGAGAATCACCTGAGAACCTGTGGTTTTTGTGGCAGGGGAGAGCACTCAGCCAGCTGGGGAGAGCTGCAGGCTCTTGGCTTTCGTTCCAGCTGGGCACAGACAAGGTGGAGGCTCTGTCTCTTCCCCTCTCTGCAAAACTGCAAAGAAATTCTTCCCAAATCATTGCTTCCGTCACAATTTATTGTTCTGCCTTTCTGTTACCTGCAAGCTCGTGGCTGAGGACGTTAGCATGTGGAACTGGAGTTCAAAGCTGTCCACGTTTGGATCTCTCTTTAGTAGCAAGGAAGGGTTGGTGCCCCTTTCAAAGGGAAATTTTATAAAGCTGTGGCAGTAAAAATTATTCAGGTGGATTTTTTGGCGCAAAAAATAAGAGAATGTGCTTGAAGCAAATTTATGCTTTTGAAGGGAAAAAGCTTTTTTCTTCTATCACATAACTTATTTTCCATAAGATGGAGCAAAGCTAAAAAGTTATTTTCCTTTACCTCTGGTGCTTGCATAATGATGGTCTGAGAGTTCAGTGGCATAAAGGAGATTTAAAGAGATGCCAAGTTTTATAGGAGCCGAACTCTGCTCTGTGTGCTGCTGGTGGGAAACTGCTGGTAGTTTATTTTTAGCAGTTTATAACCTATTAAAGCTTGATTTTAAATCTGTTATAATTTCACCTGCTGCTTTTTAATTCCAATAAATAGGTGGGCAGGGGTGGGAATGCTCTGCAATGTGCAGGCACACAGCAGGACAGGCCTGGGATGATGCCCTTGGTTAACCAAAATGATCTCCTGCCATAAAATGTGCAAGTGGCAACAAAAATCTCCCTGAGATGGTCCCTGTTAGTTATAATTTGGTCTCTCCATTCTCATTTTAGAGAACTGCTTCCCGTCCCAAGAACAAAATAGCCCAGCCTTATGTAAGATTTTTTTTTTTTTTTTAACAAAAAGATGCAAAAGTTCTTTTCACTGTTAACAAAAAGAAAATGTAGATATATGTTCAGAAAAGCAGATTACAGCCTGCAGTTTGCTTTTTCAGCCTTTATGGGAGTGGTGCAAATGAAAAATGTGCCTCTTCTAATTCCACTTGTATATATTTCTATTCAGTCATTAAATAACAATATATTGTTTGGGGTTTTTAACAGCCAGATGATTTACTTTCATATTCCGTGTCCTTCCTCTCTTATTTTTCTGCTTGCACTTACTTTGCATGGAAGCTGCATTTTCTGGATCTCAATAACAACCAGTGCACTAAAAGCTTCAATATTGGATTCATGTCTTTGTGTCTTTACTTAATATTATAATAAAATGCCTCTGGCAGTGAATCCAAGGTGGCAGAAGAGAGGTCTGCAAATTTAGACTGGAATGGAAGTTTGTTTAGGTTGTTTAGGGGGTGGTTTTTTGCCTTTTTTTTGGTCCTTTTTTCTTCTTTTTTTCCTTTAGTTTTTTTCCCCTGGACCAGCTGCTTCTCATGACCTGTTTGATGCTCAGCATCTCACCTGCTGAGCAATCACACACACCTGAGAAATAGGAGTAACTCCCGGAAAAATGGATTGTTCTGCAATGAGCCTTGCACCACCCTCAGATAAAAGATGTGTGAACAACACTGGAATTATGGCGTTTTTGGCTAAACGCAGAAATCTGGTTCCATTTCTGTGCAGCTGTGCTGTGCTCTCCTGTCTTTTGGCCAAAGGTCTGCTAAATCTGCTTTGATTTTCTTGACTTTTATAGACAACAAGAGTCAGCCAGTCCCTTTCCCTGCTGGTGGCTGGGTGATCTGTGTGATAGATGCTGACAGAAGGAGAGAGAAAACAGCAGAACAAGGCCAGGGGTTTTATTCTTTTGGTTTTTCTTCCCCCTTAATGGTCTCCCTTGGGTTGTTATGTAGAAATTTGAACTTCTTTCTCAGGGATATGAGTGTCAACACTGATCATGCTGCAATAGCATGGATGTTAAAATAGGAAAGGTGCTTTAACCTCCGGAGTTCAGATCATGACACAACAAAGTGAATCTCTCTGCAGCTGACCAGTTATGGATTTCCTCAGGTTTTTATTCTCCCTGTTGTCCCATAGATCCATATTTATGGAAAACGTGATACTTGTCAACATTTTAGGAAAAGCAATCCATCAAAATTATATTTCACATTAATGAGTGCACTTTCACCACGTTTCCTTGTCCTCATGCTCCTAATAAGGAAGGAAAAGTCTTCAATTTATTTCCAGCTTACTCAAAAAGTAATAAAATTTGGGCTCCTTTAAGTCTTTGAGATTGCTCTAATGACCAAGTCCTATCCATGAGTGGAATATTTCAACTCCCATTTCAGAACTCTCAAACCAGTCGTGGGTTGATGCAGCCCCCAAGGCAGAGCTGGGAGCACAGAGGGCTGTGGCAGAGGAATCGTGAAATGAAATTGCAGTTTATTGATTAAAATCCTGATAGATAGTTCAGACATGGGCAAGATTTTCTTCATTAATCTCAATTTTTAGGATTGAAAGTCTCTGTAAAATATTGCTAAAAAATCTGAGAAAGGAATGTGGAAAGAGATCAACAGAGATGTGACCAATCAGGAGAAATGGCAACTTCTACCAAAGAATTAAATATTTGGGTTAGTCTCAAGGTATGAAGATTAGAGAGGCCGTTTAATATTTTTATGATGAAATGATTATTAATGGACTAAAAAAAAGTAATAATTAGGAACCAAACTCAGTGTCCATTCTCAACAAAGACCAAACGAAAGCCCAAAAATTTTAGGTGGAGTGGAGCAGGACTGTCAGCTTTAATCAGTCTGCCAAGTCTCAGATCCTATTTATTGGAAGGAGGTAGAAAATCTACTTCTTTTGAGATGTTCTGGAGGATTTTCTGATAAAATGAGATATAACCAGGTATTTTAAGCACACAGACTTCTGGAACTCCCTGAAATTGTGTGTGCCAAGCTGGTATCAGCTAAAGGTCACGTGGCAACTCAAATTCTGGATTTCAGAAATCTAGTGGTCTGTAAAACACACAAATGAGGGACAGATGTAGAATGCCTCCTCTTTTTAGTGTTTGTGTTTCAATAATTTGCTTTTACCGAAGCAAAGTAAAGAAAATACCCAAATTATAGCCTGGTGAGTTTGGGCTCTGTTCTTTTATAGGATTTTTCATCCTTGTTCCCTGGGTCAATACTGTAATAACTGGACAGAACTGTAATTTTGGGGGGAAACAGAAAGCAACCTCATCCCAAGGGGAGAAATTTTGATATTTTGCCCTGGAGATGATGGTGAGGAGCTGCTCTCTGACATCTCTCTGTGGTGTAATATCACTGTAGTGCATCTTTTGGGTGTTTTCTGCTATGAAAAAGCCACCCCTCCACTCTGGAAGTGATGCAGGGACCTGTGCTGGATCCTGGGTCTGTGCTGGGCAATGTTCCTTGGCTGATCACCTACTGCTTTTAGAACATTTAATTTAGATTTTCTTTTCACATCTGCTTTAGTGATATGAGTGTCTGAATTCTGAATATCCTTAGGTTTTTTTTCCCAGCTATGTTTTTGATTAAATTGGTAACACAGTCTGGCATCCCTTGCAACAACTGTGCAGTATAAAATCAATTCTACATGAAAACATGAATTTTCTAAAGCTTGCAGAGGTGTAGAATGGGGCTTCAGTGCCAGAAGTCCAACCCCAAGGAGTGGGGGTACGTGGTGTGTAGGAAGGCAGTGAAAGAAAGAAACCCAAACCTGCTTTGCAGTGGGGAAGTGGAGCCTTAAGAGAATAAATGGATAATGAAAAAAACCCTTTTGTTTGAGCACTGGCAGCAAAACAAAAATAGATTCATGTGAGCACCAGCAGGGCGTGAGAGAGAGTTCTGCAAACTGGTGGCTGGGACAGAGTTTAGTGGAAAAATCCCTTTGCAGGGCAGATGCCACCTCTGCAGGCAGAGTGAGGCTCCTACAGAGGCTCTGGGGGCAGAGCAGGAAGGGTTTCCTCTGCAGTCCCCCAGAAGTCACTGATGGAGTCATTTCGTTATTTAATGGGGCTGAATTGATTCCTTTAAAGCAGTTCTGTTGCTGTCAGGAGTTCATTTGGCTTTGCTGGAGCCGTTTCCATGGGGAGCAGGGGAAAGCAGGCTTGGTATCAATTGTACACTGAATAACTGTGCACTGCAGCAGGGGCTGCAGCTACTTTAATTCACAACTCTCATTTCAGTTCCCCTCATTATACCAGTACAACATGGGGGAAAAAAAATCAGCCAATTTGTGCAAGATTGTTTGGTAGAAGTCCTAAGTAAATAGGCTTATTGTAGAACTGAAATTAATGATAATTTGTGCTTCTTTAATAAAAATTCCTTTTGTGACAAGGCTTTTGTTGCCTTCAAATATTCAGCAGTGTCTACAGGAGGCATGGAATCCTTTTGATTTATCCTACCTGATAACAAAACTGGTACAAGGAGTCTCAGCTGACTGGAGGCCCAGGTCCATGCTGAAAGACTGAAACAGTTGTTAAGGGATTATAAGAGGTAGCTGCCTGTGTTTTTTAAAAATTTTTTTCATTCTGTAATATTTTTAAAATAATACTTTAACTTAATTGTCTTAATGCCATCCTATTAGCAGGGGAAATATATCTCTGTCTAAAAGCAATGACTGAATGAAGCATCCAATGTCTCATCTGTGTGTGCTCAGTGTGAATGAGTTATCCCAGAATCACAGAGTGGTTTAGGTTGGAAAGGACCCTAAAGACCATTTTATTTCAGCTCCTTCCATGGGCAGAGACTCCTTCCATGATCCCAGGTTGCTCCAAGCCCTGTCCAAGCTGACCTTGAACTCTTCCAGGGATGGAGCAGCCACAGCTTCTTTGTAGATGGACAGATTAACTTAAGGCAACTTGAACTTCACTGAGAATTGTAGGGATGAAGTCAGGAATATTTTCAGACAACACTTTAGCTACAAAGTTCAGTTCCTCTTTATCGACTTTTGGATTCCTGGTATTAAAAGAATTTTCACACTTTGGAAGGTGCCAACCAGCTTTTATTCAGATGGTGTTTTTCCTTAGTTCTTCCTGATAATTGAGCTTCAAAGTCAGTGTGGGGTTTTTTTTTAAGACAGTGTGAGCTGAGGCATTGTTGGGTGCATCTAATCAGCTTTGTTGGCTGCTGGATAGAGAATCCATTCCTCATTCTGCTCCGTGAGGATTATGTTCACAAGTGGATGGACATTTTGTTTTTGACATGAAAAGATGCCACAGCTGGGCCACACTTGATTTATTTCACACATCTGGAGGCCTCTACAGAGCAGGTTATGGTTTTCCTTCTCAGCTCTTTTCTCTTTGCAGAGCTCTGCTGTGAAGTTTTCCCTCTCTGCAAGCAGTTGTTGCCCTGCTGCTCCCAGCACAGAGTTCACGAACTGTGTCTCAAAACAACCCCTCTCAGATGATTTTGCTCAGACTCAGGGGAAAGTTCCCTTAAATTTGCTTCCAGTCCTGCTTTATCAAGGAATGGTATCAGGGAATCCAGACGAATCTGGTTACGTACCTTGTACTCACTAAAATGTGACACTTCACTGCTTTTCCCCCCTTTCTTGGGGGTTCTCAATAGGGCCCAGGTGGAATTTTATCTGCAGCCAACTAAAGTCCAAATGGGGCAGTGATGTTCCCTTTGGAAGGGCGGGAACCGTGAATTCCCTGAGTTTAATCCCCAGAGAAGCAGCTGTGTGCCCCCTTCCAGCTGCACGAGGAGTGAACAGAGCCTGATCTCTCTGCCCTGGCTGGAGTGATCCCCCTTTATCCTGTAATGCAAGCAGCTCCTCCACCAGCGGATTGTGAGATCAGAGTTGCCCTAATCTCAGGTGACAGTTTAGGGAAAAGAGTCAAATTATGAATATATCCTCATTGTTTTGACTCATAGTGAATCCATTTTTTGTCCAGACTTTAAGGACTGTGAAATGCAGGTTTTGTGATTCTGCTCTGGTGAAATCTGGTTCATTGCATTGCTGTTAACTTTCCTGCCAGTAGAAGCCCAAATGAAATCAGATGTCAGAATACTTGGGGATGATATCTGCATTCTAACACACTGTGAAAATATTTACAAGCTTCCAAGATGAGACTTTTCCTGATTAGGGAAATCAAAGAATAGTTTTCCCAGCAGGCCTGCAGTTAGCTCATCCAAATTGCTTCTGTTTTAATTGGCG
Source organism: Dryoscopus gambensis (assembly GCA_013389985.1). NCBI lineage: Eukaryota > Metazoa > Chordata > Aves > Passeriformes > Malaconotidae > Dryoscopus > Dryoscopus gambensis. The sequence goes on along the minus strand of WEIT01002484.1, from coordinate 45,678 downwards.
TGCATTTCCTCCAAGCAGCTAGGAGATGAAAAATATTTGACTTGGGCTCTACAGGACTGGAAGCCTCTTCCTCCAGACACAGCCACTCTGGAAAAAAAAACCAACCAAGCAGCAGCCAGCCTAAGTTTATATTGAATTTGTACAACAAAACCCCATCTTTATCAAGATCCCAGACCAAGGTGCAGACGGATATTCTGACTTTTTAATGAGGGAAATAAGGGTAGTAATTTACTCAGGTGTTCTGGTGTGTGAAGTCTTTTGTTACCTGAGTTGTATCTAAGTGGGCTGTGACTTTTCTCTCTGCTCCACAGCATTCTGTTGTTTTCAAACTGCACTTTGGGACATCTTTTACTCAGTTTTCTAGTTTCAGAAGCACTGGGAAGAATAAGTAAAAACCCCCTTTGTTAAAAGTGACTGCTTTTTGACTGGGAGAACAAACGACACCGCGTGTGAAATTCATTTACTGGACTTTTATTTCTCTCTTGCTGGGTGTGTCTGAGGAGGGACGTTTTCCCTAGAAGTTGTTGTCACAGGGAATGATGAGACCAAATCTGCCTCGTGAAGGAGGAGGTGACCCTGTCCTAGGATGGTGTGGAAAGCCATGCTCTCGGGATTTGGGGGTGGTGCCTCTTTCTATTCCAGGAGACTTCTGGTTATGAATTAAACCCACCATGGGTAGACCAGTGAAAGCAGCACCCAGAGCCTGAAATCCAGTTCACTTTATTTATTGGCTCATTAGGATATTAGATAATTTTGATTAAAAAGTGTGCCAGTATCACCTCCTTTAATCAGGATTTCTTGGTAGTTCACCTAGAACACGTGTACATATTGAAAGTACCAATGTTGTGTGTTTTGTAAAACAGTCCCTTCCCTCACCTTCACCCAAAAGAACAACAAAAAAAACCCCTGACCCAAACCCAGTGTAATACTGGAGTTTCCTGAGGATGAGACTCCTTTTCCCCCCAGTTCTGGTAACTGGATGTGTTTTGGAGAGGCAAAGCCCCACGATGGGAATATTGCCACGTGCCAGCCACAGCTTTTAGTGAAGGAATATTCAATATTCACCACTCAGGGGGGGTGAGATGGTTGCGTGTCAGTCCTGCCAGCCTGGCAAGGGGCCTGGGCTTTTCCTCGGGGAGATTCTGGGATGGAATGGAGCCTGAGTATCCTGTTCCGTGGGATTAGGGAGCTGCATTAGCAGGGAATAATGTCAGTCACGCTCTGCGCCCGCTGCGTTTCACCATCTGCCTCTCAGAAACGTGAGGTGGTGTTTCCCTGGTGGCACAGCATTAGGTGAGTCATGAGCAGCACAGACTCCCAGTGATTTGGTTTTGAAGCTCTGAAGGAAGTGTGAACTTCATATTTGTTGTTTATTGATTAATATTTCATCGGAGGTGAAATTAAAAATTAAGCAGGCAAATGACTCATGCCGAAAAGCAACAGCACTGTCTTGCTGTGGCTGACAAATGACAATGAATTTCTAAGAATAGGAGGAAATATATTAATTTATAGTGATAGCACAGGGAGCCTAAAGAGATGCTTTGATTGAGAGGGGTGGACACATCCCACAGAATGATCATGGAGAAAATGTCTTTGATGCTGTGTTTAGTACCCTTTGCATCACAAATGAAATTGGTAGATGGTTCTCTTCAGAAAATACTCGAAATTGTCTTTTCTCTGTGGTGTTATGGAACAGTTGAAGAACAATTTTATTTTATTGGAGCAATGTTTAAAAAGATTTTTTTATTAGACCAATGTTTTTGCTGTGTTCTTTTTTCTTAAAATCATGGCTGTTTGAGATGCCCAGCTTTCAAAACCCTGAACTGCACTTAGGAACAGATTTGTTTTTTTTTTTAAACCACTGGAAGTAAAGAGCAGCCTGTTATTTCAGCTATTTGTTATTATTACTGTTGCCTCAGTCTTTTTGACAATCAGATCTCAGTCTGCATTTTGCTGTGGCTGGCCGAGGCAGAGCCTGGGATGCTGCTGGGAGGAGGGAGGAGCACGCTGGCAGCGGAGGCCGTGGCGATTTGCTGCCTCCTGGGATGAAGCCTGCCTGACTGGGCATCTGTGACATTTCTGGCCTGCAATTTTTTCCAAATAATGCTGCAGGCTGATGCTATTTCTGTTCAGAATACTGATCCATCCTGTTTACAAACAGACAAAGCAAGAGTGTGAGTAAGGCCTTTTCTTCCTGCTGTATATGGAATTACCTAGGCATGGATTGAGGCTGATTAGTGCCCAGGATGCAGGCATGGAGAGCTGAGCGTGGTTCACCATCTCCTACTTGGCTATTTCTTGGCAAATAAAGGCCTTTTAAAATTGCTACTTCTAGTTTCTCTTTGTTGTTTCCTGTAACGACATTTTGTGCTGAAATTCTCACCTCATGAAGTCCTTAGCACTGGAAGACACATCAGTAAATAGGATGAGTGGAAGAAATGTGTAGGAATTGGCTCGTATTTTAATTGTGGTCTGTATTATCATAGTAAAACTCATGCTTCCTTTTTTTTTTTTAAATTTCTCCACAGAAATCAAAGGAATGTTGAGGTTTGGAGCTGTAAAGGAGAGGGCTGGTAGAGGTTCACTTTTGCTAATTGAGCAAGGTAGCTCCAAATTAGTGCTCTCACAGGCCTGATCTTTGTCACTGCAGAGCAACCGCAACGTCCTTAGACAGTGGAAACAGGAACCCCTACGTGTTATGTCAACTGTAGCTGGGTGGGAGATTAAAATTATTGCACGAATATAAAACCGGGACTTGAAACACACCGGGCTCCTCTTGATGTGCTTTATCTGGCCACTCACTTCCACTGGGGATTGCTGTGCCTAGAAAGTTCAACATGTGCCCTTTGCCTGTGACAGGTTGGTCAGTCTTTAGGCTGCTGGGGTGCCCTTTGAAAGATCTTTTTTATTACAAAAACTATTCTGAGACCTCTAGATTAGACAGTGCACTCGCACTAACCCGCTTGAGGCAAAAGAGAAACCTTTAATCTCTGTTAAAACTCTGCGTGCCAAATATAATAGCTGGTTTCAACAGTATTTAAACCAACTTCATTAGAATATGGGAAGTGGAAACAGGTTTTAAAGGCTGGCTTTAGCAAGTAATCAACTGTCTCCCAGATGGTCCAAGTGGGACTCGTTCAACGCTGCACATGGGCAAAAAAGAAAATAAAAATGGGGAAAAAGAAGAAAAAAGAGAGAGCCCAGCACCATCCTGTGTGGTTCTGCCTGCTGGTGGCTGGGCTCAGGGGAAGGGACGCGGTGGGTGCCTGGCTGAGGAGCAGCTCTGCCTCTTCCAACCCAGACATCCCAGAGCGTTCAGGCTGTGCTCACTTGCACAGAAGGCAAGGCTGCAAGATGTAATGTATTTAAATATATTCTGCATTTGTGATGGTGGCTCTATAGTTTCCCCCCAGTTTCATTGCCCTTGCGCTGAGAAACAGCTTTGCTTTAGCCCATTATGAAAACTGGTAACGTTTAACCCGTTTTGAACCTCGGAGCCTTATCAGGGAGCCTTTGTTCTGGTCAGAGGACAGCCCGGGGTGGCTGTATGGAGCAGAGCACGTACTGGGGGTGCATCCTGCACACCGGGCTAATCGCTCACTAATTAATATTCATGACTCATCTCATTTAGCGGCTGCTCTTGGGACTCGAGCAGCGCTGCTATTGGTGCTCGAGCTGTGGAGAGCTTTATCTAAGGCAGAGCTGGTGCTGTCGTGGGGTGGATGCTGCCAACCTGCAGCACCTCCAGGACACCCCAGCGCGGTGCTGCGCGGCTGCTCTGAGATGCCAGGATCCGTTTGACATCCCCTCTGTCCCGCGTTGTAATGAGCCCTTTCTGCTTCTTCCCAAAGGTCCAGAGGAAGAAATGACCATGTAGATTCTACAGCTTGGGTGCAACATAATGGGAAATGGTGAATGGAGTGGAGCTGGTCTGCAGCCTTGAGAGCAGCCGTTCTGTGACCTCCAGTCAGTCAGGGACACCCTCCACGCCAGAGGCATCCTCCACGTCGCTCGCCAGCCACACGCGGGATTCTTTTTAATTTCTCAGATTGGAATTCAAGATTCCTCTCCTTCAATTTTTAAACAGTTTTAAGATTGTATCAACTACAACGAGTGGAGCAATATAACCAGCCACGATGGGTGACATGACAAATAGCGATTTTTATTCCAAGAACCAAAGAAATGAGGCCAACCATGCAGGAGAGTTTGGGTGCACACTGCAGGAACTGCGCTCCCTCATGGAACTCCGAGGGACAGAAGCAGTAGTAAAAATTAAAGAGACATATGGGGAAACAGAGGGGCTCTGCAGACATCTGAAGACATCACCAACAGAAGGTAAGCACTTTTCACTTCGCTTGAATTTGGGGACTTTGCCTAAGTGCTCTCCAGACAGTGAAAGAAAAAGGTTTTGCTTCAAACCTGAACAGAATTCTCATGGTGTTGCCGTTATATATCCCAGCAATAATAAACCAAGAGTCTTCTAAGAAAGAAGGTAAAGCAGCCCAGCTACAGCCAAAGCTGGCATGAGAGTGAAAGGAGTGCTTTTTGTTCTAACAGCTAAATGCATTAATTCTTTCTTCTTAAAATGATACAAAAAATCAGCACATGTTACCAATCTTCACTTACTATATAACCATAGATAATTTTGCTTAAATCATCAGTCTGTGACTATATCAACGTTTTTATTAGCTGGACTTCTATTGTGTGTAAAATTAAACTCCTTACTTTCTTTTGCTTAATAACACCAATCATAACTTTCCAGGATCTATTTTTCTAAGTATTTTTAGAGCCTTCTACCTGAGCATCATTTATTAGTCTGGTTTCCAATGCTCATACCAAATATCTCCCCATAAAGCATTGATAATGGTGGAATGTTTCCCTCTCCTCATACAAATCTCTTGATCATCAATTCTTTCTCTTTAAGTGCAAGTATAATTCTGTTTCATTCTAAGAATTCTATTTTTGTCACTGTATTTTCATCTCCAAGGAGTATTAACACTTTTGGAAATTACACAGTTTTTCAGTCTATAATATTTCTGCAGTCTTGTAAAGTAGCCAAGATGTTCATTTCAAGTTCTTTTCTTTTTCAAGAAGATAGAAGTCTTGGCTTTGTTCCATTCTCTTCTTTCTAAAATTAATCATTTAGTTACCTCCTCTGTTTAAATGCCTCAAAGTCTGGAAATATTGGTGTGATCATAAACATGTCAATTGTAGTGTGATACCATAAATTATCCCTAGCTGAGGGGTCCCAAAGGAGCAGCTATCAATGTCTCAGCTTCAAGAGTTCCACGTTTGCAGAAAGTCAGAGCTGAAGTCTCCGTCTGAGCCAAGCTCACGGCGGTGACTTCAGTCAAGTTTTGCCAACTCATTCTAGTGGTTACCTGGTCAATGTGAACTTCAAAGGAGATGTTAATTGCATTATGTGTTCAATTTATGACATCAGGGAAACTCTATTCCTCATATCGGAACAGAGTGTGTGCATCCAGCAGCGTGGCACGCTGACTCCAGCAGTAATCTATATCTGATGCTGCAGATAAGGTAACTTTCCTCCGAGCACTACGTGCACTTCATCACTTGTGCATTAGGGAAAAACCTTTCCAGCTTCAAATGGCAATCAGCATAGCCTTGGAATCGTGAAGACTCTGCTGGGTTTTAATTTTCAAGTAGATCACACAATAGGAATTCCCAGTCACATGAAGTTTGCATCTTACTTTTAATTGTTTTCCTTGGAAAAATTCTCTGAAATATGTCTTGTTAAACTTGGAAATTTTCACCAGAGAGAAAGTATCCATGACAGAGAAACTTTAAAGGCTTATGGCAAATATAAACTTATATTTAGTTCTAAGTCCCAAGCTGTTGTTTTCTTGATTCCAAGCTCAGTGAAGAGGATATCCTTTTAGATATGTCAATTTTTAGAGGAAGTAAACATAATAATTTCTTATGTGGAAATGGAATTCTGACATCAAGTAGACAAGATTTGAAAATTAATTTTGACATAATTTTGTCTTTTGATATCTGCATCAAACTGTGGATTCCTCAGTGAATACCTTTATTAAAAACCACAATTTGCTACAGTGCCTGAAAATCAAGTTCCCAACCAGGCATCATTTATGGTGAAGCACAGTTCACCAAGCTTCCTTTATTTTTCATACTTTGGTGTGTTGCACATCTTACATGGTTTTGTGGGAAATATGGAGAAATAATTACTGCAGGGCACTTCTTTCAAGAAACCAAATGGCTGAGCAGGAGTCCTGAGTGACTGTGAAGCAGTGAAAAGGACCTGACTGTAGAACTTGGTTCTCCCTTGCCTTGTAAGCTCTTCCAGAATTAATCTCCATAAAGTCTTTGTAATTTTATGGGATAATTGCTGAAACAGTTACAGAAACAGAGGAAAAAAATATTTCCTGGCAGCAAGGACATGATAATTCAGTAAAATGTGGTCTAGCCTGAATTTACTGGTTTATTTAGAAAGTGAGAAGTAGTCGTGGACTCAGAGTTGACTCAGTTCATTTCCCATGTTAATATTTGATGTCCCACCTATGGATTGGTAGGATCAATCACACTTAGAAATGCCTTTTGAAACTGTTTTAAAGGCCTTGAACTCCTCAAGTTAGGATGTCCTATGTGTAACTCATGTCGTTGACACCATTGTGAGGTTCATTTCCCAGTGAACTCCTGTCTCAGTTCAGTGTGGAGCTGGGGAAGTCTGCTGAAGGTTGAGTAGAATAATATTTGCATGCTGAATGAATTAATAATATTATTATGGGTTACAAGACTTCAATCTCTCCTTTAAATTTTCTTTGATTGCTCCTTTAGCTACAGATGCAGTGGGGATCCCAGCTCTCAGTTATGCCTGAGGGATTTCCTGCCTTAAAGTGATTATATTATAATGAAAGCTCCCATTTAAGTGCTCATAAAGAGAACCTCCCCAAAATCTATGGAAATAATTTATATGAAAAAATACACATATGTCGACTCGAATTTTCTTTAAAAATATTTATATTCAGATTAGTTTCACTTTCATTATCCTAGAAATACCACATATAGGCAGGATCTAAGCCCTGTCACTTTGCAAAACAATGCTGAATCCCCCCTTGGGCGGAGCTGTGCTGACAGTTGTATAATTTTCCATGCAATTGGAGTCTCCGAGGCCCACTGGAGCATCAGTGATACCTTATAAAGGACAGCTGGTAAAATGGGATGAGTTAGTTGGATGAATACCAAATGAGACTGGAATCCACTCTCTCGGATACTAAGCTATATTTACGCACAATTTTATATAGTACCCACCAATTTAAAGCAAGTTTTTCATCTACTTTCCCTTACAAAAATGTTTATTTCTTGTAGGAGCATGTCAGTGAATTAACTTCCGTGATTTTTTGCTTAAAATACTTGGATGCTGTAATTTCCAGTGCGTGCAAAAAGCGAAGAATTCACTGCATATAGAATAATGGAACACTCTGAGCTGGCAGGGACCCGCAGGGATCATTGATCCAACCCCTGGCCCTGCACAGACACCCCAACAATCCCACCCTGTGCACCCCTGAGAGCACTGCCCAAAGGTTCCTGCAGCTCTGGCAGCCTTGGGGCTGTGCCCATTCCCTGGGGAGCCTGTTCAGTGCCCCACCACAGTACAGTCATGCTTTTAAAATTTTTATATGAAGGAAGAACCTTTCCACGGTGGTATCTGTGCAACCACACCCCAAACAGGAGCTCCAGAAGGTCTCACACATTGGTGATGGCATTACAGCACTACAGAAGAAGTTTTCCTGTTGGTATTTAGTGTATATAAAACTGGTTAAGGTTCTAGAAATGGGCTGGTGGAGTGCACTGGGGGAGAACATTTCAGCTTTGTTCTGTTTTTTTTTCTGGCTGTAGGTCTCAGGATACTATGAAAAAGCTTTATGGAAAGACACAATATCAATTAACAGTTAACTGATAATATTTCTACTGTAGAGGTTGACTTTTTAATCATCGCAACTGCCCTTAGTTGATCTACCAGAGAAATTCACTCTCTTCAAATGCATGTTTGTTGGGTGGGGGATATAGACCGAGTATCAATTAGGCCAGCTGTGGAGGTGTGTTTATTTTTCATTATTGCTACCTAAAAAGTCTTTCACAAATTTAAAGATGAGGTAAAAGATGAAGAAAGACTGAATGCACAAAATTAACCAGCTGCTTTTAATGCTTGTTAGTTTTGGTTCCTCACACTTGCTTCTATAAAAATGCACCTTTAATAACTTAATAGTCTGTTTGGAAGCTGCTCTTGCTGCTTCACACTGAATTACAGTCAGGTGCACCACTGTGTTCAATCAGCTACAGAGATGTGAAGAATTTGGAAGGAAATTGGGAAAGAAATGAAAAATATTCGACTCGGACAAATAGAAATTTAAAACAGAAATATAAAATAATTGATTCTGTGATTGTCAGAGCCTGAGCTTTATAAAAACACACTGTCAAAATAGACCATGAATGTGAAGAAACTGGTGGTATCATTTTTCTTGTTAAAAGAATACACTTGATCATGTATAAACCATTAAATATTGCCCATAAATTCAAGATCTTCTTACATTATTTTACATTTAAGGTTAGGATGGATATTATTTGATTGATTTTATAACTTTTTTTAAAAGCCACTTTGCCCGCTCTCTGGAAGAAGATTTTAAGAGTTTCTTTGTGACGTTGAGCTAAAGTACTTTGGGAACCTTCAAAGCAGCATCTTAAAATCCCTGTAAGAGCAGACCCGCTCATCCTCTCTCCAGATCACCACGCTGCCTAATTCCTTGTCCTTATTTGTGGTGTCAGAACATCTCTTGTAGTTCAGGCCCATTTGTCAACCCCCCAGGCCAGAAGCCAAGCTCCGAGTACACATCCAGCCCTTATTTGTACATGTTCTCCCCACACGGAAGGTTTGGTTTGAACAATGAAAAGAGCCCAGGCCGTGAAAAAACCCCTCAGCATTGTCAGAGCCAAGGCCTGGCGGGGTTTTTTCCTACCTCGCATGGGAAAAACCCCACGGACAAACTTTAAACTCATGTTTCACCTGATTGTTCTCACAGTGCCAAGCATGGCTGAGCTGGTGAGAACTTGGATAACTCGGCATATTCCTGTGGTTCCGTCAGTGGGCACTGGCTGCCCCCTGAGTGCCCCAGCAGGCTCCCAGGGATCTGTGCTTGGCAAAGGGGTTGGCTCTTTCCATGAGAGGCTGGCTAGGAATGAAGGAAGGGGGTCCTGGATGCTCCTTCATTTGGAAATTGCAGTTTCAGAACCCATGATGTGTAACCCAGCTGGGTTTGTTCTCCCTGGAGAAGAGACAGGCCCCATTGCAGTCTCCCAGTATTTGAAGGAGGCCTACAAGAAAGATAGGGAAAAACTTTTTAGCAGGACCTGTTGTGATAGGAGAAGGGGTGACAGATTTAAAATGAAGGAGAGTTGATCTAGATTAGAAAGGAGAAAATTTCATACAGTGAGGGTGGTGAAACATNTGAAGGAAGGGGGTCCTGGATGCTCCTTCATTTGGAAATTGCAGTTTCAGAACCCATGATGTGTAACCCAGCTGGGTTTGTTCTCCCTGGAGAAGAGACAGGCCCTATTGCAGTCCCCCAGTATTTGAAGGAGGCCTACAAGAAAGATAGGGAAAAACGATTTAGCAGGACCTGTTGTGATAGGAGAAGGGGTAACGGATTGCAACTGAAGGAGAGTTGATATAGATTAGAGACAAGGAGAAAATTTCACACAGTGAGGGTGGTGAAACACTGGGTCAGGCTGCCCAGAGAGGTGGCGGATACCCCATCCCTGGAAGCATTCAAGGCCAGGTTGGATGGAGCTCTGAGTAACATGACCTAGCTCAAGATGTCCCTGCTCTCTGCTAGGTGTTGGACTGGACAACCTTTAAAAGTCTTTTCCCANACCTGTTGTGATAGGAGAAGGGGTAACGGATTGCAACTGAAGGAGAGTTGATATAGATTAGAGACAAGGAGAAAATTTCANATTCAAGGCCAGGTTGGATGGAGCTCTGAGTAACATGACCTAGCTCAAGATGTCCCTGCTCTCTGCTAGGTGTTGGACTGGACAACCTTTAAAAGTCTTTTCCCACCCAAATAATTCCGTGATTCTCTGCCTTTATCTTTGGGGGAGCTGGAAAGCTTGGGGAAGGTGGGCAGCACAGGCTGTGCACAGGGGCTTCCCTTCTGCACCCTCCCCACTGGCACCCCGGGATTCCTCCTGCCCCTGCTCTCCGCAGGGAAAAGCCCTGGAGCACTCGTTGCTTGTGTGGCTCTTTGCAGCTCTGTTCCATGGGGAAGTGCTGGTCCTGTCCCAAGTCCCAGGGAACACCATTGTCACAGGGGCCTTTCAGGACTGGGAGCAGCTGGGAAAGATCGAGGCGAGGTGGTTGTGTGTGAATAACTCGTGGCAGGTTTGCTTTGGCACGCGGGGCTGTCTCAGTCCTGCACACACAGGCCTGGCCCAGCTGTAAGGCTTGGCCTTAGGGAGGTTTAATTTGGCTCCTGTGTCCTGATGTGTCCGTGGGCCAGCGCCAGGTAGATGTGCTGCTCCAGGGGTTCCTGCACTGCACCCCTGGGACCCACAGGAGCCCTGAGGTGGGAGGAATGGCTCTGTACTTTTGACACTCCTGCTCTAGGCAGCGTGTTATATTTCCATAAAATCACATCTCCATGTTCAGTGATTTGAAAGGGGTGCATGCAGCTTTCTTGGCAATGGCGGTTCTTTGCCTTATCTAATATTTCCATTGTTTGTATAATGGAACAGCAAACATTCTTCCAAAGGTTACCCAAACATAAGCATCTCAAATGAATGGCTCAGATTTTTCTCTGTGATAAGTCCAATTTCATTGCTCGTTTTGTTTCTGGGTTCTGGCATGTCGTGCCACTTGCTGATTTACTTTGGCTTTGTTCATGTACTTGTGGAGAGCTGGAGAGATATTGCATGATGCATTTTCCCCATAAAGCTCTAAAAAAACCCCCAGATACCTTCTGCTTTGAGAATCCTAAATGGCTTGCAAAAATGTTCTGTCTGGGTAACAGGCAGTGCTTTAAAGTAAGGCTAGGAAAGGCAGAAAGTGAGAGAGTGTCTTCTGCTTTTTCTATTAAGCAGCATCAGAGATTTTCTGAGGTCAGGGCTGATTTATTTATGTGATTACCCAGGACATCATCTTCCTCTCTATGATTATCTTACCTCAGCAGGTGTAACACTTAGTAAGGAGGCTATTTTCATGCAAGCTGAATTCCCCTTTTCGCTGCAAGACAGTGCATTAAACGCACGCAGGCAGAGCGTGCTGACCACAGACATATATCCTGCTCTTGTACCTCAGATTTAAATGAACAGAGTAATAAACGGGTGTGAGGTTTGTTTGCACCTATTCTGCACAGGATTAGTGTTTGTTCATTGTAGTTTAACTCAATTACAACTACAAAGTGTTGTAAGTCAAAGGAAAACCTGGCCCAGCAACTTTCTGTTATTCTTTCCCTCTTTGCAAAGAGATTATCACAGGTCAACATTCTCCATAACGTGTTGTGCCCCAAGCTTCTCCTTGATGTGAATGCAGTGATGCAATACAGTGAGTCAATGCCTTTCTGCTGAATTAATGAGTGATGGAAAGTGTTGCCATTTATATGGGGCTGTAATAAACGGATAAAGCTGTAACCTCATTCTTAGGAGTAGTGGTTTGAGTTTGTTGGCCTAATCAGCTCATTCATTGTGTGAGAAAAAGATGAGGCCAGGCCTTCAACATAATGGGCACAGTGTATATAACGATGGGGGAAGTGATCTTTGTATTCCATAAAAGCTACGTCAGCTGTCCCAGTGGCAAGCTGGGATTACGTTGGTGGTGTTCCCTCAGAAAGAGGCAATTGGGCCTTTGCTCGGAGGATCAAACAGGGATCATTCTGGGCTGGGGTGTCAAAGTGGCTCCTGTGCCGGGGAAGGCAAAGCTGGAGGTTGGATCAGTGCTGGCAAAGAAAGACCTGAAGCAGGGGTGGCTGCAGCCTTTCCCTGGCGTGTCCCCGTGCTGGGGAGCCTCTGTGAGGGCAGCAGGACTGCAGAGGAAACCATCCTTGGGGAATGCCTCCCTCCTGTTGTATTGCAGGGCTCAGAAATCCATAAATACCTATAGACTGTCAGCCTTGAGTGAGAGCTGATTTATCTTCATTTTGTTCTTGTTTTGAGATGGCTGCAGGAAGAAAGCAAAGTCCATTACACCAAATGAATAATCCAATCGATGGAGCCAGTGTGCCCTTGATGGAATTAAGCTTTGCCTTTGCAGAGTATCGGAGACAGAGAAGGGTTTTTGCCTTATTTTGTCCGTGCCCTACGAAAGCAAAGAGTTCTCATGCAGTGGTTTTGTCCTGTTGAGACCGGCCCTGCTGGAAGAGAACAGCTCAAATTCATGGTCTCAGCTGGCATTTACAGGGGTGCAAAAACCTGCTCCCTTTAAAGTGTCACCTTAAAATGTGGAGACAAAACAATATTGGATCTCTATTAGGTGTTCCCAGACATTTTGCCAAGTATCACTTCTAGCAGTGATGCTGCTTCCAGCTGAACCATGGAAATTGGGAAATTTTGCTGCTAAAGTCTTTGTAAGGATCATCTGTGGATTGGACAGACGATGACAATAATTCCTCACAATAATGAAATGCTGAATTTTGTTTTTCTTTTATTCAGCATTGCATTTCTGTGTTTTGGTGAAAGAGGATTGTGCTATTTTTTTTGGATAAAACAGGATAGTGGCTTCAACATGCAGGTCTAAGCTCAGCAGCCCTGCAAGTGGAATTAGCATGATTAAATGGTCATTTCTCTTTTGAAGATAACTTTTATCGACAGACCTGGGATAAGAACAGTGTTAGGTGCAGTAATGATTTCCTGCCTCCTGTCCCTTTTGCAATTACTACTCACCCTTCAAATCTAGACTGTTCAAATTTACTGTTTCCATTTGTTTTCCCAGAAGTCAGAGGTTGGTGTTTGACATGCCTGTTATTTATAAAGGTGAGTGGAAAATAAAGCCAAATATGTATTTTTGGCAGTCAGCTCAATGTGCTTCCAAGACAAACATATCTGCATTCCCTCAGCGCTGACTTCCTTTAATGTGGTACGCTCACAGTTTCTGTCTTGCCTTCTAAGTATCTCTAGAAATTATTTCTCCTCTATCTCCAGGAGTTTTTTTTTTTTTTTTCACATCTGTGTAGGTGTTCTGGCAACTGTGCTTGAGATCCTGAAAGGTGTGAGGACAAAGCAGCCTCCCCAACATCCTGAAAAGCTGATGATTACCTCAGACATAAAGAACCTGTTTTCGCAGATAATAGATGACATTCCCTGGCACAGCTTTCAGCAGGGTATAGTAACTTCCTTTTTAACTTTTAAAGAAGGAAGAAATCCTTTCTGAAAGCTCATTGTAAATCCCATTCCTTGTCCTTGCCTTGGAGCAGGAAAAACAATGCATTTCAATGTCCCATCCTAATTGCCAGTCCAGAACTTGGCAATGCAGCCACGGATTCTATTAAATGCAGAGGATTTCAGTTGTGTAATAGAAATAGCTGGGTGTATGGAGCTGCTATTTCTGTAACAATAGCATTTAGTAGCCCTTGTTTCCTCTTTGCTTTCAAATGAAATTCTTTAGGGACTGCAGATACTCTTTTCCTGTGTGGATTGTGAGCTGAGTCAGTGCTGCTAAGACTCACCAACCTGAGCTTCCACAGGCTGTGCTGCTCCTTTGATTATTCCTTTTGCATTTTGTGTCAGTCTCTCCTCCCCAGCACTTTCCACAGAGGAACAGTCTATTTCAGTGTGAGGGCAGCTTAGGCAGGTACAGTCGTCTGGGATACAAAAAGTCTGAAAAAATGAGTGTTGGGAAGGAAACCCGACCAAATTTATGGAGTAGTTCAAAAGCTGTCATGATTCTTTTCCTCTCATTAGCGTTGGAGATGAGGGGAAAGAGGGAATAGCCCGCTCCTTTACAGGTGTGCTTCAAAAGGTGAGCTTGCCCTTGAAGGAGGTACAGAATGAGGGGAGAATTTTCTTACAGCATCCAGTAAGTACCCCATGAACTGCAGCAGGATTTCACTTTGCCTCCATAAATGAGGGCACAGCTCCTCAGATGCTACGGGCTGAATGCTGTTTGCTCAGGACCGTGGCAGCATCAGTGTGGAAGACAAATGTCTGGGAATGCTGAGGAATTGCAGGGCAGCTGTGCAGTTATAATCTCAGCACAGGCATTAGTCTGGGCACCTCGGTCAATTCTTTTCTTAAACAATACAGCAAATCCACTTGGATTTTTTGAATCATTTTCCTGGCAGGCTCAAGTGTTTGCCTCAGTTTTGGGTCACCATGGGTTTCCTTGGGTTTGCCTCACTTCAGTCATGTGTTGGCCCACTCCTTTTCCCTGGCACAGGAGCTCAGCTTGAAAGGAATGAGCTTCTCTGAGCCATTCTCCTTTCTCTTTTCTAGTTTGCTTTTGCTTGCTTTTAAATACACCCTGAAGTGGTCTTGCCTTCATTAAAATAGCCCTACAGTAATAGGAATTGCTGCATTACATTGTCATTCTTCTTTGCCAGTGGGGTCATGACCATTGCATGGTTTTCCATGGATAGCAGAGGTCATCTGGCTTGACATCTGCAGCCAAAATCTCTGCCTGTCCTTGAACTGTAGTGTCACAGGTGACTTGTAGCCCGTGGAAACCCTGGAGAAAATCCCTCCTTGTTTGTGATAATGAATCCAAAGGGTGAAGAGGCTGGCCAGGTCAGAACCTGTGATTTTCACTACTCAACAATTTGAGTTTTTACTGAGAGAAAAACCTCAAAATACTTAAAAGCCCCCTCATTTCCTGCAGAAATATGGTGTAAACTTGGAAAACTCTGGAAGCACTCAGGTGTGTTCCCCTGCTGGTTTTGTGCAGCTCTCCCGTGGGGGTGCTGAGTGCCTGGGCTGCTCCTTTGTTCCATTGTTTTCTCAAGCCAGTGAGTTTTTGGGTGTGTGGGGCACTGCAGGGACAGTGTGACAGAGCTCACCCTGCCTCCCCGGGCTGTGGAACGGGTGCCCACTGAAGTGTTCAGAACAATTTGCTTTCCAGACTTCAGACACAATAATCTGAGGGGATTACAGCGGTAAATTGTAGGTGATTATCAGTGGTACAGGTGCATCAAACAGGAGCGATGATGGTACCAAAATCCTCCAAAAATGAGGAAAAATAACCCTCTCTGACACTCTTTTTTTAATGTTAGTAAGGCAGTACTTCATTCTTGACCAAGAAGTGAGTGGCTGATAAAGTCCGAGCCTCCACACCAATGCTGATACAAAACTTTTTCACTTATTTATGCATTTTTAGCAAAGAAATTAATATTCATTGGTTCTAAGTGACATGATTATCTTCATTAATCGATATTCTTTCCTCTATTGATGATTGATTTTTTTTGCTCTTCGTGCTAATTTGGTCCCCATTCTTTAGTCCTTTTATCACCTTTTTCTCTGGCTTTCCAGGCCTTAATCTCCCTTATATTTTTGGTTACTCCAACAAGAGTCTGTGAAGAAACTTAACTAGTGCTGGCTGAAAGTGGGCACTACTTGCAATTAATTAAACAACTAATTAAAAATTAGTTAGAGTCATAATTTCCAACAATTCAGGCTGTCACATGAGGGTTGTAATTGGCCCTCAGAAGATAAATGTGCTTATTTCTGGTGCCTTGTCCAGCTGATGATTCCAAGCCCTGAGTGCTGCAGGACTCTACAAATGAATTTTTGAAATGTACAGATAGCTAAGGAAACTCTTTGAACGTGGTGCTGCGTTTGTTCCCGAGGAAATCTCAGTGTTGTGTTAGACCTCATGTGCTGCAACCCTCAAAGTAAAACCCACAACCTGAACCCTCAGAAGTGAACCCTCATCCAAACCATGGTGCACACCGAGGGATGTGCACGGTTTGTTGTGCTTGCAGAGAAATGAAACCGATTTAGCTGAGGAAGTGCCAAAGGTCAGTCGTGTTTCCTTCAATGAGCTGTCCCTGCTGGTTTGGTTGTGTTTTATGCTGCAGCACAGCTGAGTTCATTTGCTTCAATAGGAAATATCAGATGGCAGAAGTCATTAAGCTCAAATTGTCTGATTCACTGTTTTGAAGTGACCCCTCAGTAGAGGACAAATACACCCAGCTCATTAATGTGTGTGTGCAGCACTGCTCCACAACACCACGTGCAAGCTGAGAGTGAGCTGGATTCATGGTTGGGTTGGATGTTAAATAAATGTCTTTGAAGAAACAGATTTTGTGCCCTCAGCCCTGAAGAGTGTGCATGGTACGAGACCTGCAGAGTTTGAAAAGATTTAAAAATAACTCTGTTTTAGCATTTGCAATAGATGAGGACTCTTAAGGTAAAATCAGAGTTGTTTTTTTTTTTTCTTCACCAAACCTAGATGTTATTTTTAATTCCTGATGTTAATCCTATTTAACAAGGCCATCACTGTGGCATGTTTTGCCATGAGATGCTGGCAGCTCTTTCTGCTGCCCCACTTTTCCCAAAGTATTGATGCTGACACGAATGTCTCTGCAGCTCACAGCTTAAAATTACAGTGAAAAATCGGGTGGGACTTGCTGTGGGGTGGCAATCCAGGCCACTCCCTGGATGGGAACATCTTTGTGTCTGCTCTTCTGCTCTCTCCTGTCAGTGTTCCCACGCTCAGCAGATGCTGCAAGGGACACTTCACCTTCTCTGTGGGTGTGAGGTGTCCCTGGGGGACACCCAGCCCTGCTCTGGGTGCAGGGGGCACTGCTGGCATCCTTCCCTGGAGAATCCACCCGATGCTTCTGCGAGCCTGTGGCATCTCTTCTCTCCGTGTTCATGTTGGAACAGCAAACTGTGTTTTAAACGAGGGATTTGGAATTAATGCCCTGAATCTGGGACCCAGTTTACAATCCCCTGGATTTCAGTGTGATTTAGGGAGACTTTCCTCCTCTGTTACCCTTATTTTGAGCCTCTTAACTTGCTTGAAAGTCGTTCATTTTATTTGGGGGGCTTCTTCAGTCTTCCTTGAATCTTCCTTAAAAGATTCAATTGCAGGAGGCTGCCATGGGATCTTTAAGAGAAATATTTGACAGCTTCATCTAAATTTGGGAGGTGAAAGGAGGGGAATAGACTTAAGCCTGTTTTCATTTTGAAATATTTTGCAAAAGTTCATTCTGTTATTAAAAATTGATAGCACATTTTGATTGCCCAGGAAAGTTGTAGCCTTGGTGGATTGCAAGGACTGGTGGTGGCTGACAGGAACAACAAAAAAACCTTAAGTTATGTAATGCCTAGGAGGTATTTATTCATCTTGCAAATTATCCACATTTTCTTGTGTTACTGAACAATTGCAGATATTGGTGTGAGTGGTCAGTGATAGAAATGTTGCCCTGATAAATCTGAGTAATCTAATTTCCTTGTTACGAATATCTTAATTTTCCACATTTAAAATTCAGTGTAATGTTCCCTCTTGTGGACTCTTCCATGTCTGAATTTATGCTTATAGACAACCTGAAAAAAAAAAAAAATCAAAATTCTGTTCAGTTTGGTTTGGTCTGAAATCAGTTCTTGGATCAGTTTTCTTTGCTTTCTTCCACTGTCCTTTGGTTACAATTTCTTTGCAGATACATCTTTCCTTATTGCTCAGTTGCTTTTTGGTCTATTTGTTTGGGGTTTTTGGGTTTCTTTTTGTTGGGTTTTTTGGTTGTTTTTTTTTGTATTCTACTGCTTCCTGATGGTCTTAAAGATCTCTAATTTTGAATAGGTTGTGAATTCATCCTTGTGGCCTCTTTTATTAACAGAGGTACCTCTTCCACCTGGAGCCTTTGGAGATGACCCCGTGCTTTCAAGCATTGATCAGGTCACGCTGGGAATTTGTTCTGTTTGAACTTGGCCCTTTTGGCAGAATTGCATCTGCTTTATCTGCTCTGCCCTATTTTTTCTGTTTGAACTTGGCCCTTTTGGCAGAATTGCATCTGCTTTATCTGCTCTGCCCTATTTTTTCTGTTTGAACTTGGCCCTTTTGGCAGGGCTCTCTCTCCCTTATCTGTTTAGGTTGCTCTGCAGGACGGTGGGGATCAGTCGAATATCCCTTGTACAGCCGGGTGATTGTGGCTACGTTAATTCTTGGCAGCAGATTCCGTGTTGACTGTTCAAGATAAATAGTTCGGGATGACTTTAAATAAATCCACTTGAGATATTAAGTAGTTGATAACACAAGGCAGGTGCATTGAATGAGGAACTGGATGATCTTCTGGAAATGGATGTACCAGTTTTCAGCCGAAACGGAAAGGCCAGCAGTGATCTTCAAACTGGGCTTGTGGCTTTAAAAAAAAAAAAACCCCCACCCTACCCCAAACCCAAATTACAGAGTGATTTTCATACCATTTAAAATTAGATCACATTTTATTTCTGAATCCTTGAAAAAAATTTAGGTTGCTCTTTGCTGGAAAGGCTGTCAAGAAAAGTATTTATATAAGAAATTAATTTTGAAAACTTCTGCCTGTTTTCACTGGCTGAGATAATTAAATGTAAAAGTTACAGGCTGAAATTCAGTATTTTAAATGACAGGAAGATTGGCTACTTGTGTTCATGTTTCCAGACAGGCAAGAATTGGGTTTTGTTTCATTCTGTCCCCTTAACCCTTATTTTATTCACATCAAAGATGAAATTTCTATTCCTTAAGCAAAAGATAATTTAAATTTTTTACTTTTGGGCATATCACAAGAGTTTTCAATACTAGAAACGATATTATTAATTCAACATTTAGGGTTTATGACAAAGTTTTTAACAGATAACATTTGATAATATTGTTAAAATTAATGGATTTTAGTGCTTTGACACTTTGGTCAACTGCAATAATCTATCCAGTCTAAGAAATCAAGATGTAATTATTAAAAAATTTAGTTGTTGAAATACTTTCATATCATGAGAATTGCTTTTGATAGGAAAATATTGAAGGTGATAAGGTTTAATATTAGCACATACTCTGCTGCTTAAAATATCTTTATTTAAAGTCAACTTTTCCCTACTTAAGACTTCTTGAAAAGCGCTCAAGGTAATTTTGGTTTGAGAACCAGAGGGAACTCTGGAATGGAAATTTATAGAACCTTAATTAATTGTGCTGAGTTCAATGTGTAAAGCCAAGGAAGCCAGGGAGCTTTTCTGCTGGTGAGCAGAGACGTTCTCACAGGACTTCTTTACAAATCCAAGTTGATAGCAATGCTCCTGCTTTTCCCACATCACAGAAGACTAATTGTACCCAGTCCTCAAAAATCGATAAACACAAAGGGAAAAGAAAAAATGATAATTTAAAAGCAGTCAAAACTATTTAAAAATACCACAGCCCGTAGTACACTGGAAGTGTTATAAAGGCTGGGGAAGCAGGAAAGGAAGTGTTAGGAAGTGAAAGGGAAATGTGTGGATAATCCAAGGATTCAGGCACATTTCTAACCAGCAGGAGCTCTGTGAGCGTTTGTAGCACGTGCTGGCGGGAGTCAAGTCCAGATAACGGCGTGGCAACGGAGTGTGAGGCTGGGCACAGAGCTCCCTCACTGGAGAGCCCAGCACTGGTTTGTTCAGTAACCCACAACTCGTTAACGGGAGCTGCAAGCAGCGCTAATTACCGAGCAAGGCCGTGCCTCTTCAGAGGCGAGCACCTGACGTTGTGTTCGCTACTGAGTCAGTGTGTGCCAGTAAGGTGAGCTGGCAGGCACAATTAATTAATGCATGCATCCTCGTTAGCAAAGGCCACGGTCTTGTTCTACAGCTCGTGCGGCACTGGGAGATCCTAGCAGGAAATGGAATGGCAAATTTCATCTCGCGCTGGTTCTGGTTCCTGCTTGGCTGTGATTTATGGGGTAACAGCAGCCCAGTTTGTGCAGAAGGAGCCCACCATTTGCATGATCCTCTCTGCTGTAGCTGTAATCCATAGAGAAAAAATTGTTGGGGCTTGGGTTGGTTTGGGGCTTTTATATGTTTGTGGGGGTTTTTTTTGTTTAACATTTAAGGCAAAATTGCGTTCTCAGGTACAGCCAGTTAAACATCCAGGTCTGCCTGTGGGTTTGTGGCCATGGCCAGTGTTAGGACAGCAGGGTACTGAAGAGTGTGGAGACTTCAACCCAGAAATCACCACTGCTCTTCATTGGCAGCAGTGTTGCCCAATTTTTATTCAAATCAACTCTTCTGTACAGCAGGGCTGGGCCCAAGGTGCCAGTGGCTCCCTCGGGATGAGAGAGTTTCCTTTTCCAGGAGGGTTATTCATTAAATAAAAGAACCAAGGAGGCCTGGTCCTTTATGAACAAGTCTGTTTATATTGCTTGAAGTTATGAAAGAATTCATTCACTTGGATCTACTTTTCAGCTGGGAATCTGTTGCAATTTCCAGCCGGAATCTGCTGCTCATACTCCTCCTTTTGGGGGGCATGCTGGGAGTTTCACCCTAATCCTTTTGAAATACAGAAGTTCCAGTCTATAGAAATACTCCAAGATTTGACCTTTCTCTAAGTCTGAAGTGGCAACTGATAAATACCACCTTGCCATCACCTGAAGAGCTGACAGCTTTATTTCAGTTATGCTAATTTAACAATCCTGAGCAACCCAGTTGCCTAAATAAAGCCTAAATGAAAGTGGTAGAGCAGCAGGCTTGGAGGAAAATTTGTAGGTGTGGGTTAATTGTGCCAAAAATGATGTCTGAGAGGGGTAAAATGGCTCTTCCTCAGTGTCACGTTGACTTAGTTTTGTGTGTTCTACTCACTGCAATTTAATGTGCTGCCAAACAGCCTCGAAAATTGTTTCTTGCTTCCAGTCTGACTTCTGATGTCCCAAAATAGATGCATATTTTTTTTTTCCTTCAATCCAGGTGTTTCTGTTTAGATGGAGTGAAAATTTAATCTTTCACTCAGAATATCTTCTGTAAACACTTATCGTGCTATTAATGTTGTGTATATGATGTTTTTATGGTATCTAACTCTGAAGAGGAACATTTTAAAGTGGATCTGATTGCAGTTGCTCCTCTTTTTCCACCCATTTTCTGGCAAAACCCCCTCCAGAATCTGCAATAGCAAAAATACTTTTGAAAAAGGGAATTATTTAAATACTTAAGAACTTACGGGAACCAAAATTGAAAGGAAATTTTATTAAAAGATATGTAAAAAATTGGGTGATCAATCAATGAACCATGTTACCATTTTCAACTGACTAAAAACCTGGAAGATATTTTTATTTTTTTTCAAAACTTGCTGAAGGAGAAGGAAGGCAGAATACAGGTTATAAGACACAGTGGATTCCCAAATTATTTTCTTCAGTGGAAAAACATGAACCACAGCTTTTCTGAAGGACTTGGGCTATTTGGAAGACTGTGTTCACAAAATTAGCCTCATTTGGGGAATACCATGCTTGAAGGAATTGTCTACAAAAATGCAGGGGTGCAGAGAAAGGCAGACGTGGATTTCATTTTAAATCTTATCATGTTCAGTGCTAATAATGAATTTGATTTTGTACAGTGCAGAGATTCTCTGCCAAAACAGAGACAGCAATGTGCATTTCAGATGCTGGAAATATTGCCCTGATTTTATAAAGTAGCACTTGCTCCTAATTTAAGTGCTTGTACTTCATAAGCTCGAGCTGCTCTACACAGAAGGGAATATATTTTACCGTGGCTGTTGTGTTTTTCACTCTGACACAAAGCAGCTTCCTTGAACAAGGCTCTGAATGAGATTTTCTGTAATGGAAATATTGGAGATGCTCCTGCAATAAAAAAAAAAAATGCTGAAGGGAACTAGAACAAGAGTTAGAGATTTTATAACAGACCACAAAACAAATCCTGGACCAGCTGTAAACTCTACGAGAGTTAAATGAGCATCTGCACTTTAATATATGTAAACCTGCATTAACCACCAGGTGAAAACATCGATTTCCGTGGTGAGGAAGAGTTCTGAAAGTGGGCTGTGAATTAGGTCACATCTGAGTGGCCTTTCTGACCTCTCAGCTGTGGGTTTCCATCGCTGAATTTCAAAGCCCTGGCAAGTGTAGAGCATGGCAATAATTCCAAAATCTCCTGTTTTGAGGAAGATCAAGCACAGGTAGTGTTTGAACTGCCTGTGGCAGGGGGGCTGCCCTGCATTACTAAATAACCAAATTCTGGCTGTCTGGGACTGTTTGTTCCCACGTGCACTTCATTGGCCTGTAAATGGAAGCCAGACCTATTTACAAAATGCATAGTGGCCCACATGCGAGTGATCTGCTTTCCATTGCAGAGTGATGGAGTGATCCCAGTTCTCAGACTGGTGTGAGCCCAGCTTGGGTAGCTCTGGCCTGGCTGGGGAGGTTCAAGCATGGATCAGTGTGTGGCTATTTCTGCTTGTCATAGAAAAGGGGCCTTTCTGCCATTCAGAAGTGAGATTTTCATCACATGGGATTGATAGGCTGGGGCAGTTGTGGTGCTGAGGTCTGGAAAAATCCACTAGGGCCTTTGGGAATAGGTGTTTAGAGTCCCACCAGCTGTGTAGTACTGGTCTGATGCTTTGTATCTGAAAAGACTTCAAAGGAAAAGTGGTCAAATTACACATCTGCATGACCAGATGATCTGTATGGCATCGCTTTCCACGATGTTGTCATTTTTACTTGGTGGCTTTGTAGGAAATAAGAAAAGTGCTGGAAAACTTTAAAGTTTTTCAGCTTTCATAGAAGCTGATTGTTACAGCGGACAAACTCAGCAGTGTGGTGATTAGGAATTACTCCCAAGAGACTTTCCTGGGAGAAGAGTCTTGTAATTTTTGACTGTTTTGTTCAGATCATATTTGAAATGATGTTTTTCATCTGTTGTTTCAAAACTCCGAGCAGCTTTGCTTCCTTCTTTATTCCAAGTAACTGATTAGTTGCTGGGAATTGTAAATTGTGTTTTTCTGAAGAGAGGTGTACCGAGTTTCAGATCTTCGTGTTTCAATGTCCTACTTTTCTCAACATCAGCTGCCTCTGCTCAGCCAAAATTGCCCCTGATGTGGTGCCCTTAGCTCCTGACAGTTGTCTTGCATAGACAAAGACTCTGCCAAGTTGTGGTTTTCCCTGTAAATGTTCTGTGAGCTGGAACCTGGGATGGTGAATTATAGATAAGAGCACCTGAGAGGGCTGAGGTGTCTGTTCCCGGAATTTTCTGATGAAAATGTTGCCTGAAGAAAATTGTGCCTTTAATAATTGAGAAGGCTTGGTTGGGCATGAGGTGTCCTTGGCATGCAGAACATCAATATCAGTGCTGGATGGCAGGGTATGTCCAGGACAGTTTCCACCTGAGTCCACCTGAGGAAGCTGCAGGACTCTCCTGGAAGGCAAAAATTGTTTTTGTGAAGTCTTTTCAGAATATCCACTAATTGCAGCTTGTTACTTCTTGAAATGGGGAAGACATTATGTCCAGTGGGTGGTACCACAGGGATTGCTCTGGAATCAGGGATTTTAGTGTGGGAGCAGCAAAGCGTTTTTAGTGCCTCTCAAGGCTGTCCACAGCTACTTTGTTGGAGCAATTTGCTGGTTTTCAGACAGATTGTATTCCTCCATCAATGTTTGATTTGGGGAGATCAGCATTTGCAGTAATTTATGTGAAAAAGTTTATGTTCATGTCTCAAACTCAGATCATGGGTGGTTTTGGAGGGAAGATTGCAATGCCACATTTTCCATTCAGCTAATGAAGCCATTTATCGGTTAGGATGTGAGACATAAATGTTGCTTTCTTGCACACAAACATTTCAGTTGCTCATTGAAAAAGAGAACCACAGGTTTACAGTTTACTACAAAATATGGAATTGCTTTCAAAAAGCCTTCTTAGCAGTTTTGGAAATGAGTGGGGTATAGAACCGTTGTGTGTTATTATTAATTATTATTATTATTAGCCATGGTATCTACACGCAAAGTGAAATTTTTACATAACATATTCAGCATCATCGTAGTTACCAACATTTTCAACTGGATCTGATGGCAGTTCCTGCCCTGGCACTTGACTTAGCTTTAAAGTTTTAATTCTGTACACATGTGTAAGATACAGTTCTGATGAATGTAATTCCTGTAATATTCTGCTTTTATTCTGTGATTTATTCCCCAAATCCTCATTGTTTATAGGCAAGAGGCAGAGCAATATGCCAACAATGTGGTACAAAGGTGAATAAAGTTAAAGATTCTGTTTCAGTACATGGATATTTATCTTTTGTAGGCTTCATAATAAAAAAGATTATTTGTTCAATTAATTTCCAAGAACAACTTACTATTATTCCAGTAATTCTTAGCTTCACAGCATGTGCAAAATTCTTGCTGAGAGCTTTTTATGTGGAAAAACAATTGCTCTTTGTGTATTAGAATCCATGTTGCATTTGACGATAACAATGTTATCTTTATTAAATTTCCTTGTTATACCTTTTGATTTATAGCCCTCCATAAATCCTTATTTTAAAGCAACCTCTGACCTGGTACTTTTAGTGCTCCCAAGCTGATACTAAACTGTGGGCTAAAATAATAGAGAATTCCAGTTGTAATCCTGAATCATGGGAACTGGAAATTCTGAGAGATCAGTACTGAGCAGGCAGCACAGCGTTTCCTGAGGGGATTCTTTTTGGGGAATTTTAATATTCTAGGACATGGCAATTTTTATTCCTTTCAGCATTTTTGCTCAGGTGTTAAAGGACATTTTTCAGGACAAATAGTGTCTGGGGCCAGGCTCCATTCGGGTCAGATCCTGCTCTTCACAGGGCAGGGGATTTGAGGCACTGAGAGGGATCTGTGCCTAATCCAGAACAAACCTGGGACTCCTTCCCAGGCTGGGAGAATCCTCAAGGAAGCTGATATATCCGGACATTCTTGTAGTCCCTTGCCCAGCCGTGCTATAAATACCTGAACTAGGCCAGGAAAGGCAGCTCAGGTGCCCTGTGCTGGAGCAATCCTGAATATTGATGTGCTCCAAGGCATTTGACAGGGAAGGGAAGGCTGCAACGGAGTGTCTGCCTGAAGGAAACGGGGAATTATCTGCTGCCATCAAAGTTTTCATCCAAACCAGCTTTATGGTGAGGCCTAAGTGTAACAGGAGAGTTTAGTTTGAATGCTAAATGAACAAAACAAATGCAGAGTTCCCAAAAGGAAACTGAATTGCAGGTAAGCATGGAAAAGTCCTGCCTGCAGCAGAGAACAGCAGCAGGAGAAGCTCCAGCACGTGCTGGGCATTGCTTAAGGAGGTGTTTCCTAATAGAGCTTCATGGATTCTTGTGAGGGAAGAAGGTGTAGAACTGGGCCTCGAAGAAGAGCTGTGTGCTGCGGGCAATTAAATCTTGCAAAATGGTGAAGGAGAAGGATTTTTTCCCTACAGAGTTCATAGTTACACAGGGAAAGAGCAGTTACGTCCAAGGCTGGGCACTATTGAAAGCTGGTCTCCTCCAGTATTCACAGCATTCCAGGCATGTTCTGCAACGGCCGAAGGGTGACGAGAAGAGAGAAATTTTATTTCACTGCTTCTAAACCTTTCCAGCAGAGGAGGAAATATTAGAAATTACTTAAAGCAGAGCTGAGGTTCTTCTAAATCTAACGAGGAGCTGAGGGATAGGGGAGTGATGTTTGTGTTTGTCTCTTTTCAGCAGCAGCTGTTCCTGTGTGGTGACACCGGCGCTCGTGTCAATACCGTGCTGAAACATGGGACTGGACACGTGCAAAGCTCTCCTGGACACTTCTGTGCAGGGCCTGCTGAGGAGGATTCCTTAGCTCCTGCCCCTCCCTCCCTCCCTCTGCTCCCCATTAAGATTTTTTGGGCAGGAGACCCAATCTATTTTGCAGGTCCTTGCACAGAAACATCCATACCGTTGTAGTTCAAATAGCCCAACACCACCTCTGTGGTGAGTTACAAAACCAAAGCACAGGCCCAGGGAATGATAAATAAGATCTGACTCACAAAATCAAAGCTGTTGGTGCATCACTTGTCCCGGGTGCATTTGGCCTTCCCGCCCTGAAGTCACCAAGCAGCTGCCTCGAGAAACAACCTGAATGTCATCTTGACTCTTTGCCAATTTTATTCTAACCTGGAACAGGAGGACAACAAAGGAAAAACGCGTGCCTAAGGACAAAACTTGCCTGTTGTCATGAGTTAACAGTTAACTGGTGAAAGAACAGTGGAATACTTAGAAATCAAGCTATATTTAGAGTTTTTTCAGTGCAGTGGCAAGGTCAGTGCCTCGTCCCCTGTTGCGAGTGCAGAATGCAGAAGGACGAGGGTGTTCCACCACAATTCACAGCTGGACGCCTCCAGGAGGCTCCAGAGCAGAGGTGCCTGACTGCCAGTGAGGGGAGATTGACCTTGGAAATCCAGCTGCTTTTTGGAATAGAAAGGAGGTGCTGAGTGCAGAAGTCAGGAGTTATCACCAAGGTCTCTAGGGAAATGCATGGTGGTTATAACCAATCTAACTCCAGAGAACCTGCTTGAAGAAACAAAAGAAACTCCAAAACACCTCAGCCATGAAAGCCAAACCCCGAAAGATGCTGCTAGGAAACAGTTTAGGAGGGATGCTTGTGCCTGGAAGTGTTGGGGCTGATCACAGGCGTGCCTTGCTCCTGTTTCTACTATACCTTAGCATTTGGTTATTCCAGGGCACAAAGGAAGACAATATGTTAGGGGCTTATCAGAATAACTGGCAAATGTTGCAAACCAATTTTATAGGTGTCTCTATTATAGATGGAATGGCTTGAAAAGCAGTGCAGGACATTGTGCATCCACACGGAAATTGCTCTGAAGAGTTTGGGGTGTTGTCTACAACTTAACCTCAAGCCTGGTGCTTTTATGTTGCTTTTTAGAATAGCAGCCTCACCACTGGAAGTGCAATTAAAAAATTCATGCTAGAGTGAAATGTGGTCATTCACACTTGCATTTGGATACTCTTTAGCATTTATTGTATTTGTGTGGATGAATAATCAATGTGGAACAGAATGCTCTGGCTCTTAACTGATTCCCAATCTTCTGTCAGGGAATGAAGTGCTGATTGTCTGTACCACAGAGCAGGTGTGGAGCAGGTTTTTTGGGATAACTGTAGGTATGAGAGGGTTGCTGTGCAAGTGAATCCTCTGAATAGTTCTTATTTTACAGTTCCAAAGATTTGTATGGAACTTCTACACATTTCCTAGTGATAAAAATAAGTGAATAACTCTTTTACCCTCTTTTGACATTTTGCTCTATTTCCATAACCTTTGCATCCTGTTATGTACTGCATCTGCTTCTTGATTCACCTGCTCCTTTGGCTATCTCAAATGAAGGCAAAGGATTTTGAAATTATTTATCTTAATACCATTCCTAAGAGTTAGGCTGCTAAAAGTGATGTAGTGAATAAAAGAATTTCTTGAATAAAATTCCATCTTCAGAGACTGGTGAATAGAGACATAAAACTCTGAGTTAGGAACCCTTGTTGACCCACTGTTTCCTAAAATATAATGCTGCTACTAAGAATATTCTTACATCTCTCAGATATAATTTGTGCATTTGTGATAAATAATTTTCTAGTTGGTTAGATGAGAGAACTTTTAAGGTAACAAGTTAAAAAAGGAAATAACCTACTTATTAGTTCTCATCCCAACAACTGCTTTAATGAAATAAGGATTTTAATAGTCTTGGGGAGCTGTGCCTGGGGAATGGCACTGCTTTGTCAAAACCAAGAACCTTGAGGGGAAAAGAGAGATCCATTTTCCCCAGACTGGTCTTTTAATGGAAGGAAAGAATAGGCAGCTGCTGTGGGCAGGAAAGGACAGAGAATGTCTTTTTCAGAGACCCATACACAGAGATACTGCTGGGATATTGAAAAGCATCTGATTATATAAGCATCAAGTTGAACGAAAAAGAAGGTTGCATAATTTTTAGCCTGCTTTGACTTCTGCTTTTGTGAAATATGCTGAAGTTCTGGCACCAGTGTTGAGGCAGGAGCACACGTACCTGTCTGGTTTTGGTAATGTCAGTATGGTCTGAGAGGTGTTTGTAGTGCTGAGTTTATAAAATTGGGCTCCGTTTCATAGTGCATGACAGGACAAGCTTTATACTGAAAATCTTTTCTCCTGAGCTTTCATCAGTTTGATACTTTGGAGGTTACACAGGTTTTGGTGAAAATGGATGCAAAAATTCCTTTCTGAAGCATTGTCTCGTAAATGAAATGTAGTTGAGAGCACAACTGTGTGCCCTGGTGAAAGGCAGGGGGACACTGGGTTTTATCAAGCACTCCCACGTGTCTTTGTGCTGAAGGCAGTGTGGCATTCGTGGGACAGAAATGTGACAGGTTTTCAAAACCATGAGGTTGTGCTCAGGAATGTTTCCCAGACCTCTGGAATCTCTCAGGCACAACCCAGCCCTCTGCAGTGCCTTGGACACTGGGCTCGTGCTGCACGTGGTTCACCTTAGACACACCTTGGGAGACCCTCAGAAAGGTTTTGAGCTTTTTTTTCATTTAGAGCTCCTCCAGTAAATCTGTGTGTGCTCTAATAGTTCAGCTGGAGTTGGATCATCCACAGGGAGAGTTAAACGGGGTGTTAAGTAAAAAGAAGGTTGTGTGTTAACTGGCTCTGTTCTGGAAAAGAATTAATTAGTGCCTGAGCAATGGTTCATCTGTGGAGGTTTTTTCCGAGCCTCCCGTGCTCTGTGATATGAACAGGGCCACAAAATCAAGTCTCTCTTCATCCTCCTTTGTTCTGTGCTGACGCTGCTCAGTGCCCAGGGAGTTTGGCTTTTATGCTGTGACTCCAGCAAATGAAGACTCCAAAGCCTCCCTGTCAGGCTGTTGGAAGTGTGTGCATAAAGCTGGGAATGGGAGTAGTTAAGAGAAAAAAGGTCTGCATTTATTGCCTGAGATCTGAAACAATGGAAATGAAGCTGCACATTCAAGTTTTTCAAAGGTGGTGGAAGGGATTCAGAATTCTGACAGGTCCCAGTAGTCTTTGGTGAGCATTCTGTTCTTAATCAACTGGGATTATTCTTCTTCCATCTTCCACAAAGCTGTAAGCAAAATGTGATGCCCAAAAACATCGTTAAGGAAATTTGAATTTGTAATCACTTAGTAAATTGTTTTTTGGTAACGTGCAGTTTGTCAGAAATTTGACATTGCATTGAAAGCTCCTGATTTAATTCTGTCAGCCTGACTTAATTTTCTGTTCTATATTTGCAATTAGTGGTAAAGGTTACACCTTAGGAGATGCTCTGGATTCCTGAAATCACTTTAGTGACGAGTTATTTAATCAGCAGCACTATTTAAAGGTGCTTGAAAATAAACGTTGTGCCACTATGGCTGTGAGAGAGTTTGTATGAGGTGTTAAAGACACGTGCAATGAAACAGGAATTAAAAAAACCTGTAAGTCTAAAACAGGCAGTGGGATGCTAAAAATGTAGGGTGGTGGATGTCAAAAAAGGTTACTTGGTGGTTGCTGCCTTTTCTTGAGGCAGAAACAGAGGACATTTAGTCAGCAAAAGGAAAACTGAGGAGTTTCTTGTTGGTAGCTCGGATCTCCATCTTCTTTCTTAGCAGTCTGTAGCCATGAGACAATAGAAATATCTTTATTTTTCACTAGCACTGTTCTGTGCCTGCGGAGCAGAGGAAGATGGGGAATTCTGATAGTGTTTATAAAGCTGCCTGCTGGTTGTGAGGAATCCTAATTGCTTCTCTGCAAGGTCAAACAAGGAGGCAGCCTTCTCATCCACATTCCTAGAGGTACATTTGCACCTTCCAGAAGCAATCAAAACCCTGGCCCACAGGCTTTAAAGAGCAGTTGATAACTTATTATGTATTCAACTTCCATGTGGTGCTTCCCATATTTGTTGTTTGTCTGTCTCCTGACCTTATTTGTGGGATAAAGGTGGCAGTGAACATGGAAATTATCGTAAATACTGTGTGTGCTTGAATGGGGAGAGCAAATGAATGGCACTAGATAGCAACGTTTATTGTGTCAAGTCTTTGGGATGTCATTTATGTGTAACTACTCCTAATTAGTGCCATTCAAACCAACTCAAACGACTCCAGAGCAGATGCCAGTTGTTGCAAGGGATGAGCCTGGGTAGTTGTCTTTTTGTACAGTCAACTGGCACTTTGAGCTCTGACAGATCAGACATGGGGAAAGGTTTCAGTCCTGGTGCTCACAGCCACTTTTAATTGGGAATATTTCTCTTAATAAACTCTAATTGGGGCACTGCTGCTTCTTGGATAAGAGCTGCCCTTCCCGTGGGCCTCATTTACTCCTCGTGAGCAGCAGGAGCTTCCAGTTCCTCCTCTGTGTCATCCATGGAAAATGGGCACCATCTTCCAGTTCCTCCTCCATGGCATCCCTGGAAAATGGGCACCATCTTCCAGTTCCTCCTCCATGGCATCCCTGGAAATGGGCACCATCTTCCAGTTCCTCCTCCGTGTTATCCCTGGGAAATGGCACCATCTTCCAGTTCCTCCTCCGTGTTATCCCTGGAAATGGGCACCATCTTCCAGTTCCTCCTCCGTGTCATCCCTGGGAAATGGCACCATCTTCCAGTTCCTCCTCCGTGTTATCCCTGGAAAATGGGCGCTGTGCTTCATCCTGGTTGGGAGCAGCACTAGAGAATGGGGTAACATCAGCTACCCATCCAAGAAAAAAGGATCCCATGCTTGAAGCTTGGGGATTTACTCTTTCCTGGAGGAAACACACTGAAAAATAACCTAAATTAGTGACCATCTCAGCCGAAACTCTGGTGATAAATAATTTAAGCAGAATCATTCAGCGATAATTTTGCTTTTGATTTGAATGCAATTTATAAACATAATCAAAGAGCAAACATAGCTTTGTGTCAATTGACATCCAAATAGCAAAGGCTTCATCTTGCAGTGATGCTCCGCCCACCATCTAAAATTGCCTTTTATTTAATTAAGACTCTCCAGGAGGCTGCCACTCTTCCATGGCTGAAGCAGCAGCTGTAGTGCAGTGATGAACCTCAGGAAAAGCTGAACATCTCTGGCGCTGCCGCGAGTCTTGGCAGAACAATGGGAAAGATCCTCTTGGTATTGCTAAGAAAACAACCTCCTGGCTTTTATAGCAATTTTCTCAGTCATCACCATAATACTCTGCACTGGGGGTTTTGATTTTAAAACCAGTAATTTCGGATGTTTCCCTAATGTAATTTAACATGCTCTTTTTCAGAGGTATTTAAAGCCACACTCAGGCTGCCTTTGCCAAGATAATGGTGCGAAAGTCTAAATAAGACTGAAACTTGATGTTTGCACTGCTGTTAAGAGGAGCTGAGGTAGTGTGGGGCCAGAGGAGGTGCAGGTTGCCAGGCTGTGATCCGAAGGTCAGTGGGATTAACCTCCATGCCTGAGCTCTCCTCTCTCCTGCTTGTTCCGTGGGATGCAGGGCTGGTAATTGCTGTGTGCCCTCATGACCTGGGTCAGGCTGAGTCCTGATTAATTTTTCTGCCTCACATTGAGAGAAGGACTCTTGAAAACCGAGTTGAGGTGACAGCAGTAATAGCACTTAGTACAGATGTCTCTAGAATGAGTCCCATAAGGAGAAGAGGTGAACCATTAACAGTTCAGAAAATATTCGGGGTATTTTGAGGCCTCTGCTTTGTGTCAAGGGAGATCCCTTGGTTCCGCGGAGCTGTGCCAGTTCTCACAAATGTTTCCGAATAGTTCCAGCCTGATTCAAAGCCTGCTTCACTCCACCCTCGGGCACTTCTCGAGTTTCTCTTGGCCATGCTGAAAATAGATTTCTCTTTGGGATGCTTGTGTGAACCAGAGGTTGGTGGAAAGAGGAGAGAATAAATTAAACAAGAACGATGTTTTACCTTTAGTACGCAGTGCTGAGTCATATCCCTGAATTGTGGAGATGGAAAGCTCAAAAAAACCCATTCAGCATTCAGTGGAGAAGGGGTCTGGCAGGAAGGGTGGTGCTAAGGAGCACTGAGGATGGTACAGAGTCCCCCAGGATGCTGGGAATGCTGTCCTTCTACGCATGATGGGATTTGTCCCATTAGCACAGGGAAGGACTCTGGGGTCACCTCAGGTGAACATTTAGAGCTGAAGGAGTTTGGGGACCATCTCCATGAGCTGGTGGGCCTTGCACTGCTCATCTAGAGACATGAGCTTCATGCCAGTTTGGGTCCTTACTACATCTATTTCTTAATTAGTGTTAGCAATTACTTCCTTGAGTTATAAAATTTAGATGAATGATTATTTTTTAAATAGGAAAAATTGCAATAGAAGAAAATTTCTCTGAGATGTTCATTCAAAAATATCTCGCTTCGGTTAAGTGTAGACAACAAAGACATTTTGTGGTAACTAAACTAACTTTGTGTTAAATTTAGGCACGTGAGTTGTGCCTCCTGCTTGGACAAACACTTTGAATGCTGTAGGGAAGCTTCAGGAATAATTATTTCCATAGCTTAGCAGCACTCTTGGCATCCTCTGTGCTCAGTTCAGGGCTCATGTGAAAGGGGTCCCATGGAACAGCCCAGTTCTGAGGTGGTTAACCAGAATTCTGTGCATTTTGAAGCACAACTCTGTGCAAGAGTTCATCACTTATAAAACTGAAGTGCAATATGATTTTCCCAAGAGGCACTAAATCCTCACACTTCAGACAATAGACCTATTTCTCCTTAATGAGGAAAAATTCACTCTTGGCTTAACTCCCCTGAAGTTAATTTCTCTGACAATAAATTTGGCCCAATATGTCAATACAAACTTAACTCGCTTGTGTTCATAGAGATTAACTCAACAACATCTTATGTATGCCCAGAATAATTAGTTTACTGTCTCCTGAGGTTTATTTAATTAATTTAGAACGCTTTCCATTTAGAAGATACTTGCTGCAGAAACAGGTCTGTTGTAGATAAGAGAAACTGTAGCTACTGCCTCAGTCTTGTGCTTGGCTTGCTGGACAGAAAGTACTTGGAGCAGGAAAATTAATTTCCTTTTGTTCAAGCTGCTCTCTCTGAACTTTTTTATAGAATTCCACAAACCTGGAATGGCTTTCTGCCTTAAAATAATATTCAAATACGTGGGTTTTTTTACATTTTAATAGTCCTGTGCTTCCTCTGATCAGCTAAGAACCATTGCAATACTTTTTGAAATTTGTTACAGCTTCAGAGAAGATAACTTATTTATAGGAAAGTCTTTCAGATCTGCAGTCAGACGCTGAATTTTTAAAGGCAGGGTATGTGTCAGAAGCTAAATAATTAAGATACGTGCATTCTCAGCATTTTATTTCAAATATTAAATATTACATAAGAGATTTTTCCCTGTGGAAATCAAGCCTTTAAAGTGGTGCAGCCTCGGCCAGAAAATTACTGTATTGTACAGTTAACTTGATACATCCTGAATTCTACAAACAGTTCTAAAAAAGTTCTTAAAATATTTCAGCATTCTGGATACTGCTTCCAGTTGTCCCTGTTTAGGAATGTGATGATAAGTTGTGGTTTTAACATCAGCTCACCCTTGCAGGGATCGTTTGGAAGCTCCAGGGGAATTTTAAGCAAACTTTGGTGTTTGGAGCAACATAGGTAGAGACCAGGCTACGGCTTTCCACCCTTAGCTCACGTAAAACCTGGGCAAGGTGTATTCCCTGCACTGCCACCCTGGGAAACGTAATTCCAGATGAAACGCAGCCCTTCAGCTGCTTCTGTTGTAAACCACTGTCCTCCGCTGGAAGGAATTAAAACTGCACGAATTCTCCTCAAGAGCTCCGCTGCAAACTGCGAGTCCTTCACTGGGAGTGCTGCTGGCAGAGCAATCCTCTCAATCCTTACATCTTCCATAGATTCCTTAGTGTGGAATCATCTTTAAAAACCACCTGAAGCTCTGAATACTCATGCATAGTTTCCTCACGTTTTGCTGGAATTTAAATGGATACATCAAACATCTATGAAATGGTGGCCCAGCCAATGGCTGTGCTGAAGTTTTCTTCTCCAGCAAAACCTGGGCAATTCAAGGCACCAGCAGAAATTTCCAGCAGCTCAGGTTCCAGCTGTGTCTCCATTTACCAGCCCAGGGTAACGTTATCCGGCCCCGCAGGCTCATGGACATGCTGGCAGCACACACTGCTCCTATCCACTGCCTCCCGTCCCCAGCACTCAGAGCTTGTTACCTGCTTGCCACTTTCCCTGCAGGAAAAGTCTCGGAAATTGCCGGTTTCCATGAGATAAATCTTCAGGAGGTTGGTTATAGAGGTTGGAGCTGGTAGCGTTCTCCCCCAGCAGTGACCTGCTTTAACTTTCACAGGCTGTGCTTAAGATTGGGCTCCTGTCTCCAGAGGGTGGAAAACCAAGGCATCAGGTTCAGCTGAGGAATTGCTTTCACCCCAAGTTGTTCCTATCCTTTTGCATCCTTTCCAAAGGGATGTGGGGGTGTTTGAAGGGGGTCGGTGTTTGGCTCCCAGTTGGAGCCGCTTCCCTGCTCCCCATCCCAGCTCAAGCTGTGATATCAAACAGGTATGGAACTCCCCAGTGGTCCTCTCCGACTTCTCCACATTCTGGCACTCTTCACATTTCCCATCTGCTGCACCTCTAACCTGGAAATCCAGTCTGGCTTTCAGTATGAAAGCATTTTATACACATATATAAATGTAGGTTCTTTTCAGTTGAGCAAACACCGCCCTGTCAGTGCTCTATGTGATACACCCCGATGGTTTGGGGTTTTCTCCCCATTTTATGTTTCTGGGAATATAAACAAATGTCTGCAGAAAGATCACATTTGCATCCTTTGAGAGCTTGTGTCTGGGTTTGGGAGGGTTTTGGCTTTGGAAGGCTGTGTGTATGTGCTGTGTGATTTACCTCACCTGGCAGTCCCGAGAGCAGGGAGTGCTGGTGATGAGCTGTCTCTCATTATTTGTGAGTTGTTTGTCACTAATTACAACCAGAGCAGTTGAAGTGATTGGTTGGGAATATACAGAGATCAATGCTGAACAATCCGGGAGGGGTGACCACAGCGACCCAGGAATGGACACACTGCTGTCCTTGTCTCTGGCCATTCCTACTGCCAGCCTTTTCAGGCCATCCATCATTCCCTTCTCTTGGGGATCAATCTTCTCTGCAGAGGAGGTGCCTGGTGGATGAGACAGAGCTATAGTAGGAGGAATGTGTTTTTCACTGAGTTTTCAGCCCTCTTGGGAATATGAAACATCAAAGGGAGCTTGCGTGAGGCAAGACTGTGTCAGTAACAGCCTCTGCCTGCTCTGCTGGGGCTGCAGCAGCTCTGGAGAGTATTCCTGTCACTCTGGGAAGCAGGTGTAACTTACCTGCTTCTGTATTCAAGGATCATCTTCCACCCTTCCATCAGCTGCTGGGGGTTGAATGAAGGGGATGAATATACAGGAATATCGTTAATAATGATAAAAGCCTTTAAAGTGCGAGTACTGGAAGGTGTTGTGGAAACAAGGAGGGAGCTCAGGCACCTCCAGGGATGCTGGTTCAACCCCAGGAGATCTACCAGGGGTTCCCTCCCCTTTTTTGGGTGCTGTGCAGGGTACCAGCCTCTGCTCCAACACAGTCCCCTCTTCCCCCCAGCACCCTCGGGGGAATTTCTGGCTTTGCACCTACACTGGCACCCTTCACATGCACTCTTCTCCCACGATCAGGTGTTCATCCTTAGCTTGGAAATCAAAGTGTGTGAGTCAGCTGCTTATAGCTTGTATTTTTAATGGAGAAGTTGAACTCAAATTGGACGATAAAACACTTTGAATAAGTAACATCTCTACGGGGACTCTAAACTCAAGCCTGTTACAGGGTATTTCTTTTCCTTTATGAATAACATGGGTTTATTCCTTCATTTGTATTTCCTTTTTCCTTTCACCACAGCTGTCTGCTCCAAGGAACCCAGATGATTCCATACAGGAGTATTTAATTGTTGCTATTTTGCTGCATCCTGTACGTCTGGGAGATTTTGTGGTGGTAACACCTGGTGTAACATATTCTGAGAAATTAGACCCCTAGTTTCTAGATGTGACATTTATCAGTGTTCAGGCACTACAGAGTTTGGCACTTCTTGCTTCTAGGTTTGATACCCTTCTAGTGCTGGGAAGGCAAAGAAGAGCCAAGATCAATTGGAATTTTGGGAAAAATATTTCAAATCCTTTTCACTAGCTGGAAAAAATGAGCCAGGGAGAAATATTAGGTGGTTTTCACTGTCATTCTTGATTTGTTGTGTTCTTAAGGCCCCTTGTCCATGGATTTAACTGACAGGAATAAGTCAGTTGTTCTCTGCACTCCAGGATTGCAGTGTTTGTGTGTTGGTTGTCCCTCTGTGCAGACTCAGAGCTGCAGAACCCAGCATGCTTCTTTTTAGGCTCTACAAGATTTTACTGTTATGTTCAACTTGTAGCATCTTAGGAAATGACATTTTTTTCCCTGGGGCTACAACTTTTACAACGCCATGTGAGAGAAGTTACGTCTTACAAAAATCTTCCCGGGCACTGGGACCAAAACTGAGTGGTAAGAAAGATTAGAAGTGAACTTTACACCACAGCTCTTTCAAGTGTTTGTCAGGGTTTTTTGTTAGAAACCATTTTTTTAATTTAATTTTTTGAGCCAGTCTTTGTTAGCAGCACAGTTAGAATAGACGAACAATTTACTTGTCAGTTGCAGCTTTTTGCCTTGCCTATATAAACATTTTTATAAAACACTGTAATTACCTTTATTGAAAAAAGAATTAATGGTCATTATTTAGAAATCATCTTAGTCACGCTGGGCAATTTGATAACTTGTAACTGCAACTTGTGTTTTCCAGAGTTGTTTTTATTGGGATCTGTATGGTTATAATTGAAGTAACCCTGAAAAATCCTGTCTACAGAGCAGATCATACTTGAAGCTGATGTTAAATTGCTCTGCTAGAAATTGGTAATTAAAATGCCAGCGTATAATAGTTAAATAAAAAGAAAGATAATTATGGAATCCCAGAATGGTTTGGGTTGGAAGGGACCTCAAATCTCGTCCAGTGCCACCCCTGCCATGGGCAGGGACACCTTCCACTGTCCCAGGGTGCTCCAAGCAATGGCCAGCCTGGCCTTGGGCACTGCCAGGGATCCAGGGGCAGCCACAGCTGCTCTGGGCACCCTGTGCCAGGGCCTGCCCACCCTCCCAGGGAACAATTCCTGCCCAATATCCCATCTAAACCTACTCTCAGTGGGATTCCTTTCCCCTTTGTCCTGTCGCTCCAGCCTCGTATAAAAAGTCCCTCACCATCTTTCCTGTGGGCTCCCTTCAGGCAGGACAGAGAACATTTGAAAATAGCTAACGGGGTAAAAAAAGAACAATTGGGGAACTCACTGATAAGAGGAGCCTGTTTCTTTCCTGGGGTTGAGATCAGACTGTGACTTTTTCTGTGTGAAAGTATGAAATCTAAATATAACCATCCCCGCGGTATTTTCTGGTGGGACTTTTATATTGCAAACTGCCAAGAATGCTTGAGATTCATGCAATTTTTAGTTTGCTGATAATAAAAGAAAATCATTATCAGGCCAGGTTATTTGTAGTTTTCCCAAGAAAAAAGAATACTTTCACTTGCTTTTGCAAGATTTTGTGTCTTGCCGCAAAAGTGAGTGCGAGCCGAGGGCAAGAGCAACCTGCTAAACATCAGAGTCATTAGAAATCTTCATTAGCACTGAAATAAGATTTACAGCGAGACTGAAATTAATGCAACCCTCCTACAACATTTAAAATCCTCCCACAACTGCTTAAATCCCAGTCTGCATGCCTGTTGTTTTCTCAGCTTCAGGTCCACAAGTCAGTGGTTTTGTTTTCTGACGGTATTTAAAAATAATGCTTTTGTACTTATTCCTAGAGGTCTGATGTTTTTTCCAGATCTGGAGGTTTATTGCATGAGGAGATCCAAAATAAAGGACCTTTAATGTGATCTTTCAACTGTGTGTAATTTTAGAAGTGACTGGAAGTTAGAATACATTTAATTTTCTGAAATCCTTCCCGTCCACAACAGAAGTGACAAACTGGATCCAACGTGGCCATGAAAACAGTGCTTTTACTCATCCTTAATTTTGTGTTGCATGTTAGAAATGAGATTTTAAAACTCCTTATGCGTGCCTGTTAATTCGGAATAGCCTGCTTTGGATTTCTCCATGAAATCCCTGTGCTGACAGGGAGCCACGGGATCTCTGGGCTTGGGAAAAGCTGATTTAAACCAGTGTGAGCCACACAGGGCAGCTCCACTCTCTGGAGGTGTTTCCACCAGAGTCTGGTCCTGTGTTGCAAAGAGATTGTATCTTTTTGTGCGAGTGTAATTGAAAACAAAAAGTTAAATGCGCTTAGGTGAGTTTTACCTTTTGAGCCTGCCCCAGAGCTTTGTGTTTCGTGTTTCACATCAGTGTTCACATTCCCAGCTTGCCCCTTGCCTTGCATCATCATCCCTGTGGTATTCCTGCCATGGTTCCTACATTTGTCCACATTATTTGTGTATATTCTCTCTGTCTCTGTTTGCATAAAGGCACAATTATGTGACAGATATGTGGGAGCTGAGCGAGAATAAACACTTCTGATCCATGGCGTGGCATCTCTTGCACAAACTATGTGTAATCCACGTTGGATCAGTTTCTTCTCTCTTCTCCGGGAATAAAACTTCCTGGGATTAATGAAAAGCCAAACACTGGCAATACCTGGGCATGTAAGGGTCAAGAAGGATTCTGCTGGTAATGGCTTGAGCATTATGTTATGCAAACACGAGAGCTGTAAAAGCCCAGAGTGTGTGGCTGCATTTGCTGTGAGGATAAACAATCCTTGCTACGAGGATAAACAGAACCTTTTGACCAGCGCTGGCTTTTGTACAGACCATTAACATGTGAACCTCTGCTTGCCACTGCAGTGCCACACAGCAATCCTGCTGATTTCGGGAATTTTCACAGCGCTGCTCCTTCGTTAGGCGGGTGCTTGTACACACGAGCTGTTTGGTGAGGCACTGGTGGTGTTAAATGGGTTTTTAGCACTTTGGATGCTGCGAGTTGGGACTGTTGTCACCCTCTCCAGTTGCCAGTGTCAGCGCAGCTGTTTAGGAAATACATCTGGAATCTTGCCTGGCTGGCTTGGGACTGGCCATGGGGTATTTCGCACTTGGCTTTGGTGCCACCACTGCATGGGAATTCCAGGGAAAATTAATGAGCTCAGAGATCCATAATTAGTTGTGTACAGCACGGGATATGCCAAATTGAGATGTAAATGGCTTCATTTTTCCATATGTTTGTGTTTTGCTGGTCTTCAATCAGAATTCAAATCCCCACTGTGCCAGAGAGTGCAATAATGTCTAATCACAATTCGTAAGCACTGAGTGGGCACAGGAGAGGGGGAGAATATGGGAAGCTCAGATGATATCCCACAGATCACAGATTATTCATATTTATTGGGAAACAAGCAGCCTAATGACCACACGTGGTTTTCAGGTAAATAAAAATGTTCCAGAAAACATCCTGTGTTATCCTTCCTGGAACTGCAGCTTTTGGACAGCTTGTTTCACCTATCCAAAGGCAATTTCCAGAGACAATTCTACTATTAATGAAAATCCTCATGGTCTGTAGCACCACCAGAACACGTGGGGCTCTGTTTTATGCCATTAGGAAAATTATATCCCAAAGTTTCCAGAAGTACTTTAATATAGTATTAAAGGAGTTTTGTTCTGAAGAGCAAATATCCAGTGCTGTGCGCTGTGAAGAGCAAATCCAGCTTCATTACCTGCCTGTTTGCCATTTGTTATTTTTCTCCCAATACTTCTATGATTCAAATCCTTCCTGCTGGGCACTTTTCGCCCCTTTAAGTGGTTGCTTGCGAGGCCAAACTTGGCTGCACCATTTTATTTCCTGCACCTAAATGAAACAGTGAATCCAGAAAGTGCCTTTGGAGCCATGAAAATTGAATTGTAGATGCCTCTTTTCTTGTTTTTAAGCAGCAAGAACACCGATCCGGGTGCTCGGTGTTCCCTCCTTCTGCCCCAGGAAGCTCCCTGTTGTCCCT
Source organism: Dryoscopus gambensis (assembly GCA_013389985.1). Lineage (NCBI taxonomy): Eukaryota > Metazoa > Chordata > Aves > Passeriformes > Malaconotidae > Dryoscopus > Dryoscopus gambensis. Next base: position 5,727 of record WEIT01002484.1, on the reverse strand, counting down.
CTCCCAGGGAAATGTCCCTTCTTGATGAACTCCCTGGCGCTGGGCTGGGTTTTGTGCTGTAGCAGTGAGTCATGGCTGCAGAAAGCCTTTTCAAGGGCAAGCCAAGGGTGATGGAGGCAGCAGCTCCATAAAGCCAGGATTCAGGACCAGTTCAGCGCTTTCCAGCCTCGAGGAATATGGCTTGAAGAAGCTGAGGCCTCGGGAGGGGAGCTGCTCATTCAAAAGTCAACAAAAGCCGAATCTTTAGAAGCGGTTCCGTGTGGAAATGTTGTATTTAGGTCCTGTGACGTTGCAGCAAACAGGGTTACATAAAGCACAGCAGCTGCAGTCTGCATTCAGGGGCAGGGGAACAGCGTGTGGCCAAAGCCAGAGCCGAGTGCCAGAGCGCAGAGAGATGTTTAAAGGGATATTATAAGGAATTTCCAAGGGGGGAGCTGACATGGAGCTTAATAACTGCCTCAGCCTGGCATTTCTTCTTTTTAATGTGCAAGGAGATTTTAAATAGGATTTATAACTGGGCAATTGCATCTGGCTTCTGTGATGTGCCAGCCCTGAGAAGTGCAGAGTGCGGCTCTTTCGGGGAGGAAGGGCAGCTCTGCTGGGAAAGGGTCACCCCTGGAGCCAGAGGTGGCACTGGGCAGCATCTCTGGGCTCTGAACCCTCTGCTTCCCCCGCAGCAAAACTGCTGCTGCCCTCAGGGGTGGGATCAAGCTGTAACTCAGGTGTTGATAAAGTAAACCAGTCCTGGAGGCATCTGCATCCTCACTGCAGCTGGAAGTCCCTGCTGGCAGCTGGTGTGTGGCTCGGTTCCCTGGATGGGTGAAGCTGGGTGCCAGAAGTGGTTCCCAGCTTGGGGGCACACGCAGGGCCCTGCTGGGGCTGCACCCGGGGTCCTGTGGCTTTGCCATCCTTCCTCTGTGGTTGGACTTGGGAGGTTTGGTGAGCTCTGAGCGTGGTGAAGTCAGAGGCATCGAGTGCCTGACGCTGCAACAGGCAGAGCAAAGCCTTTTCTGGTGAGAGAAGCAGGGGATCCAACAACTTCCCAAGCATCGTTTGTGGAGAAATTTGCTCTGTGTTGGTTCTGGCTGGATGCTGACTGCATGAGTGGCTGTCTTTGGTTATAGAACACTGTTATTAATTAATTTTTTATTCATAAGACAACAGTATATTGGGTGGATTGGACTGATGGTTTTGCATCAGTTTATGAATCACCTGCTGCCTTCAGCCAGTGACAAACCATTTCATGTTTTGCAGATTTAGGGTTTGGACAGAGCTGAGCACCAGGGAAGTGCTGTGAAACATTCCCTGTTTTTATCAGGGCACAGGGTGGTCTTGTGTGCCTCATCCTCACTGCATGTAAATATAGAAAGATGGTGGATCTTTATCTCCAGGCAAAGAACCTCTGTTTTCACAGCATTAATCTACACCAGCTGAACAAACTGGGTGAATTCGAGATCATTTTCAAGATCTAGCACTTTTCATCTCAGGTCACTGTGATCAAATTCACCCTGACTCAGGATTACCTTCTCCTGGCAAATCAGTCCAGCGCAGAAGCAGGGGGAAAGGTGAGGGGATCAGACATAATTGGTCCCCTTGTTGAATGAATTGCTCAGATATCACGATCTGAGTGAAACTGTAATCCCGTCTCACTTTTACCAGCCAGGTCCAACAGGTCAGAGTTTGGTAGGTCAGTGAAAAGGAGCTTGAATTACCAACCCTAGGCTGGATCAGGCAGCGAGGGCTGGCAGGCAGTGAACTTCATATGCACTAAGCTTAATTGCAAATAAAGGCTGTGGCACAAACAAAGCTCAGGAAGTTAAAAGATTAATGCTGTTAGAGTATTTTTATGTTCTGCAGGCCTGTTCCCACAATACCAGAAATTGTTCATTTTCTAATGAGGGGCGCAGAAATGGAAAGGCTTATTGGCACTGGCTATTAATAGGCTCACGTAATTACTTCTGAATTTTTCTGTTGTCTGCTGTTTTTCGTAATCATTAAACGAATAGGGGATTTTTTTAAGATTCTCAAAGTCTTGCAACGTGAGGAATATTTTGTTTCCTTGGGAGGGCTTTTGTTCACTGAAGAAGAAATGAGCCTGCAGCGTATGTGGTACTCTTGGTTGTCTTCGAAGGCACTCCTGACAGGGTATGGATATTGCTCCATGCTGATCTCCCAAAATTTTGCTTAATTTGTGCTCCTGTTTCTTGCTTAAAAGGGGCAAACAAGCAAAAAACCCCTCCCAAAAAGGGGTATGGGGTTAAATCACAGCTGTGGCCTTGGAGGACAGAGTGCAGTGATTAAGAAGGAGAGGGTGAGCAGTGGGAGCCCAGAGGGAAGGAGGACGAGCTCTCTGGTATTTATCAGTGGCATTGGTTTCTTGGAGATAAAATAAAGGGGAAAATGAGGAACATGGAAAAGGAAGAGCGGGAAGATCTGTCCAGGTGGTCTTTGGGAAGAGCAGTAGACACTGGAGGTGCATGGGGGGGCAGAGAGAAATATAAATGTGTTTCACAAAAGGGATGTTGGAATGAGGCAACACACACACAAAGTCTGCCTTTGAGCACCCTGAGCATTTCAGCATTCAGCTCCTCTCTGCTTTTCATTTACATAACCTGGAGAAAACAGATGCATGCTCAAGATGTCTGGCTGAAAGCAATGACTTCATCCTCAGCCCTGTTGGTTCAAGGTCTCTGCACTTCCTGCATTCCTCGGGATGATTTCATAACAGAGCAGTGTTATCAGCGCTATTTCAACTGATAACAGTTTTTAAGTGCTGCTAAAGCGTCCATTGAAATTGGGTCTGATTTTCTTGCCTCTTGTTTGGTGTTAATGTGTGTCGTGCTGAAGGGATGCATTAATGAAGCTTCCTTCTCTCCTGCAATGACAATCCTTGAGGCCCAGGCTCTTCATTAATGAATAATGATGGAACAGGGGAGGCACTTGGGTCACTTTATCCTCTAAGAGCAGTGAGCAGTCCTGAAGAGAACGCTGCAATGCAGCTATAAGCAAAACTGTACAGATGACAAAGTGCCTTTGAATCATAGGCCGTGTTTCTGGAACATTTTGGGTTTTAGGAAGATTGCCAGTTTCCCAAAGCGTTTTTTCTTAGGCACGGAATTTTTTTTTTTTTTTTGCTATTTCAGAAAGACTTATTCCAATGCCTTCTATTCTACCAGCTTGGAAACCTGAGCTTCAATAAAAATAGAAAGTGTCTGATCCTGCTGTGTTCAGCAGCCATTGAAAAGGACTTGGGGAGACTTCTGTTTCATAATATTTGTACAGCAGTTGGCTCATAGTAATTTGCATAAGATTTTGGACTGTGAATTTGGACTGACTTCCCCCAAAACATTTTGTGAGAGGCAGGAGCCACACAAGAAAAAATAACCTGACAAGTCAAGGAACAGAGCAGAGCAAAGCCTACTCTCCTACTGAAAATCAAAATAGAATTTCCAATTAAAGTCACTAATGAGACAAGTGAACAATTGTACATTAAGTTAGGAAAATGTTTTAAGTGCTCCTTTCCTTGGGGTGAGCATAACTGGGATAACTTCATTTTTCCATCTCTTTTGGTGTAAAGAATGTAATTAATTCCTTAAGTAGTTGTTATCTAAATCTGTGCCTCTGTGTTACATGATAAAAATACTTAAGTGCTTAGAATTCTGCTCCCTTTTCATATAATAAGAATGTTGGGTTTAGTTGAGCTTTTTTAAATCTCTTTTTGCTTCTTGGTCTTTTTGTTTCCTTTTCCTTGCAAGAATTTGTTTCTGATATAACAAATTATTGTGTTCTCTCAACACAATAAATTATATTGTGTTAACACCTAAATTATTGTGGCACCACGTGTGGCTCAGCTCCCAATTTCCATCCTGTGGGATGAGGAGGGGCCCAGCTCCAGCAGCACCTTGGACATGCTCAGGTCAAAGTGGGCGCAGCAAACTCAGCCTAAGGGATCCACCTGTTCTCACCTCTGGGTTTATTCTGGGACATCTATTCCCTAATAGCCACTAAGGATTAACTCTTGGTGGGCTCTTCTTACTCTGCATTCAGAGGCCTCCCAGGATGCAGCAAAGCCGTGGGTTAATGGGCTGGAAGTCAAATGGAATGGGTGGCACAACATAAACAGAGGGAACTGCTGTGCAAGGAGAAGGGTTCAAGCCATGAGTGGTTTAAATGACTTCTCACTGGAGACCTCCTTTTCACTAAAACCCTAAACTTCCAGGTGTATAATGAAGGTTAATGAATTAATTAATAACTGTTGAGGGTACTTGGGGGCATTAAGCAAATGCAATATTTGTTTCCTCAGTGAGGCTGCCCAAGAATATCTGTCCATAGGAATTTGGTGCTTCTACTACGATAAATACAATATTTTGTTTTCTGCTGATGTGTCTGACATAAATTCATAAACATTTGCAATGTGAGCACACTTCTGCCAGGGCTTTGATTTGCAATGTGAGCACACTTCTGCCAGGGCTTTGATCAGAACTGCATCCTCAAACCCTGAATGCTCACGGGCCAAAGGACACACAAACTTTTCAACTTCTCAAACCACAGAGCACGAAATTGAAATGGAGGAAAAAGTTATTCTTAATGCAAAGAACACAAACCCATAGATATTGTGACCAAATAAGTGAAGGGATTTGAACAGAGACCCTTTCCCACTTCTGTCACCTCGAATGGAATTCCACTGCACCTGAGTGATTCTCAGGGGCTTTTTTGATTGCTGGAACTCCATCTTTTGTAGCCCAAAATTGTTTCCCACTTTTGCTTTTTTTGTGACTGAGAACTGGGAGAACTTGAAGTGGGCCCAGTTCGGTGGCCAAAAAAAATCCATGGAGCCCTTGGCTGCTTCTGGCTCACAGCTGCTCCAGCTGGTGACCAGCAACACCTCCCTGCAGGCTCTGACTTGGTAATTTAATTTAAGCTTTGATTTGCACTGGAAAACAACCTGGAGAAGTTCAGTAGTGATTAGTGCGTTGAGATTGTGCTAGTTGTGTGGAGGGCTAATCAAGGTGATTGACAATTTGTGCTTCATGGCAGAGAGAATCTATTCTTTTGGGCTTTTTTTGTGCTAAATTGGGAGATGTCTGTGGGTGTTGTGCTCCCGGAGGAGTTCTGCTGCATGGGGGTATAGGAATAAAATAATGCTCTGTCCCACAGCACATCTTGGGATTGCTTTGGTCACAGCTGATATTTTCTCACCACTCAAAAATAAAGCAGGAGTCGAGAAAACATTGTCACTTTTCATGGTATTTCTTTTAACTTTGCATAAGGCTGAGAGCTCTTTGGAATAATAAAATTATATTGGCTCGAGCAGTGCCATCATCCCAAGTAAAACCCTGCTGCTCGTGGGGAATCCCCTGCTCTGCTCAGTGACACCTGGACACCTTTTGTGGCCTGAATTGAATAATTACCACGAGACATGAAAGTCCTCAGACTCTCCTTGCATCTCCTCTCCATTTAATCTGGCAAATGGGGCAAGAGCGAGCTTGTTTGCCTTGCTGAATTATCAGTGCCCAGTGACTGCCAGCTCTGAGTGTACATCTGTGTTCAGTTTTGGGCTGGCCACTGTAGCAGAGCTCATGTTGGCATTTTGGATGGAATTTTACAGCCTCTTTCAGTTCTCGTCTTCCTCTAAGTCTGTATTTAAGTTTGCAAGAAAGGCAGATGATGATCTGAGATGTACAAATATTTACAAATTTGTGTTAGACACAAATCAGCAGAAAACGA